>JANAVB010028395.1:3826418-4241371 GCA_029216955.1 Iris pallida
CATAAGGCTTTCTTTTCACAAATATCCCAATAGGTAAATATCCTTCTATGAAATATCTAGATATTGTTAATCTAACTTCCATTAAGTCTCTAACCTTCTAACTAACCTCCATAAGTATCATTAAATCTAGGTTTAGTCAAAACTAGGTTAGTCTCTAACAATCTCAATTAGCACAATATTAATTAATCAAAATTCATTTTCATTAATAAGTCAAAATGACCAAAATGCCCTTAGGCTAAAAAGTCACAATTAGTCATCCTATCACGGTTGGTCCCCATGATCATGGTTAGTCTCTAGGTCATGCAGTCTCTAGGGTTACCTAGTTACCATCAAAATCACTTCAACATTTTAAATAGTTTTAAAATAATTAAAAATCACCAAAAATCATAACGTGGCTTAATATAATTATTAATATATTACAAAATTTCAAAATTACCCTCATTTTAGAAATTGGGTGGTACAAATCTACCCTCCTTAGAAAAATTTTGTCCTCGAAATTAAGATGGTCGTACTCCTTCTAGGTTAAACTCCCAATAATCAAGGTCAAGAAGCTATATCTAAAACATGCAAATTGTGGTCCTACTGGTCGTGATATCATGGTCTTGATCAGGGTCACTACTATCTATCACAGCACAAACATCCTGACAGGTACTAATGAATCATACAACAAGATGGTAAGAAGAACAGAAAAGAAAGACATGCTAACCCGTCACCCGTAGCGTCGGTCTACCGACTGACAGCGCAAAAGCCCTGCCCCTCTGGGAATCCCTCTGATGGTGCGGGGCACGGTGCTGCGCTATAGGTGGCCTACATTCTCTATCTAATCTATGATACTCAAGTATATTTATACTGAGATTCCACTCCATTATACTAGGCACCATCTATATGGTATCTATTCTGCAATCTGATAATCATACCTCTATCCAGAACCATGTTACCAGAATCCTTGTCACATCAATCATAATGGTTGCGATAATCCATAGAGTCTACAACGAATGTACATACCTCTAGAATCATGGTATTTAAAAATTTTGCATTACTGCTAGCTTGGCAGCAAAAAATTAATTTCCGCACCCGAGAAATATATCCAAATCAGACTCTATCTCATCGCCAAGCCAGCTAATATGGCTGTAGAAGACTCTAGATTCCATGACTGAGGTAACCTAGCGCATAATGTTATCTTGGTAGAAATCAAGTCAATAATGAATACCAAGAATCAAATTCAACGATGAACAAGGAAGTAGAGAGAAAAATGTCGGAATTGAATTTCGAGATATTTATAACGAGATTCTCAAAGGTCATCCCAGGAATCTTCTCATAGTCCTAACTGTGATTGAGTAACTCTTTATACTGCCTAATCCTATATCCTAACACGGCTCGTAGCAGCACTCTATCAGTCGAGCAACTACGAAATCGCACTAGTTGCGACTCTGACTGCATGGGCCACCACAAAAATATGTCACGATCTGCACCCAGTGTAGGGGCATGAGAAGTGGGTACGTCCAGCCTACGCCGCAGTGTCGGCGGTAGAATATTGTTCTAGGTCACTAATCATCAACAACTCACGTAATTATATAATATATCTATCACATCTCAACTCCGAATGGAGGGCAAGTATAAGATAGGATAATCTCAATCACAATCTACGCACGATAAGTAACACATGAGTCTAACAACTATATGAAACTCAGCAACTTAAATAAACTTCTAAACACATCTCAACAATCTCAAATACAACTCATTTCCACTTATTACAAACAAGTTCTAAAAGTGAAACTAAACCATAAACTAGTAATCTACTCCAAGCTCTAGTGGTCCTCTAGGCTAGCTGTGAATCTCCAGGTTACCTGTAATATTTTCAACAGGTTCCTCAGGACAGGAGAGCACAATACCTCTCACGCAGTTCATATCATATGAAAAATATAAAGCATGCAAAAGTAAGATACATGGATCGAAAAGAATATATATGAAAACGAGAGATTTGATAACTGGAAATCTATATACATGATAAGTAAGAAATGTAAGTGACTAGTGATTTAGAGCATGAGATGGTTATATAAACGTGTTAGGACATAACAAGATTTTACAAGATTGTACAAGATTTCACAAGGGTTCATAAGATTGTAAAGATGGGATTTGATCACATAACCATTTCCTACTCACCCTTCCCAATCAATACACAAGGATCTAGTCAAGTTACGTTACCTTGTACAAGAGGTTTTTATCATGTTTGCTCACGTGATCAAGAGAGTACATGATGCACAAGAGTATACATAAAAGCGGTGTACATAAAATAAGATGTTCGTGAAAAGCACATGACAACTGTATCTGATGCACCCAGAGGAGAACTTCGTATAAAAGATCCATATAGTACCCTCCGTGATATAACGTGACAGCATCATGTAAAGTAATCTAGAGCAAGAATATATATCCAACAAGTATGAAATGATTAGAGAATGTACTCGTCTGATACCATGAACAACTGATATGAAAGATGGCCAACTGGAGTCACAGAGTCCTAATTAGAGCACACAGGTTATAAAGTTTAATTTAATGGTATTGAAATTATAATGCAATCTACATGAATCTAAGTCAATCAGGTCAAGTCAACTCTTGGTCAACTCTTGGTCAACTCTGTAAAACTATAAAGTCAGACTATGTACTCTAGTCAACTGTGGTCAAACTAGCTAGGGTGGGTCAACAATGGTCAACTAGTCTAGGTTAGTCAATTCTAGGTCTAACAAACTATGTATATACAAATCGAGTATCCAGATAGCTACTAACTCATAGCCTAAGTCACTTGCTAAACCAAGCACAAAACTAAGCCTAAGCTAACAAGGCACACAAACTTAGTCATATAATGTAATATATTTTTACATTCACATATTCATATACATAGATATATATAGAAAAGCTATATATATAGGCACATACATATATATACATAGAGAAGGGAAGGAGAGGTAAAAGAGTAAGTGACTGTGTGTGTGACATATTGTGAAAGGATATGTGTTAATGTTCTCAGATTTAGTGACAGGTAGGTGTATGTGACATGGGATACAAGGTGTCAAAGGATGTATGAAAGCATGTGTGTAAAAGGTTGTAGGTTAACTCAGTTTATAAAAATACATACATACATACTTATATTTTATACATGCATACATACATTCATATATACATACATACACTGCATACATGCCTACATACATATCACATATGCATACTTGTATTCATTCATTCACCTAACATATATACATAGATGCATACATACATATTTGAATACATTATATACTTGCATATATTATATTTCTATATGCATTCTCTATATTATATTACATTCACATATCATTAGTTGCATACATATACTTATTTTCATTACATACATGTCATTCATGCATATACATAAATACATGCATCTATACATTATATACATTGTATACAACATGAAAAAAATAGAAGAAGGAAAAAGGGGGAAAACTGAAATGGAAAGGGAAGGGAAGGAAAATGGAAGAAAAAGGGAAAATAGTAGACATATACATGCTTGCATCATATATTCTACATTACCATACATGCTATTATTATATATTGTATTACATTATGTATACATTTTGTATTCATATCTATCATTACATGTATACCTTGCATTCATATCTAGCATTTATTATATACTTTCTGCATACATTGTATATCATTCTTCATTCATGCATTTATGCATTGCTTACATACATTACATTGATTGCATTCCTACATGCTTACATTCAACAATATATTATAATTATTATATATATATATATATAATCTATATATATATATATATTTATTTATTATTTATATATATATATATATATATATATAATATATATATATATATATATATTATATATATATATATATAATAAATATAAGAGGAGATATTATATTATAAGATATATATATATAATATATATATATATATATATATATATATATAAAAATATATATATATATATATATATTTATAATATATATATATTCTATTTATATATATATATGATATGTATCCTCTTTACATATATATATATTAATATATATATAACTAAATTATATATATATATATATATATATATATATATATATATAATATATATATATCTATAAATGTAAAGAGGAGACATATCATATATATATATATAATATATATATATATATATATATATATATATATATATATATATATATATTATAATATATATATATATATCATTTTATTCACTAACATATCATGTATTACATACTCTACATTCATTTAATATCCATACTACATAGGCTCATAGGTCACAAAATGCCTATGTCATATAGTCACTCTTCTACTTAAAACCAATACTATACCAATTGGGCCTTCAATAAATTATAGAATTAAAGTATGTCGTATCCCTTTGTGTTAGCTTTCCAAAACTTTAAACGGATTATATTTTCGTATCCGAAAGCTCCCGGAATCGCAAAAACACCGAAACATGTTCATCTTTCGTACAGCTGACACTCAAATAATTTTATAGAAAGTTTTGTAAAGTATTTGGCTTATTAAAAATATATTTGGAAAGCTAACTTCGATACGATTCTTTTAAAAAAAATAGGAGATAAATCGGAGTTCTAAGCTAAATTATGACATTTCTAAGTTGCTTTGGTTAATAAAACGTGGATGAATATTATGACAAATTTGAGTTGTTTTGGAAAAAAAACACATGTAGGCCAAGATACTTAGATACCAACATAGGTATCCAAATGAAATCATTCTAACCATCCTAACTAAGATCAATCCACTCTCTAACTATTCTAAAACTAAATTTAAATATATATTTAAATAATTATCATACATACATACACATGGGGTGTCCTAATTTGGGATCTATCAAGTAGGACACAAGACACATATCTAAAATCCTTAAGAGAGCTCCAATTGGTCTCAAGTTAAAATCTAATGGTTGTACATGCATGGGGGTAGATCCTATGGATTCAAATCTAACTAAAATGTAAGGAAAAATGAAATAGAGAGATGGTTATACCTATTGGAAGTGGGATCCCAATGATACACTCAAAGGACACGATTTTGACATGAAAGCTCCTCCAAAATGGACGCCCTTCCTTGCTCCCAATCCTTGCTAGCACCTCCTCCTTGGTTGAATGAGAAGAAATGATGGAAGATTGGAAGAAGAATTGAGGGATTTGGAGATCAAAATCAAGATGAAAGCTCTCAAGTTTGGGAAGAACAAATTAGGGTTCTATGTAGAGGTAAAAAGGGGCAAGGGTTTTCTTAAGGATTCTTTATAAGAAGGGGGACACTTGATGGCTGATCATTAGATGAATTAGGATTAGTTTTACATGTAGATGAGTGGCTAGGACTTGTCCACCCAATTCCAAGCCTTCCTATTGGTTCAATTAGTCATAAGGCTTTCTTTTTCACAAATATCCCAATAGGTAAATATCCTACTATGAAATATCTAGATATTGTTAATCTAACTTAACTATTAACTCTCTAACCTTCTAACTAAACCTCCATGAGCATCATTAACCTCTAGGTTTAGTCAAAACTAGGTTAGTCTCTAACAATTCAATTAGCACAATATTAATTAATCAAAATTAATTTTCATTAATAAGTCAAAAATGACCAAAATACCCTTAGGCTAAAAAGTCACAATCAGTCATCCTAATCACATGGTTAGGTTCCTATGGTCATGGTTAGTCTCTAGAGTTACACTAGTTAACCATCAAAATCATAATCAACATTTAAATAGTTTTAAAATAATTAAAAATCACCAAAAATTATAACATGGCTTAAATATCGTTGTTAATGATTATAATTACAAATTTCAAAATTATCCTTATTTTTGAAACTGGGTGCTACATCAGTTGATGTACTACTTTCATCTATATCAATCTTGTAGATGTTCCCATAGGTGTGCCAATTGGTTTGGCGTTATCCATGTCAAATTTCTTTAGCAAATCTTTTGTATATTTGCTTGATTGATGAATATCCCTTGTGAATTCTGTTTTATTTGTAGCCCGATAAAGAATATTAGTTCTTCCATCATGCTCATTTGAATTCACTCTGTATACACTTAACAAACTCGTTACATAGCATCTCATTAGTTGATCCAAAATTATATTATATATATCTGCACTAATAAAATATTATTATCCAAAGATTTTATAAATAGAGTGGAATCAACTTCCCTTTTGAAAACCTTGTTCAAGTAAGAAGGAACTAAGACGCTCATACCATTCACGAGGTGCTTGTTTGAGACCGTAGAGAGCCTTGCGAAGCTTAAATACGTGATCAGGATTTTTGAAATCTTCGAAACCAGGATGTTGTTTTACAAAAACTTATTCTTTTATAAAACTATTTAGAAAAGCACTTTTGATATCCATTTGAAAGAGTTTGAAACCATGAAAACTTGCAAAAACACAAAGCATACGAATAGACTCTAGCTAGCAACTGGAGCATACGTCTCATCATAGCCATGCCTTCTTTTGACTATAGCCTTGAGCTACTAGATGTGCTTTGTTGCGTGTGACTGAACCATTATCATCTAATTTATTTCGGAACACCCATTTGGTACTAATGATCGAATGATCTAGGTCTGGAAACGAGTTCCCAAACTTGATTTCGTTCAAATTGATTTAGTTCCTCTTGCATTGCAGAAATCCAAAATTCATCATTAAAAGCTTCTAAAATATTTTTGGGTTCTATTTGGAAATAAATGCAACATTAGCTACTATATCTCTTGTACTTGAGCAAGTACTTACACCTCTTGATACATCACCTATTACCAATTCTTCAGGATGGTCTGGCATAAATCGCAATCATTTCGGCAAACTTTCCAGATAGGAAGAGGATGGTGTATCTTCTGATGTTCTATTGGAGGGAGTTTTCTCTTCTTAGTTGTCGCTATCGTCTTTGCATTGACTTTAGCTCATCGAATGTGATATTTATTGACTCTTCAACAACAAGTGAACTCTTGTTGAATACCCTGTAGCCCTTACTTTTTTCTGCATACCCCAAGAATATGCCCTTATTAGCTTTTTAGTCAATTTTTCCAAGTTGTCTTTTGTATTCAAAATGAAACATCTGCAACCAAAGACCTTGAAATAGCTGATGTTAGGAGTTCTATTAAACAATAATTCATAAGGAGTCTTTAGGAATGGGTCTAATAAGAACTCTATTCAGAATATGCATTGTCTAGACAGCTTCTGCACAAAAATACTTTGGAAGATTATGCTAGTTGAGCATAACTCTGGCCATATCACCAAGAGTTCAATTATTCCTCTCACAACGCCATTCTGGTGAGAGTTCTGGGGCAAGGGAATTCATATGATAGCCCATTTGAATCACAAAATGATTTAAATTCATGGATATCGAATTCTCTCTTGATCACTTCGTATCCGAGTAATCATGAATCTTTCTCATTTTACCTTTTTACAAAAGATACAAATTCATAAAAGGCCTCATTCTTATTTACAAGAAAATAAACTCAAGTATGTTGTGAATAGTCATCAACTACATATAAGCATATAGCTTACTGCCATGACTGGCGACTTTACTTGGTCCAAATAAGTCCATATGAAGTAATTGCAAAGGTCAAGAAGTACTTACAACATTTATTGATTTGAAAGATTATCTAGATGCCTTGTTCTTTTCATATTCGGCACATACTATATCTTTCTTGAAAGTTATTTCAGGTAAGCCTCTTATTAGTTTCTTGGTAGACAATCTTGCAATAGTGTCCATGTTCGCATGTCCAAGATGCATATGCCATACCCAGCTTTCATCTTGTGTTATGAACATACACTTCCCTGTACTGTTAGTCTACTCTGATAGATATATTACATATATGTTGTCCTCTATTATTCCTTCAAATAGGTTATTTCAGAAGATTTATCATAAACATAACATTTATTTTTAACAAAATTATTCCATAACCATGATCATTCAGTTGACTAATACTTAACATGTTATGTTTTATTCTGTCACTAAGCATACATCTTTGATAATAGGTGAGGAAGAAGTACCTATGTCGCCAATTCCAATGATATGTCCTTTAAGGTTGTTTCCAAAGGAGACATAGCCTTCTTTCTTCATCGATAGAGTTGCAAACAATGTGTTATCATCTGTCATGTGCCTGGAGCAACCACTATCGAGAATCCACTTGCTTCTAGTGGAAGGAGGAAGGTCCACCTACAATACAAGTTGAAGATGTAACCTTTGGTACCCACTTTCTTGAGAGTCATGATATGTTAGTTTTTGGAACCCATACATATATTAATATCTACTAGCTTTCTAATTTTACACTGGTGTGATACATGTCCTCTTATACCACAATAGTGACATATAGCAGAAGTGTTAGTGCCTGGTGTGGTTTGAAGATCATGTATGTGTTTTTGAAGATGTGTATGCTTTCTTATTGTGTGGAAAGGTATACATATATGCATGTCTGTAAAACCCTAAATTTTATATTATTATTTTTTATTATTTAAAAAGACTTTAAATGAATTTATGCAATTTATGATTTTTTTTATGACCTTAGCCATTGTTGAGTTTTAGAGCACTAGACGACCATGTACTTTGGCACGAAGATGTACAGTGTGCTTTGACCAAGATATTAGCCATCTCATGGGAGGTCTAGCCATAGTTCTGTCCAAACTAGGAAACCAGACTAAGTTATGAATTACTCGTTTAAATTATTTTAATGAGATATTATTTTATATATTAATTTTTAGATGACCGGTTTGTCCAAATCAGTCCGAACTGGGCCTGGACCAAATTTAAGCCCAGGTAGGCATGTGATGGGACCAAGATGGCCATGTAGACATATTTTATGTGCTTAAAATATTTCTTAAATTATTTTAAAATTTTATGCACAATTTCTAATTATTTAATTATTTGTTCAATTATTAGTATTTTTATTATTAAATAATATTTAATATTTGTATAATTTCTTGACCCGATAAGGGTGTGCGGTATAAGTCCACCCATTGGGACAATTTTATTATTTTAATATTACTTAAGTTATTTTGTGGAGATTAAATAAATATGTTCATTATATTTAAATATTATTATTATTTTGAGTTGATTTATTGTGAATGGAATTTATATATATGCAGATATATTTAAATATACTAAATATTGGATATGTGACATTTAAATTGTTATTTGGATTTTTAAATAGATTATGGTATATATATAATATATATATATATATATATATATAATATATATATATATATATATATATAATAAAAAAAAAAAAAATATATATATATATATATATAAGGATAAGAAAAGAAGTTTAAAGAGTTAAAAAAAAGATATGTGGTCGGCCCCACCATATGGGAACCGACCACACATGTTAGCAAAGCAGCAGCTAGTTGCTAGCCGCCCATAAGGGAACATAGCAGTAGCGGCAACATTAGCCCGAAACCCCCACTCCCTCTTTAACATATATGTAGTATATATATGTGTGTGTTTTATTAAACCCAAGCCCTAATCAATCTCTCCTTCTCTCTCTCCTTCCTCCTCTCTCCTCCGCTCCCCCCGTACTCCCTTACCGACGAGCACCTCCGATCCCAGCCACAGCAGCCCCGCCTCGCGGTCGCCATGGCAAACACCACCCCCAACAACAAACGACAAAAACATCAACAAAATTTAAAACCAAGGTACCTAACTTCTCCATGAGATTTCTCTATCAATTTAAATCCGTTTTAGATCAGTAGATTCGTGTAAAAAGTCCACATGACCCTCTTCGAGATCCCCCTGGTGGATTTTGATATGGTCATCCAACTTGCTCGAAAAATCGAGACGAAGTTGGAGAAAAATCATTTTTCTGGTATATTAAAAACTGTTGTAAAATACCAACTTGTCGGCCAATTTTTGTTTTGTACTTAAGATTTTGTAGAAACTAATTAAATACAGTCAAAGACAACATAACCAAGATTGTAACACACCTTATGGATTCACTTTTCATCTAGTGTGTAAAAAGTTACACGTTGTTAAAGTTTTACGAAAAATTGTAAATTCTGTTTTCGAAAATTAGAAAAACACCCCGATAAGGCGTGCGCCCCGACAAATCGGGCTACTTGGTCGCGCACTATATGTATCGAAAGTCGCGTATGGATGTTGTCGACGTGTGGGAACTGACAGAACCCGATTTTGTTGCATGTGCGCGACGAAACCAGTGCGTATCCGTCGAGATACCCCCGTATCGACCCACAAATTAAGTCACAACTTTGTGTACACTCATCAAATCGCGACGAAACTTGCGCCATTGGACTCAAATATTTTCTTGTCCTGTGAGCCAAGTTTGGTTCAATTCTAAGACGGCTGATCGGGACACTATTTTGGCGGTCCTGCAATCACTCAACAGACGATTTTGTGCACGGCCCACCAGAATCCAAAATTTAACATACCATTGGGTTCGTCTCATCAAAAAAATTTATAGACATTTAGTTTGATGACTTTAGAGACCGTAGGTTCTGGCGCGCATTTCGGTACAAAGCGGGTCCAACGACGGACATCGTTTGATCCAAAATTAGATTTTGCCCCTGTTCCAGAATTTAACTTTTGGACAGGCATTTCTTAGGCGTATCTTATATTCCAAACTCGTTCGTGATGTTTTTGGCAGCATCCAAAATATCTACGGGATTTGGCTTTTCTTGCTTCGTTTATTTGTCTGTTCGAGCTACTGGATTATTCACTTTTGCACATAACCTCAGGCAAGATACCTTACCATTATACTGTTTATATTCAGTCTATATTTTATTACATATTACTGTTGATTATCTCTAGTTATTACAGTTCTTGATTTACTACATGTTCAGTGATTATTAGTTACTTTGTTACTATCCTTTGATTGCATATGAACCTAGAGTTAGGGAACTAACGTTTGTAGTGTATTGCATATGCCTGACATAGTTGTACCACAAGGATATGTGAGACGAATAGCATGTAGAGGTCCTTGCGTGTGGGCTGATCCACCATGTACATGCATTAGGGCTAACTGCTAATAAAGGCATGTTAGAAGACTTAGCAGTTAGTAGAGGTATATGAGACATGGATGTGACTTGTTAGGCATTGGATAGGAAGAACAGTTCCTTAACGTATGGGTCACTTATGCACTTCCCTATTGCTGGTTATCTCTGGTGGAGATACGATCCTGGATCCTGATACCTGATTTCCTGTTGGCCTCTGACATTCGATGAATGTCAACTTTGAGGTCCCTAGTATCCTGATGGGACCATACCTGAGATTCCTGCTCCTGAGCTAGATGCCCATGCATTGGAGGTTTGTTCTTAACTGCATGAACACAGTAGTATGGTTAGATTACTTTATTGTTGTCTTGTCACTTATTTCTTTTGTGGCATATTTGTGTTCAGTATTTATGGCATATTCTTCTATATCTTGTTACGTCCCTCTGAGGACCTGGTTATCTCTCCAGGTGTGTGCTTCTGTGATATTGCAGGTGTTCTAGACGAGGCTCTGATCTTCTCTATCCTTTCGAAGATGACTGCACTTGGCTCATCCTGTTATTTCATTTATTCCTTCTTATACATTTTATTTGAGATAGTTGGTAGTGGACCTTGTCTCCGCCCAACTTTTGTACAAATTACAATCCAGCGTTGATATCTATTTTATATTGATTCTATATTGTGTATGAGATTAGCATTATGGTTTTACTGTATTTTACAACTTATGTATACATACGAGTTTCCATATATTGGAGTAGACTTCGTACGTATGCAGCTGGCATGGATGCGTATCTAGTCCTAAGTATTTAGGACTGGGGCTTTACATATTTTTGTGGTGGCCCATGCAGGTCGATTTGTCACTTCGGTTACGTTACTGTTCCGATGTGAGCCGGAAACATAGGATTAGAATCTAGAAATCTCATCCATACAACTTGACCTCTTCCCTTGGCTTCAAATTTCAAAATCTCGATCGACCTCCTTGAATTGCATCTTGCTTGATTCCTTTCTACCATTGATTCTTACTTTCGTGCTTAGTGTCAACTAGGAAGATGACTACACTAGTATATGCTCATAGGTCAAACACATGGCTAGAATGGTTATTGGCAATTAGAATACATTTAAGACTCTAATTGAGTTTAAAAGGCTTTTTTTAAAAAAGCTAGAATCTTTATACCATTGATTAAAGAATTTGATTGGATTTTGAGTTTTGATATTTATGAATTATGGAGTTATAGTTATACATCTTTGAACAAATATAAAATTGATTTAGTTTTTTTGAGTTGTGATATCTATGATTTATTGGGTTATGGTTATACATCTTTGAACAGTTATAAATTGGGTTTGAAAATGATCTTAGATTTCAAATGTGGTTGTAGAAATTATTTAAATTTGTGTCGTACAACTAGCGATTTTTGTGTTTAGTAAATTTTAAATTTAAGTGGAAGTAATGATGGTGAATTTTGGTTTAAAATATTTGAAAGTTATGAAAACGACTTTTGAAAAAAAAATTATTGTAAATTATATCCTATGATGGAGGATTTACAAATCTTTTTGGTTTAAAAAATAATAATTTATGACTAATAAGATTTTTGAAATTTTAGTTTAATGTTGGATTGCTAGTTTTACAAATTTTTGGAAATAAAAAATAAAATAAAAATATATTAATGATGTGACAAGGTTGTTTTGATTGATCAAATAAAGTTACCATTTAAAAGTTGTAAATATGTTGGAATGACTTAGTATGCATAGAAGTTATAATTGATGAGTGCATTAAAATATTGAGCTAAAATTTTAAGATTGCTTTGTAATGTGCTAGAAATTTTTATCTGGGGAGCTATTAATTTTTTTAGAGTTTTAAAGTTATGATTGGTTATGGATATTTTATATATAGATTCATGATTTATGAACTCTTGAGTTTAAAAGTTGAATTGAAAATGTAAAATTTTAAAAAAGTCAGTAGTAACATGATAAAAATTTGCTTTGAGATTTATGAAAGTGATTTAAATTTTTTTATGATAAATTCGAACGGCTTGGAGTGAATACAAATTTTGGTGGTTTATTTTTGAAAATTTTATTAAGAAACTTTTGGAGGAAACTTGAGTTATAATTTTAAAAAGTAGGCCACCAAGATAGTCCTAATAAGTTACAAGTATTCCATACTAAATGCCATGTCACTCATGACTATGATAGTAGTATATACATAAGTGTTGTTAGTCATCTACCAAGCTATGCGACAGTATTCCAATCTTGACTTACTCGACCTTCCCTCAATTCTAGATCTTTTAATTGTGACCTTCTAACCCATTTGCAATTTGAATAATGATTTAAGGTTCCTTAACTGTATTCATCTAGAAGACTATCTTCTCTCCGAAATTGTGTTCCTAAATTATTTTTACTGGATTCTTTAATTAATTTTATTTCATGCTTTAACTTGATCTTCTTTATTTTTGTGCATTAATTGTCACACCATGAACTTCCACTTTCTATTCTTGATCTTTTGGCGTCCCTTACTTTGACTTGGATATTTGGAGTAAACACTAGACTTTTTCTTCCAACAAATTTCATATGTAAGACCTAGACGGGCACACCTTCATGTATATATATCAATGCCCCACTAAAACACGTCTCCTTGTACTCTATTTTCTTGATATGACTTTCTGGTCAAAATGGTCAAACTATAATTTTTACCATGACACCAAAATACCTGACTTCAATTAAGAGACCCAACCTTGACTCAATCCCTTAACCCGATGTATGAATATTCTATTAAATTCTTTAATGCTTAGAGTTGTACTTTATCTTGGTTGCTTGACCCATGGTCCCATCACACTACTAGTTTAACTCTTATAAGTTGGGTAGAATACCTCACCACCTAACAAACCTTTTTCCTTGTGAACCACATTGGTAAGTTCACTTAGACTATAAATTCAGAGGACCCTACCTTATCTAGTCTACCAAGCCATAAATGAAGAAACACTAGAACAACTGTATAGGCCCAAACTTCAGGCGAGCCTTGATTTTAAAAGATCTTGGACTATTTAGAATTTCCTTCATCAGTACCTCCCTTGCTCATATTTTGACTATCTCATGCTGCTAATATAGCTTCATTTTGCAAGCTTATTTCGTTGTCAAGCTTGATCATGACATATTTTATTGGGTGCACCCACTAACATATTGTCTAATCAGAACCGGTGCATGATGGTCTGATCAACCTATTGCACTTTGGTTCTCTTTTCATATATTATTCTCCGTGGATGGAGACAGAGTTAAACTTGCCCTTAAAGTCTCATCCGTGACCGTCTTCATAATTTTTTTTGAATTATTTAATCGCATTTGAACCATGTATTAGTATTCAAACCATCTTGCTTGGACTCTTGATGGCTTTCGTCTTTACCTATTCTAGACAAAGCTTGTACTTGATAGATAGACTCAAGGTATCACCTTTGGTTGCCCTATCAGTTATTTATACACGAAAAATAGATAACCACCGACCGACTCATGTGGTTATATTCGCCTTTAACTACTCCTCATTTCCTCAACCCTAGAATTGTTATCGTGCCCTTCCAATTATTCTTGAGCACTCGAGAATGATTCTAATCATTTACTTAAATCAAACTCTCAATCGAGGCGATTAGTCTCCAGTTTACCTCTAGGAACCACATCTCCCAAATGTCTAAATTATTCTCTTTGATCTACTCAATTCCTTATTATTCTCCAAATTGGATTATCAAAATTTTGTTATCTTCACTAGCGACCCTCAATCAATCCCATAACCCTGATGAATTTTGTGTGTGTCAAATTAACAAGTTCCTAAATGCATAGTTGTGTTGAACGTCGTTTTATCACCTCCTCCAAAAAATTTAATTATATTTTGGTATTGACGAACTCTTCCTATTTCTCATCCCTATCTACCCTATTAATCATAAATTTCGAGGACAAAATTCTTGTAAGTTGCGTAGGATGTAAAACCCCTAAATTATTATTATTATTATTATTTTATTATTTAAAAAGGCTTAAAAATGAATTTATGTAATTTATGATTTTTTTATGACCTTAGCCATTGTTGAGTATTGAAACACTAGACGACCATGAACTTTGGCACGGAAGATGTAGCAGTGTGTTTTGACCAGTATATTAGCCATGTGGTGGGAGGCCTAACCATAGTTCTGTCCAAACTAGGAGAACCAGGCCAAGTTGTGAATTGACTCATTTAAATTATTTTAATGAGATATTATTTTATATATTAATTTTTAGATGACCCGGTTTGTCCAAACCAGTCCGAACTGGGCCCGGACCTATATTAAGCCCTGGTAGGCATGTGATGGGACCAAGGTGACCATGTAGACATATTTTATGTACTTAAAAATATTTTCTAAATTATTTTAAAATTTTATGCACAATTTCTAATTATTTAATTATTTGTTCAATTATTGGTATTTTTATTATTAAATAATGTTTAATATTTGTATAATTTATGGACCCGGATAAGGGTGTGTGGTATAAGTCCAACCATTGGGACAATTTTATTATTTTAATATTACTTAAGTTATTTTGTGGAGATTAAATAAATATGTTCATTTTATTTAAATATTATTATTATTTTGAGTTGATTTATGTGAATGGATTTATATATATATGTAGATATATTTAAATATATTAAATATTGGATATGTGATATTTAAATGTTATTTGGATTTTTTTTTTAATAGATTATGTTGTGTGTGTGTGTGTGTGTGTATATATATATATATATATATATATAATATATATATATATATATATATATATATATATATATAAGGATAGGAAAAGAAGTTTAAAGAGTTTTGAAGGAAAAAAAGACATGTGGTCGGCCCCCACCATGTGGGAACCCGACCACACATGTTAGCAAAGCAGCAGCTAGTTGCTAGCCGCCTATAAAAGAACATAGCAGTAGCAGCAACATTATGGCGAAACCCCCACTCCCTCTTTAATATATATATATATATATATATATATATATATATATATATATATATATATATATATATATATATATATATATATATATATAAGACTAGGGGTGTTCGCGGAGGAGCCGCCCCTGAACCCTAATTCCCAACTCTCCACCAAAACGCCGGGCGTGGCCTTTGGTCGGGCCGGGGTTCCCCCTAGGCCACCAAAACCAGTTGGTTGGTGGCTACCCCTTTGTTTGTTTTCTTGTGGGTGATGGCGGCCAAGTCTTTCGCGGAAGCGGTGGTGGGATCGGCTCGGTAGATCCCAGTATTGCCCTCGCACGATCTCGTCTTTCAAAGTCGCTCCGTCCATCTCCTTTTCGGAGGAGGAGGAGTCTCTCCTAGCCGATCCATTTAAATATGCATTGGTAGGGAAGTTCTCGCACTCTAGGCCTCCGATCGACTTGATTAGGAAGGCTTTTACTGGTTTCGAGTTCGCAGGATCCATTGATGAAAAACACATTCTCATTAGGCCTTCTAATGAGGTCGATTTCCTACGGCTTCGTTCTGAAGATCTTTGGTATGTTGCTAGGGCTCCTATGAGGATTTTTAAATAGGACCCCAATTTTACTCCGTCTCAAGAGTCGCCGAAGATTCCAGTTTGGGTATCTTTTCCAAATCTTCCTCACCATTTATATGCAAAAGATGCTTTATTTGCTATTGCAGCAGTTTTTTGCACTCCCTTGAAGATCGACAAGGCTACGGCAGAATTATCTCGGCCAAGTATGGCGCGTATTTTTATGGAGATTGATGCATCGAAGCCATTGCAACATCGTATGCGCATCAATCTGCCTAGTGGAGGATTTTGGCAGCTAATAGAGTATGAAACAACTCCCCTCTACTGCTCTCTCTGCCGTCACCAAGGACATCAAATAGACTCATGCAAATAAAGCACAAAGAACGAGGAAAGGAACCTGTACATAAGGATGCAGCAGCCACTACAAGTCGTCCACTTATAGTTACACATATTCTTCAAAGAGAAGATACGGCACGCCCCTCTAGGGATGTCAACTCAGCTCAACCCTCACCAAGTGGACCGGTTAATATCCACCAGGCAATCGACACAGTTGCTCCTAGTGAGGAGAGAGACTCAACTCTTCCCAGTGATGCGACGGCGGACATTAATGTGGGATGTGACAAAGCAGTAGAAGCTTAGGACCCGACAATCATTCAGGAACCGAGCACCATTCAAAACTTTGCCACCACTCAGCCGAAAGAACCAGTGCATAAAAATGAAGATCAAGGAGAAGAAAGTCATCCGGAGGACGTTGAACCTGGAGCCAGTAATGGTGACGAACAAGGGAAAGAAGATGGCGAAGAGGAGGGTGAAATCAGTAATTGGGCAGATGCAGTGGAAGCAGAAGAGATCGAAATTGTTGATAAGCAAGGAAATCCTAAAAAGAAGAAAAGAGAAGTGGCGCCGTCAGATAGGATCCTTCGATCAGCGTCAGCTACAAATAAATCGGGTAAACATCACCTCCCCAATAATGTTTAACATTTTAAGCTGGAACATTCGTGGGGTTGCTAGTAAAATGGCTCTGAAGAGACTTCGAAATATTTGTCGAGTAAACAAAATTCAGCTACTGGCTATTTTGGAGCCTAAGGTTGATAGCTCTAAGCTAATGCAATTTCAACTCAAGCTTGGTTTTGATAAGGGTGTGTCGAATGAGAAAGACAACATTTGGATCTTTGCGAAGTCGGATGTACGGTCTGAGTGTTAGATTCGTTTGATCAGGCAATCACTATTGCTTTTCAGAATGAATATATGTCCAATGTTATGTTTTCTTTCGTGCATGGGCATAATACAAAGGAGGGTCACTGGGAACTGTGGGATAGGCTACTCAGACTTCAGTCTTACTACAATATTCCACGAGAAGATTGGTGGACGTCCTCCGTGTCAGATCTCAATGCAGGAATTCTTGAATTTTCAATTATCTGCAGGGCTGAATGAATTGCCAATAACTGGTAGTCGTTACACCTGGTTTAAATCTAAAACTGGGGACAGAAGGGGTTCGCGATTAGATCGGATGTTGGCCTCTCAAGAGTGGCTTAATCTTGCTCCGATGTCTAAGGTGGACCACCTTAATAGGGCGGAGTCAGATCATGCTCCTTTACTGATCAAGGTTCTCGCTCAGCAGGAAGGAGGTAGACGACAATTTCGTTTCCTCGATTTTTGGGCCAAACAGGAGGGATTTCTGAAGCTCGTGGAGGAGGCCTGGGGCTCTGTCTATCATCCTAATAGCCTGGTGCGTGTCAGTATGCGGTTGCCTGCTTGTCACAAAATTCTCTCGAAGTGGAGTCACAGTACTTTCGGGGACATTTTTCAGGAAGTGAAAGTAGCGGAGGACAGTGTACTAGCCGCTGAGTTGGCATACGATGCTGATAGGTCCACAGAAAAGCGTATGGCCTTGGACAAATCTGTTGCTTTGTTGAAACAAAAACACTCATATGTGGACTCCTATTGGAAACAAAAGGCAAGGCTTAGGTGGGATATTGAAGGAGGCAGAAATACAAAATATTTCTATGAATGTGTTAATAGTAAACAAAGAAAGTTGCATGTCCACCATATTATTGATGAGGAGGGTCGTGTTATGTCGGATCTCAATGATATTCAAGCTCTTGCGAATACATACAATGAAGACCAATATAAAAGCATGAGGCTGGAGGAGGACGAAACATTAATGGAGGCAATTCCTACAATCCTCTCTGATGAAGACAATATATCCCTAACTGCAGAGCCTACGAAGGAGGAAATTTTCATCACTATTAAAAGCTTGGATACCAACAGTACGGGGGGTCAAGATGGATTCACGCTACATTCTTTGTCACTTGCTGGCTGATCATTGCTGATGACATGTTGGAGGCCTTGTCTTTATTTATGGCAGGGTTTGAACTACCTAAAGCTTTCACGAGCACGGCGTTGGTCTTGATTGTCACGACCCGCACCCACTGTGAGGGTACGAGCACGTAACAACGCCCAGCCTACGTCGCAGTGTCGGCGGTAGAACGCTGTCCTAGGTTACTATCAAGTCAACAACTCACGCAATTATATAATGTACTTGTCAAATCTCAACTCCGAACGGAGGACAAGTATAGATATAATGAATCTCAATCACAGTCTAAGAACGATAAGATATCACAGAAGTTATAACTAAAGACTAAATAACAGAATAAAACCAACAACTAATAAATATAAACTCAGAAAATCTCTACTACAATCTCAACTAAAATCTCAACTACAATCTCAACTACAATCTCAACTATATACAACTCAAGTTCTAAACATGAAAGCTGAACAACAACTAGCTAATCTCCCAATCACTCCTGAGTGTCGGGGCCATAGGTAGCTAAACCATCTCCACATTAATATGTAGGGCATGTGTCCTCAGGGCTGTCATCTGTAAAATTTTCAACAGGTCCAGTCAGGACAGGAACGAGTACAACTCATCAAGAAAACCAAAGTAAATGACAGGGAACTATAAAGCAGTTATAGACGGTTTTATTGATGAATATGGCAGTTTATATACATGTGATGGTATGGATAAACAGTAAGATACAAGGAAAGTAAGTAACTAAAACAAGAGAAGAATGATGGCAATAAAAACTGTAAAATAAATCTAGCTGAACTAAGTAACATAATGAGTCCAGGCAGTAAATGTAAAACAAGTGTAAACTACTATAAATCCAGTACGAGATGAATATAATACAAGATGAATCCAGTACCAGATGATTCTAGGTAGTGATCAAGAATCCAGGTGAGTCCAGCTTACTCAATATTTCCCCGTCCCGTAATCAGGCACACCTCTCACTTATCATGCGAGAGATGGCTATGCTTCCAGTAGATTCCAGTTGGAGATTCCAGATTTGGGGTATCTCTACAGTCTTACTCAATATTTCCCCGTCCCGTAAAATAAATGAATCCAGAATTTGACATGAGAATCGAGATGAGTCCAGCCAAAATATGATGATTCCAGAAATAGATTCCAGAATGATTCCAGTGATTCCAGTAATAGAGGCCATATAAGTTTGGTATGTGTGTCGCATACATGAATCCAGAAATATCCATATGTGTTGTAACAGAGAATCACATAAAACTAACTATAACTCAACTACAGTAATTGACAATTAAATGAGAGAACTATCAGAGAATGTACTCGCCTGATACTCTGAAAAGAGTAGTATAATGTCAGATGTCTGCACCGGAGTAACAATGTCCTAAATAGAACAGTACAGGTTATAATTTGCTTAAAACAAGGTAATTGATGTTTATGATGCAATCTACATGACTTTTAGGTCAATCTAGGTCAAAGTCAACTCTAAGTCAACTCTGGTAAACCCTATAAGTCAAACTAGGTCAACCAAGTCAAACCTAAGTCAAATTAGTCTATTCTAGGTCTAACAAACCATTCTAGGTCCTAACAAGGCTAAACAGTCTATTCTAGACTCCATACTAGGTATACCATGCCACAGGCTAGAAGACTAGGCCATAGGCCAATAGGCTAAGCCAAGTCTACACAACCTACAAAACATCTATACACATAACACATATATATATATCATATCACATAATATATATATATATATATATATATATATATATATATATATATATATATATATATACATTTCATACATTCCTATATATAACTAATATGTATAGTACAACACTATGATATATTATATAGGAAACTTATATATATATATATATATATATATATATAACACAAGCATATCTCTATGTATATATAGGAAGGGAGTGAGGGGACACATGAATATACAAGTGTATGTGTGTGTGTGTATATGTGAGAGAATGAACATGGACATGTGTGTGAAGAGTGTACACAAGTGAGTGATACATAGGCATGTGTTTGTGTGTGTGTACTAGCTAGAGGGTGTGTGTGTCATAGAGTGTTCAAGTGTGTGTGATAAGTGTCAAGAGAGGTAATAGGGCATGTGTGTTAGAGAGATAGATGATAGTGTGATACAATAGGAATAGGAAAATCAGTGAGGTGTCCAGTGAGTGGGAGACATGCGAGTTTAGGAAATATCCATGAGCATGTGTGTGTGGGTGATAGATTAGAGGGTGTGTGACAATGAACAACATACAATGTGAAATCTGGAATTAATATTAAGGGAATAATTTCAGTTTAACAGTGAACCTAGGAAAACAGGGAACACATATTAGCTGTAATGGGAAAAACAGGGAATCAATTAGTATGTAAAACACTTCAGGTTCAGTAGGGAGGAAATCAGTGAGCCAGGTTTAAAGAGACAGTTAAAAGAATTTACAACCTCATATCCATTTCCAGTTTAAATAATCACCCAACACTCAGTCCCAATGAACCATTCAGTTCACTACAGAAACCCAAATCTCAGTTTTGCAGTCCTACATAAACCCTCAGTTCACAGGGAAAGGGAATTCAGTTTACAGGAATCTTGGATACAGTAAAGTAATGTATAAAAATCAGTCAACATAGGAAATCTATTCTCAGGTTTTAATAAAAGGAACTTGATGGTTAACTTGATGAAATGACATTTCCTTTCAGAATTCAGTAAACAGTGGAGTTCATGAGTGAGAGTGAGGCATGAGTGTGTGACACTTATGAATCAATGAAATGCACATGAAGGAAATTAGTTCAGATTTTAGGACAATTAGAAAGTTCACATAGAATCAAGAAACTAACAATGGGCTAGCAGTATGGGAAAAACCATTTAACTGTGAAGAACTACACTAAACTGGGAATCAAGAGTTCAGGGAATTAGGGAAATCCATGTATCAGCTATTCTAATTCAACCCACTGCCAAATCATTCCATTGCAAACACCATAAAATCTAATTAAAAGTAGTAACCAAGAAGTAAACACAACTAATATGTGGAAATCATGCAATCAGTGAAAAAAAAACATCAATGTGAAACAAATTAAAGTTCAGGAAACCTGAACAATGTATTAGTAATCCTATCAACCCATTGTCCAAGAATCTCTTTCACAAATCAAAACCAATTTGAATGAAAATACTTCATTAATATGGGCTAACAATCATGTGGGGATATATAACAGGGAAAAACATAATTAAACAGGGATTAAAATAGTTTAGGAATTACTGAAAAACACATGTATCAGGGATGTATCAGTGTTTCATGAATTTAGCCCATTCGATCCACATTTAAATCAAATTCTCAATCAAAAACCTAAACTAACATTTAATATAATCTCACATATCTCATACAACATATTTAGGATCAGTTAGCAAGTTAAAGCACAATTTAAACTAATTAAACTGAACGAACAGAGAATCCAAATCTCAGTGCACTGAACCGCACAGTGCACACACAGTGCACGTGCAAATACGTGTCTGAAACGACACAAGGGCTCGCGACACTTGACACACGTGATGTCAGTGGTTGCCCCTAGGTCTGTGTCGAATATCAAGTGTCGAAGTGGCGTTTCCAGCTCACAGTCAGCCCCGAGTAGCAGGGGAGGGAGATTGTGTGCGCGCGCGAGTGAAAACAGCGTGTCCGCGTGTCTGTGGGGACACAACGCGACACCTAACACGACTCAGAACACTAGAAACACGTAAGCGAGAGTAAAACCTAATTTCCTATTCAAATAGATTTCTAAAACTCAACCGAAATGTCCTTTGAGGCATTTCACCAAACACCTACATAACACTACGACACGTGTCCGATACTGACACCAAACGGACACGAAATTCACCCAAATTTTAGGGACACCTAGGGGACTCCTAGATCTAGCCCTACATGCAAAGAAAACCGAAATTTAAATCAATTTAAAGGATTTTACCTATAGGTGCAAATTGCATAGAAAAGCTTCAAATGGGGGATTCCTCCTTGCTAGCCAATATCTCCAAATTGATTCAAACCTAAGATTTCTCTCCATGAACATAAAGTAGGGATCAATTAGAACCCAATGCAAAATATTTGAGCCAAAAAGGAATTAAAGTGAGGAAGTTATGGATTGGGAAAGAAAGCTCTTACCTCTTTCTCCAAACTTGTAAAAATTTAATAAAAGAGGCAAGAACATGGAGGAGAATATTTACAGGGAAGGGGAGCCCTAGTGGCTGGTCATAAGTTGTAAAAATTAGGGTTAAGGTTTCCTAAATTGGCCCATGGGCTTAAGTTATGATTAATCAAGTCATGAAGTCATAAGCCATTTCATGAAATCATAAACCATGACTTAAATTCACTAAACCAAATCCCCTCATTCTAAAATTAGTTTCTAATGACTAAAAGTAGGTTAACCTAAGTTAGACTAGGGTCACCATGGCTAGGGTTAGCTTCTAAGCTAGGTCTCAACAAGTCATGGTCAACTAGAATTCACCAATTCAATAAATCACCAAATAATTCAAATAAATCAAAATGACCAAATTACCCCTAGGCTAAAAATGATAATTAAGTCATCATAATGACATGGTTAGGCTCTAGGTCATACAGTCTCTCAGGTTTCACTAGCAGCACATCAAAATCATAAGTCATGACTTAAACCAATTCTTAAATTGTTTAAAAATTATTAAAAATCACTAAAAATCATAATGTGAATCCAATATCAATAATTAATAATTAAAATTATAAAATTTCAAAATTACCCTTATCTGAAAAACTGGGTGTTACAATCCTACCCACCTTAGAAAAATTTCGTCCTCGAAATTAAAATGATCGCATCCCTACTAGGTCAAAACCCCCAGCAAATCAAGGTCGAAGCAACACAATCCTACTGGTCATGATTTCACAGTCTCGAACGGGGTCGCTACACTATCTAGAAATCAAAACAATATCCTGGCAGGTACTAATAGAATCACACAGGAAAGTGGAAAGATGAATAAGAAGGACAAACCTGCTAACCCATCACCTGCAGTGTCGGTCTCCTTGACCGCCATCGCAAAAGCTCCACCCCTCTGGTGCTGAGCTACAGGTGGCCTAGCTCCCTCAAGAGGAAGTACAAAGGGACAGTCTATCTTCTGGTGGGCTTCAGACCCACATGAATAGCAAACCCTCAGCCTCTTCCTACACAGCTCCCTGGTATGTCCCAACTTCCTGCAGTAGGAACAACTGATCGTCTTCGGGTCCTGGCCCCGATGCTGATGCTACACCTACTAAACCATCACTGGTGCCTGGGTCTGCTGAATCTGAACATGAGACCCCTTGGCCTGGCCTCCGCTGCTGCTACCACTCTGGAAGTCACGACCCCTCTTCAACTTCAACCTAAGGTCGTCCTCCGCTGCCATAGCCCCAGAAAATATCTCTGCAAAGGTAGCGTTCCGGTCGCTCTTAGTCAGCGACCGAACCTCCCTAACCAAGCCTCGGCGGAACTTCCTCGCCTTCGTCTTCTCAGTCAAGTCATCTATGAATCGGGCCAATCGACAAAACTCCCCGGCGTACTCAGCTACCGTCTGGGTTCCCTGAACCAGACCCTCAAACTGTGCCTCTATGCCTCCCAAGGCCACATCAGGAAAGAACTGCTCCTTGAACAGTTCCTTAAACTGGGCCCAAGTCTGGCCCTCAACTCCCACCGTAGGATCTGTCTAGTACCACGCACGGGCTAAGTCCTGCATCTGACTGCCTGCCGCCTCGATATGGAGTCGATCTGGTATCTCTGCCAGCCTGAATATCTCCTCGATATGCTCTATCCAGTCATCTGCGTAATGAATGCCCTCAGTGCCCAGGAACTCTCTGGGGTGCATCTTCTGGAAATCCTGTATATCCTTCTCCTTCCGACGAGGCTGCTGGTGCTCCTCCTGAGCAGTCACCATCTCTACTGTAGCACGAACCAGCTGGTGGGCCTCTTCAATCCCCTGACGATAATCGGCAGTCTGCTGCTGCTGCTGCTGCTGGTGAGACGCCAGAATCCTCTCCACGAAAGAAAATAGTTGAGCAGCATCTACCATCCCCGCAGGTGGAGGCTGCTGCGATGGAAGGATCTCGGGAAGCACCGGACTCTGCCTCCCAGCTGATGGAACACCCACCCCAGCTGATGGATCTCCGAAAGCTGCTGAAACATCCACCCCAGCTGGCATGACTGGGCTGCGGTACCAGGGGCTAGCTGCTGAAGGTGAGAGGTGGCAGACCCCTCTGCAGCGGCTACTGTACCAGAGCAATGTGATCGTGTCTCCACCATCCTGAAGAAAGATCGAAAAGGAAGTCAATACTGAGCAGGAATCGATAAAATCAAAGGAGGACAGTTTATTTCAAAGAAGATAATTAGTAAGATATGTAGATGGCATGAATTGAAGCAGAATTTTCCTAACTGTGATTGAGTACCTCTCCGTTAAAGCCTATCTCTCAATCCTATCGTAGGCTCGCGGCAGTACAACTAAGTCGCCGTACTACCACGATATCGCACTGATGCGACTCTCGACCTGCATGGGCCCCCACTAAAAACGTGTCACGACCCGCACCCACTGTGAGGGTACGAGCACGTAACAATGCCCAGCCTACGCTGCAGTGTCGGCGGTAGAACGCTGTCCTAGGTTACTATTTAATCAACAACTCATGCAATTATATAATGTACTTGTCAAATCTTAACTCCGAACGGAGGACAAGTATAGATATAATGAATCTCAATCACAGTCTAAGAACGATAAGATATCACAGAAGTTATAACTAAAGACTAAATAACAGAATAAAACCAACAACTAATAAATATAAACTCAAAAAATCTCTACTACAATCTCAACTAAAATCTCAACTACAATCTTAACTACAATCTCAACTATATACAACTCAAGTTTTAAACATGAAAGCTGAACAACAACTAGCTAATCTCCCAATCACTCCTGAGTGTCGGGGCCATAGGTAGCTAAACCATCTCCACAGTAATATGTAGGGCATGTGTCCTCAGGGCCGTCATCTGTAAAATTTTCAACAGGTCCAGTCAGGACAGGAACGAGTACAACTCATCAAGAAAACCCAAGTAAATGACAGGGAACTATAAAGCAGTTATAGACAGTTTTATTGATGAATACGACAGTTTATATACAGGTGATGGTATGGAGAAACAGTAAGATACAAGGAATGTAAGTAACTAAAACAAGAGAAGAATGATGGCAATGAAGACTGTAAAATAAATCTAGCTGAACTAAGTAACATAATGAGTCCAGGCAGTAAATGTAAAACAAGTGTAAACTACTATAAATCCAGTACGAGATGAATCTAATACAAGATGAATCCAGTACCAGATGATTCTAGGTAGTGATCAAGAATCCAGGTGAGTCCAGCTAATCTAATAGTGTGTTTTAAAATACCGAGATCGACATGTAAATGGCTGTGGATAATCAGGCATACCTCTCACTGATCAGGCGAGAGATGGCTATGCTTCCAGTAGATTCCAATTGGAGATTCCAGATTTGGGGTATGTCTACATGTCTTACTCAATATTTCCCCGCCCCGTAAAACAAACAAATCCAAAATTCGACACGAGAATCGAGATGAGTCCAGCCAAAATATTATGATTCCAGAAATAGATTCCAGAATGATTTCAGTGATTCCAGTAATAGAGGCCAGATAAGTTTAGTATGTGTGTCGCATACATGAATCCAGAAATATCCATACGTGTTGTAACAGAGAATCACATAAAACTAACTATAACTCAAGTACAGTAATTGACAATTAAATAAGAGAACTATCAGAGAATGTACTCGCCTGATACACTGAAAAGAGTAGTGTAATGTCAGATGTCTGCACCGGAGTCACAATGTCCTAAATAGAACAGTACAGGTTATAATATGTTTAAAACAAGGTAATTGATGTTTATGACGCAATCTACATGACTTCTAGGTCAATCTAGGTCAAAGTCAACTCTAAGTCAACTCTGGTCAACCCTAGAAGTCAAACTAGGTCAACCAAGTCAAAGCTAAGCCAAATTAGTCTATTCTAGGTCTAACAAACCATTCTAGGTCCTAACAAGGCTAAACAGTCTATTCTAGACTCCATACTAGGCATACCATGCCATAGGCTAGAAGACTAGGCCATAGGCCAATAGGCTAAGCCAAGTCTACACAACCTACAAAACATCTATACACATAACACACATATATATATCATATCACATAATATCATATATATATATATATATATATATATATATATATATATATATATATACATTTCACACATTCCTATATATAACTAATATGTATAGTACAACACTATGATATATTATATAGGAAACTTACATATATATATAACACAAGCATATCTCTATGTATACATAGGAAGGGAGTGAGGGGACACATGAATATACAAGTGTATGTGTGTGTGTGTATATGTGAGAGAATAAACATGGACATGTGTGTGAAGAGTGTACACAAGTGAGTGATACATAGGCATGTGTTTGTGTGTGTACTAGATAGAGGGTGTGTGTGTCATAGAGTATTCAAGTGTGTGTGATAGAGTGTCAAGAGAGGCAATAGGGCATGTGTGTTAGAGAGATATATGATAGTGTGATACAATAGGAATAGAAAAATCAGTGAGGTGTCCAGTAAGTGGGAGACATGAGAGTTTAGGAAATATCCATGAGCATGTGTGTGTGGGTGATAGATTAGAGGGTGTGTCACAATGAACAACGTACAATGTGAAATCTGTAATTTATATTAAGGGAATAATTTCAGTTTAACAGTGAACCTAGGAAAACAGGGAACACATATTAGCTGCAATAGGAAAAATAGGGAATCAATTAGTATGTAAAATACTTCAGGTTCAGTAGGGAGGAAATCAGTGAGCCAGGTTTAAAGAGACAGTTAAAAGAATTTACAACCTCATATCCATTTCCAGTTTAAATAGTCACCCAACACTCAGTCCCAATGAACCATTCAGTTCACTACAGAAACCCAAATCTCAATTTTACAGTCCTACATAAACCCTCAGTTCACAGGGAAAGGGAATTCAGTTTACAGGAATCCTGGATACAGTGAAGTAATGTATAAAAATCAGTGAACATAGGAAATCTATTCTCAGGTTTTAATAAAGGGAACTTGATGGTTAACTTGATGAAATGACATTCCCTTTCAGAATTCAGTAAACAGTGGAGTTCATGCGTGAGAGTGAGGCATGAGTGTGTGACACTTGTGAATCAGTGAAATGCACAGGAAGGAAATTAGTTCAGGTTTTAGGATAATTGGAAAGTTCACATTGAATCAAGAAACTAACCATGGGCTAGCAGTATGGGAAAAACCATTTAACTGTGAAGAACTACACTAAACTGGGAATCAAGAGTTCAGGGAATTAGGGAAATCCATGTATCAGCTATTCTAATTCAATCCACTGCCAAATCATTCCATTGCAAACACCATAAAATCTAATTAAAAGTAGTAACCAGGAAGTAAACACAACTAATATGTGGAAATCATGCAATCAGTGAAAAAAACAACATAAATGTGAAACAAATTAAAGTTCAGGAAACCTGAACAATGTATTAGTAATCCTATCAACCCATTGTCCAAGAATCTCATTCACAAATCAAAACCAACTTGAATGAAAATACTTCATTAATATGGGCTAACAATCATGTGGGGATATATAACGATGAAAAACATAATTAAACAGGGATTAAAATAGTTTAGGAATTACTGAAAAACATATGTATCAGGGATGTATCAGTGTTTCATGAATTTAGCCCATTCGATGCACATTTAAATCAAATTCTCAATCAAAAACCTAAACTAACATTTAATCTAATCTCACATATCTCATACAACATATTTAGGATTAGTTAGCAAGTTAAAACACAATTTAAACTAATTAAACTGAACGAACAGAGAATCTAAATCTCAGTGCACTGAACCGCACAGTGCACACACAGTGCACGTGCAAATACGTGTCCGACACGACACAAGGGCTCGCGACACTGGACATACGTGATGTCAGTGGTCGCACCTAGGTCTGCGTCAAATATCAAGTGTCGAAGTGGCGTGTCCAGCTCACAGTCAGCCCCGAGTAGTAGGGGAGGGAGACTGTGCGCGCGTGCGAGTGAAAACATCGTGTTCGCGTGTCTGTGGGGACACGACGCAACACCTAACATGACTCAGAACACTAGAAACATGTAAGCGAGAGTAAAACCTAATTTCCTATTCAAATAGATTTCTAAAACTCAACCGAAATGTCCTTTGAGGTATTTCACCAAACACCTACACAACACTACGACACGTGTCCGATACGGACACCAAACGGACACAAAATTCACCCAAATTTTAGGAACACCTAGGGGACTCCTAGATCTAGCCCTACATGCAAAGAAAACTGAAATTTAAATCAATTTAAAGGGTTTTACCTATAGGTACAAATTGCATAGAAAAGCTTCAAATGGGGGATTCCTCCTTGCTAGCCAATATCTCCAAATTGATTCAAACCTGAGATTTCTCTCCATGAACATAAAATAGGGATCAATTAGAACCCAATGCAATAGATTTGAGCCAAAAAGGAATTAAAATGAGAAAGTTATGGATTGGGAAAGAAAGCTCTTACCTCTTTTTTCAAACTTGTAAAAATTTAATAAAAGAGGCAAGAACATGGAGGAGAATATTTATAGGGAGGGGAGCCCTAGTGGCTGGTCATAAGTTATAAAAATTAGGGTTAAGGCTTCCTAAATTGGCCCATGGGCTTAAGTTATGATTAATCAAGTCATGAAGTCATAAGCCATTTCATGAAACCAAAAACCATGACTTAAATTCACTAAACCAAATCCCCTTATTCTAAAATTAGTTTCTAATGACTAAAAGTAGGTTAACCTAAGTTAGACTAGGGTCACCATGGCTAGGGTTAGCTTCTAAGCTAGGTCTCAACAAGTCATGGTCAACTAGAATTTACCAATTCAACAAATCACCAAATAATTCAAATAAGTCAAAATGACCAAATTACCCCTAGGCTAAAAATGATAATTAAGTCATCATAATGACATGGTTAGGCTCTAGGTCATTCAGTCTCTCAGGTTTCACTAGCAGCACATCAAAATCATAAGTCATGACTTAAACCAATTCTTAAATAGTTTAAAAATTATTAAAAATCACTAAAAATCATAATGTGAATCCAATATCAATAATTAATAATTAAAATTACAAAATTTCAAAACTACCCTCATCTGGAAAACTGGGTGTTACATTGATTCCTAAGCACAACAATCCCAGGTATATTACAGACTTTAGGCCCATAAGTTTGTGTACTGTCTTCAACAAAATTGTTTCGAAATTATTGGCTCTTCGATTGGCTCCAATACTTCCTAGACTTATTTCTCCCGAACAAAGTGGTTTTGTTAGGGGGAGGGAAATAGTTGATAACATTCTCTTTGAGCAGAAAATGTTGAGCCTAATGAACTCTAATAATAGAGGTGGCAACATAGCTATTAAGCTAGATATGACAAAAGCATATGATAGGTTAGACTGGACTTTTCTTATGCAAGTCATGCATAAATTTGGGTTTGATGAGAAGTGGATTAGCATGATCTTCAGGCTAATTAATAATGTATGGTACTCTACTATAATCAATGGAGTATCTTCGGGATACTTTAAAGCATATAGGGGTGTTCGCCAAGGGTATCCCCTATCTCCAGCGTTATTCATCATTGCAGCTGAAGTTTTGTCCAGAAATCTAAACCAACTTATTGAAAAGGCTTCATTTCATCATTATTATGCTCCTAGTGGTTGTCGAGCTATTACTCATCTTGCTTTTGCAGATGATGTCTTGCTCTTTTCTGCTGGTGATGTGCACTCGGTTCATCTTGTTTAGGAGATACTTTAGAGATATGAGAGAGCCTCCGGTCAGAGTGTCAATGCCTCTAAGTCATGTGTTTATACCATGCCTACATTTGAGAGAAAAGAGGAACTTCATGCTATTACAGGATTTGAGCTTAAGTCACCACCTTTCACATATCTAGGTTGTCCTATGGCCGTGGGCAGACGCACAACCAATCTCTATGAGGAACTTCTTGTTAAGATTAGGAGAAGATTAGAAGGATGGCAGCAGAAAATTTTATCTTATGGGGGTAAATTAACATTGCTCAAATCTGTCTTATTATCCATCCCTATGTACACGATTGCGGCTTGCAATCCGCCAAAGACAGTCCTCAATAATCTAGAAGATATGTTCGTAAGATTTTTTTGGGGTTCAAATGAAGGTGTACAAAAACATATATGGGCGAGTTGGAGTTCGATGGCTTGGCCTATTGAGGAAGCAGGTTTGGGGATAAGAAGTTTGCAAGAGATAATGGATGCATTCACGGCCAAATTGTGGTAGAAGTTCAAAACTCAGGATGGGCTATGGCAGCAATTCCTAAAGGCAAGATACTGTAAATTTGAAGATTTGAATACAGCTGGAACACCGCAGAAATGTTCTCATGTGTGGCGTCGACTATTGCAAGGAAGGACGATGGCTAATCAGTATATTGACCAGCAGGCTTCGGGGGATTGGATATGGACATCTACTTCGTGAGGGAAATTTTTAGTCTCAACAGCTTGGAAGGTAATTCGTGACCCGTCTCCTATTAGACTATATTTCAAACACATATGGAGTTCTTGCATTCCGTATAAGTGGTCTATTTTGATGTGGCGATTACTGCATGGGAAGCTTCCAACGGATGAAAATATTAGACGGATGGGATTTCCGTTGCCGTCGAAATGTCATTGTTGCTCTAATCCTAAGGAGGAGACTACAGCACATATTTTTGGTGATGGTGAGCTGGTTGACAAGCTTTGGAACATTCTTAAAGGAGATCTTAAAGTCTCTGGGCGAAGCATGGCAATACTCAGGATGTTCGAAACATGGTGGCGTCGTCCAAACATTCATTTCAAAGAGATCGTTGTTGGTGCTGTGTGTTGGGTCACATGGAAAAATAGAAACAAATCGCATTATGAGGAGTATAAATATTCGGAGGATCAACTTCTGCATGAGACTGTTCATCAAGTTGGGAAAGCATTGAAGCGATGTAAGCACAAGCCATCTATTCCGTTGCATTGGCCTATCTCTGGTGTCGGCTAAACACTTCTTGTAATCCTTCTGCTTTCATTCAATAAAATGGTGTTTTCTCGGAATATATATATATATATATATATATATATATATATATATATATATATATATATAATATATATATGTGTGTGTGTGTATGTGTTTTATTAAACCCAAGCCCAAATCAATCTCTCCTTCCTCCTCTCTCCTCCGCTCACCCCGTACTCCTTTCCCGACGAGCACCTCCGAGCCTAGCCACAGCAGCCCTGCCTCGCGATCGCCATGGCAAACACCACCACCAACAACAAACGACAACAATATCAACAGAATTTAAAACCAAGGTACCTAACTTCTCCATGCGATTTCTCCATCAATTTAAATTCATTTTTAGATCCGTAAATTCGTGTAGAAATCCCACATGACCCTCTTCGAGATCTCCCAGTAGATTTTGACATGGTCATCCAACTTGCTCGAAAAAGCGAGACAAAGTTGAAGAAAAACTATTTTTCTGGTATATTAAAAACTGTTGTAAAACACCAACTTGTTGGCCAATTTTCGTTCTCTACTTTAAGATTTTCTAGAAACTAATTGAAGACAGTCAAAGACAACATAACCAAGATTGTAACGCACCTTCTGGATTTACTTTTTATCTAGTGTGTAAAAAGTTACACGTTGTTAAAGTTTCACGAAAAATTGTAAATTCTGTTTTCGAAAATTAGAAAAATACCCCGATACGGCGTGCGTCCCAAAAAATCGGATGATGTGGTCATGCACTATATGCATCGAAAGGTGCGTATGGATGTTGTCGACGTGTGGGAACTAACAGAACCCGATTCCGTTGCATGTGCGCGACAAAACCAGTGCGTATCCGTCGAGATACCCCCGTATCGACCCTTTGCAAATTAAGTCACAACTTCGTGTACACTCATCAAATCGCGACGAAACTTGCACCATTGGACTCAAAATATTTTTCTGGTCCTGTGAGCCAAGCTTGCTTCAATTCTGAGAAGGTTGATAGGGACGCTATATTGGCGGGCCCGCAATCCCACTCAACGGACAATTTTGTGCACGGCCCACCAGAATCCAAGATTGGATATACCGTTGGGTTCGTCTCATCAAAACAAATCTATAGACAAGTAGTTTGATGACTTTAGAGACCATAGATTTTGGCACGCATTTCGGTGTAAAGCGGGTCCAACGACGGACATCGTTTTGACCCGAAATTATGATTTTACACCTGTTCCAGAATTTAACTTTTGGACAGGTATTTTCTAGGCATATCTTATATTCCAAACTCATTCGTGATCTTTGTTGCAGCATCCGGAGTCATCTACGGGATTTGGCTTTTCTTACTTCGTTTATTTGTCTGTTCGAGCTACTGGATTATTCTCTTTTGCACATAACCTCAGGCAAGATACCTTGCCATTATAATTTTATATCTAGTTTACATTTTATTACATATCACTATTCATTATCTCCAGTTATTATAGTTCTTGATTTACTACATGTTCAGTGATTATTAGTTTACTTTGTTACTATCCTTTGATTACATATGAACCTAGAGTTAGGGAACTACCGTTTGTAGTGTATTGCATATGCCTCGACACAGTTGTACAATGAAGATATGTAAGATGAGTAGCTTGTAGAGGTCCTTGCGTGTGGGCTGATCCCCCATGTGCATACGTTAGGGCTAACTGCTAATAGAGGCATGTTAGAAGACTTAGCAGTTAGTAGAGGTATATGAGACATGGATGTGACTCTGTTAGTCATTGGGTGGAAAAAACAGTTCCATAATATATGGGTCACTTATGCACTTCCCTATTGCCGGTTATCTCTGGTGGAGATACGATCCTGGATCTTGATACCTGATTTCCTGCTGGCCTATGACATTCGACGAATGTTATGCTTTGAGGTCCCTGGTATCCTAATGGGACCAAACCTGAGATTCCTTCTTCTGAGCCAGATGCCCATGCGTTGGAGGTTTGTTCTTAACTGTATGAACACAGTAGTACAGTTAGATTACCTTATTGTTGTCTTGTCACTTATTTCCTTTGTTGCATATTTTGTATTCAGTATTTATGGCATGTTCTTCCTGTATCTTGTTACGTCCCTCTGAGGACCTGGTTATCTCTCCAGGTGTGTACTTCTGTAATATTGTAGGTGTTCTAGCCGAGGCCGTGATCTTCTCCATCCTTTCGAAGATGACTGCACTTGGGTCGTCATGTTATTTCATTTGTTTCTTCTTATACATTTTATTTGAGATAGTTGGTAGTGGACCTTGTCTCCGCCCAACTTTTGTATAAATTATAATCCAGCATTGATATCTATTTTATATTAATTCTTATATTGTGGATGAGATTAGCATTATAGTTTTACTGTATTTTACAGCTTATGTATACATACGAGTTTCCATATATTGGAGTAGACTTCGTATGTATGCACCTGGCATGGATACATACCTAGTCCTAAGTATTTGGGACTAGGGCGTTACAATGTCTTTTGACAGTTCTAGCAGTGTTGGTCGTGTTGTGTTTGTGTTTGACCTTGTGACTTGTGTTCACCTGAGCTATAGGTTTAACAACCTATTTGCCCAGTTTGACCTCTAACTTTGTAGAGACGTCACAGGCTTCATTGTATTTTGTCGTGAGTGCATTTACTTTCTGAGCAACAATATTATACTTCCTTTTCTCTAGTTCATAGAGATTGTTATGTTTTATATTTTCTTGATTAGCTTTCTCAAGCTTTTCAAGAGTTTCATGTAAGCTCAATTTCAAAGAAGTAATCTCACTGGTATCACTAGAAGAATCTCTAATATCTTCTAGCATTCTAGATTGCTTTGAAAACTCAGATTGTATAAATTTTAGCTCTTTCTTAGTGCTTTTGTACATATCTATCATTTTCCTTTGATCTTCTAATAGATTAGTAAAAGTATCAGATAATTCATCAAAAGTAAAGTCTTCATAGAGAGGGTTTGATATTACCTTAGCATCTGTAGCCATGAAATACAGGTTCACTGTGTTGCAAGACTTCTCCTCTTCTTTAGAGTCACTAGATTCACTTTCACACCAGATGCTAGTGTTGGCATAGTTTCTAGTAGAAGACCTTCTCTTGCTTGTCTGATCATGCCTGCTTTCCTTCCTTATGACAGGATGGTCTTTTCTTGATATGACCTGTTCTTTTACAGCTGAAGAAGATAGGTTCTTCATCGTCAATGCAATCTTTTTTATTGTTTAACTTTTCATATCTGAGAAATCTTCTGAAGTTTCTTGTCATGATGGCTATTTGTTCGTTGTCTGAGCAGTCTGTCTCACTTTCATTGTCAGAGGCTGTCTTGTGGTTAGCTTTGAATGCTATCGCCTTCTTTTTTGGAGCTGACTCTTCAAAATCTTTAAGGTATAGCTCATGCGTCATAAGCTTTCCCATAAGGGTTTCAAGAGTCATTGTCGTGAGATTATTTCCTTCAATAGGATTCCAGTTCTTGGTTAGCCCGCAAAGCACCTTTTGAATCTTCTCATGATTGTTGTACTACAGGAATCCGATCTGAATGACGATCGCTTTATCCCTTGAACGATGTGAACTTTGAAGACGGTAGCCTCTGAAGATTGCAGCAGCACTTTAGCAAGAACTCCTGATCTCTAGTGATGATTTCTTATGTATATGTGTATGTATCCCTGATAATGAAGGCTTGAAACTCTATTTATAGAGTTATGGAAATAACTAATTTTTAGTTATTCTGAGTTGTACAAGATGGATTGAGCAGACTTTGGATTGTGCAAGCAATGAACTGCACAGGCAGTTACTCGATCGTGGACCATCTGTATGTGATGTGTGGTATTGTTTGATTGAAATGTGCTTGATCGTGTACAAACGGTTGCCACATGGTGAGTAATTGATGGCATGAAGGCCATGTGTATATTTGTCAGTTGTCTTGATGGAGTGCGCCACCTGAATTGCGCTGGCTTCATATTGCGCTGGGATGGACCGTACTGCAGAGAGTCTGGCCGATTGTGCTGCATGTACAGCTGTTCTCGAGCGCTGTGCTGCACGATAAACGAACAGTTTCCTCGTTCTCCATGCTGTCAGTTGTCAGAAGATCTGATTCTCTGTCAGATAATGATGATAACGCCACGTCAGCTTGTGCATTTGGATGAGTGCACAATTTAGCATGCACAATCGAGTTGTTGCGCAATCTGTCTCCTGCGCAGTTCACTTGAGGGATGTATAATTTGATTTTCATGACTTCTTTGATGGGTGCAACTTGATTTTTAGGACCTACAAGACCCCCTTCAAAGTTTTCGAAGTTTGAAGATAGTCAAAGCTTTGAAATACTTTGAATTTTGATTAAAAAAATCAAGTTGCGCAAGTAATGACTTATCTGTGCAATTGGAGGAGTCAGCTCCCATTTCTTCGACGCAATCTGAGACGACCGTTGCTCTCGAAAAACTATAAATAGTTCTCTTTGTTCTTCTTGTTATTCTTTACTTGTTTTTACTTTGCTTAAGAGAGAAAAATTCCCGAGCCTACTCCAACTTTCTTCCTTCTTCTCCGTCGACTTCAAATGGCTCCGAAGCGTTCCGCTGCCAACAAGGGAAAAGCTTCCGCCGAGTCTTCGACTCATGCTGTGCCGCGTATTTCACGACACGAAGTTGGTCACCCAGCATTGTAAGGTAGTCACTCGATCGAAAACCCTTTTTATGGTTCTTCGACATGATTGAATCCCCAAACCTATCTCTTTTTAGAGATTTGGTTATACTGTGCCGCCCTGTTTAGGGTTTTGGTTGCACAAATCCAATAGTTTTTATTTTTATGAAGACTATTTTCTTGCACAATCGGTTGGAAAGCGCTGGCAAAAGTCAGCACAATCTACTGATTTGCGCAAGGCTGTCCAGCGCAAACTGATGCTTTGCGTAAGTTATTCAGAGCAATCTGATGGCTTGCGTAAGTGGATGAGTTGGCACAACTGGACATTTTGCGCGTAGAAGCTGTTGTTACGCAGTCTGATGTTTTACAGACAGCGCAATCTGATGCTTGCACAATTTGCTGATTTTTGGGACAGAATCTTTGATTTTGCATGTACTGAATTCTGTCTTTCTGTTTGATGCAGCTAACATCAGAGAAGACCCAGAGTATGAAATCTTTGCAGGGACCCTTGCTGAACCAGAGTTTAAGGAAGATTTGTCCCATGTACTATTTCTCCAATATGCTCTGCCATCCTTCCGTCAAGCCATCTTGGTAGCACAGGATAATGAAACTTTATTGAGTCTGATGAATGGGCAGCCTCTGCAGACTGTCGATGCCATTACTCATAAGAAACCCCTGTTCTTATTTGGCGAAGCTATTGACAAGAGTTCTCAGCCGAGACCCCGTGTTGAGCAGAGACTCTTCCAGAGAAAGGAGTAAATAATACTGTTACCGGACATTGCCAGATGCCTCCCTCTAGCCCGCTATTTCCATGCAAGCCATCCCAGGAGGATGGACTGGATATTACCCCCCTCCAGCAAGCAAGGATAGGAAATATTTGTGTAAAGAAAGGACCAAATAATAGGGATATGTTCTATAGCTCCTCTGAGCGTCATAGCACCTCGCTCAGAGGATTGAAGCCTGGCTGCATCCCTCCAGAGAACTCTTCCTTGATGCTGCCGGTGAGGACGCCGAACTTTGCTAATAAATATGTAAAGGTTGAGGGCAGATACCCGGATCAGGACATCCGGTTGACAGGTCTGGTGAATCCAGACAACAAAAGGTAGAACTGCATAACCAATTGGATATTGGTTCAGTTCGAAGACAAGCTCAAAGAGATTGAGCTATATCAGGCGGTATACGCTACCGTATATGGATTCCTCCCCAACCCTCATCTATTTCTGGCCTTGGAAGAGAGGTACAATTATATGACAGGGACATTCATGACACCCTGCGGGGAAATTGGATTATCCCTTCATGAGATGAAATACATCTCGTGCTTACCAATGGGAGACTTCCCTTATGAGGAATATGTTCCAACAAACGATGAGTTAGACCGACTACGTCGAGAAAATGTAGAGATGGTGGCTGTTTTTGAAAAACTAATGTGCCACTACAAAATTTGTTCTATGTACTATAAGAGCGGTTCTTCCGGCACTTGTTATTCATCAAAGTGGTTGCCCTATCTTTTTCTTAATCACATCATCGAGAAAAAGACCAAGGATGATGATACGTGCAACCCGACCTTCTTCCAACCCCTTAGCCACAGTGAAGTGATAAGATTGATGGAAGAAAACAAGAAAATGGACATCAAAGTTAATGACGAACTTCAATACCCTTTATTCAAGACCGAAGATTTTATTGAGAGTTTTATGAGAATGGGCTACAGGCCCATGTCAAAAGAAGCCCAGCTGGCAAATTTTTTGACATATTGGCTCCGACGCTTTATCGTACCCGGAGCGAGCGCCGTGGACCGCTTCCACCGCGGCGTGCTCTTTGCTGCGGTCCGGTTAGTCTTTGGCTACCGGATGGATCTGCTATCGGCGATGACCTGTAGAGTGAACGCAGGTCTTCGTCTTTATGTTGAATCTATGCTCAAATGGAAAGGTAAGAAGGGGAACTTCCTACGGCTGGAGTTTCCTTACACCTATTTGTTCGGATGGTTACTTCTGCACCATCCGTCATTGACAAACCCTGACATGGGAGCAGTCGGCGGTAGCTATCTGCGGAGATTCTCCCCGAGCAAGTGGATATACACTAGTCTGAAAGATTGTAGACATGCCTTGAACCTTAGGAAGGGGTGGAATTTCTACTGCGTTGCCCCTCCAACCGGCTATAAACATATGTCAACAAATCTAGTTGATCTTGGGAGGCAGCCGTTGGGTCGGACAGCATTTGATTGGCTGAGAACGATTAGGCCATCGCACTTGGTGTATAGATTTGAAGATGAATGTTTCTTGGAACCATATCTGCCAAGCCGCTTCGCTCGTCAATTTGGTTATGACCAGTTCCACGTCGGCAATGCTATAACTTGCCTACAAGGAAAGGGGTATTTGATTGATGGTGCCAGAGCATGGGCCTATTACAATGCTCGAGATACAAGGACAGTGTTTTCGATGCCGACCAAGAGTGATCACGGTCCCCGGATGTTATATACATATTCACTTTTTTACACAGCCGCGAATACATTCGCCGAGAACTTCAACCTTGTAGATAGCTTCACGACGGCGACGCATTTGAAGAAGGGAGCAACTGTTATGCTAGATCCAGGTAATGACGAGCAGCATGAGCCAGTGGATGATCCATTGGAAGCCTCAAGGGAAGCTAACTTCCCTGAGGAGGTCAATGAACCATGGCGAGTTTCTTTGAAAGTGGTCAAATCTCCAACCAAGGAGAGAAAGAGAAGGATTAATGAACCTTCTTCTCCGGTTGCAAAGAAGAAACTTATCTTAGACCCGTCATAGAAGGTCACCACCAGGTCACAGTCTCGGCAACTGGCTGAGTCGACCCAAAGAGAAGAAGCGACCACACCGACCTCTCTTCCAAGGCAGGTCGATGTAGTAGATGTGGAGAGTCCAGAGAGACCTCTTCATAGAAAGAAACTGGCCTCTAGAAGAAAAAAGAGGGTGATCACCCCTCCGAGACAAATCTTGTCTTCGGTGGTGGCCAGTGATGTAGCTGGAATAACCATGTCATCTCCTACACCTGCCCCCGAGCCTAGGCAAGAGACTCCTTCTCCAGAGCAAAGGGAAAAGGTTGAACAGAGGGATGAAGCTGAGCAAGTGGATGAAGCTGAGCTGAGAGATAAAACTGGACAGAGGAATGATAAAATTTTGCAATCTCCTTCTCTTACGGTAAAAACTACCAAGCTTCCTGTTACACCAGGAGCGCTCCGTGAAGAAGAAGATCGTCTAATTATTGAAGCTCTAAATGATTGCGACTTCGGTCTGCAGGACGATGTCGATCAAGCCGCTGCCGCAACTGCCAGCGAGGAAGCTCCAGAAGATAGTATAAGCAATGAAGATACATCAACAGAAGATGTTGATGATACATTAAATCCCGAAGAAGGCATTGATGTCCATATGTCTCCCGAAGCCGTAGATGACATGCTACATCCTGAAGAGGTTATTGAGGTGTAAGTGTCTCCGAAAAAGAATACGGATGTAGAAGTAGCACCTGCTGAAACTACTCCTGCTGATCCAAAAGGTATTAAATGATTTCATCTACCTTCTTTTCATAGATTCAAATAGCTGACATCTACATTTTTATCCATGAAGAACTTGAATCTTCCCCGGTTCCTCCCGTGTGTACATACATAGTGCCAGTAATGGCTAGCGGTAGCGGTAGCCGATATTTTTCGGGTGGTTCTGAGGCCGGAAGTAGCCAAGCAGTGATGTCTGAGGCTACTTCTGTTAGATTGGAATCTGTGCCAATAGATGAAAGGCTTGTTGCTGGGGCAAGTCATGGTAAGATTGCTTTTGATCTTTTGATCCTTTTCAATTAGTTGCTAATGACAACAACAATCAATGATAAGGTTCACTTGATTTTGCAGAAGAGCATCTGGGAGGAGCAGCTAGCTCTACGATGGCTCCTCTGTCTAAAGAGCTGTCTACTCGAAGGGAAGAAGCTGAACGACTGTCTTCACAGACCCCTGCTGCTGCTTCCATATCTATGGGAGTAGCTGCTACTCTTGGAGGTCTGGCCACTAACCATTTTATCATCAGCTCTTTCAGCAACCTCTTCTTTAAGTCTTTGAAACCCTTAGTAGATAGGGTGATAGAAAAAGAAGATGCTGGTTTCTCCATCGTCAGAGGTCCAACATCATATTTGATCGATGCCATCCGTCATCAAGGCGATGAAGCTCAGGCTGTTTTTCTTGAACACGTACTAGATGAGCTGGAGGCATCGGTTAAAATTTACAAAGAGCTGAATAGGGGAGAGATGGAGCTCTTGGTACAAGCTGAATTCGAAAAGATGTCACAAGAAGCTGCAGTTGCAAAGGTTGACCTGCAAGTTCTTTTGGACACTTTCTCTACCAAGTCTACTGAATATAATTCCAAAGTAAAAACAGTAGCGTCTGTTGCTAACGAGAAAGAGAGGAAAGTTGCTGAGCTGCAATCAGAATCTGCCCGTCTTAAAGAAGAGCTGAGACTTGTCCAGCTTGCTCTGGAGGATGAGGCCGCACAACACCAGACTGCAGTTCAACAGCTGAATGCTCTGACTCTGGAAAGAGATGAGTATGTCGCAACTCATCAAGAAGAAATCTCTCGCAGAATAGTAACCATGCCATCTTTCGACGACAAGTTTAGGATGGAGGAAGCTAGGAAGCGGGTGATAGAATCTTGTGAGGAGCGGCTGCAATCTTTGAAGCAGCAGATGAGTAACTTAATGACTCCACCGGCAGAATGAGAAAGAATTTTGTATTTTCAATCTTTTTGTGATATGTCATGTTGTAATGTCTTTCAATTTTTGATCAATAAAAGGCATTTTCTTGGTGGCTCTATTATTTATTGCATATCTTATTTAGATATAAATAATAGCGATAGAAATATATTCAGAGGTGCAAGACATGATATATTTCTTAATTTTAGAAAATAATCATATTCAATTATATCTGCTCAGAGGTACTGTGGACATAGAAAATATAATTTATTGAAAACCATTATTTTAATAGACAACTTAATCAAAGATGACAAGTTGCTGATATGAACAAAATGGATGATTCGTTGAAATAAATGAATGAAATGAATCGTCAGAATGAATGGATGGACCGTCAAACGAATTAAATGAATGGAAGGACCGTCAGATGAATAGAATGAATAGGTGAACCGTCGGATAATTGGAATGAACGGGCGAACCGTTAGATAAATGTAATGAACGGACGAACCGTCAGATGATGAATGGGCGAACCGTCAGATGGATGTGTGAACGGGTGAACCGTCGGGTGAATGAATATAATAAACGGACGAACCGTCAAAAGGATATGATGAACGGATGAACCGTCAGATGAATGGAATGAACGGGCGAACCGTCGGATGAATTTAATGAACGGACAAACCGTCGGATGAATTAAATGAAGTTTCGTTGTCGTATGAATCTCTGTCTATAAATAGAATGGGATGATGGGATGGTCACTTTCACTTTTCAACATAAAGATGTCATCTGGAAATGCATCCAAGAAGGCTGAGATCGCCCCGAAGGTTGAAGCGGGTACTGAGGAACATCCAGTCGAACCGGCTCAACCAAAGCAGATAGCAGCGGGCGAAGGTTCGTCTGCTCCCAAACCGCCAAAGGACATCTTGGACTTCCTTCTTGAACCATGGAAGACTGAAGAAGAAGAAGCCATGAGGATGGCTGCTTGCAAGTTTCTGGTGGGTTCCAGCAAGAATGTTCTCGGCTCTTTTGCTGATCATGTCTTCAATAAGGACGGCAGTGACCCACGTCCCAATTTTGAGAAGGATGATAGTGACCTTCCTTGATATTATGTACTATCATTCATGATGAAATAAAATTGAATTTTATTTAGGAATTTGTCTGATGATTACAAGCAATGTCTGTTATATTTATACATAATACTTTTTGAGGAACTTGCCATTGATAGGCATCATTGCAACTCGACCGTCTAGCTCTGTGAGTTGATAGTCTCCATTTGAGAAGACTTTGCTTACGATATATGGCCCTTTCCACTTCGTATCGAACTTGCCTTTGCTCGAGTGAGTCATAGTTATAGGACGTCTGACTGTTAGAACGAGCTCTTCTTTCTGAAAGGCTCTGACCTTAACTTTGCGGTTGAAAGTCTTTGAGATACGGGCTTGGTATAACTCAATATGTTGTTGAGCCATTAGCCGCTTCTCATCGAGCGCCTCCAATTCTTGAAGTCGGAGAAGATCGTTGTTCTCTGTCGTGAGTTCGTTGGCGATGGTAATTCTCAAAGACGAATTTTGGAGTTCTAGGGGTAGAACTGCTTCACAGTCGTACACCAAAGAGAAGGGGTGTACAGCCTGTAGGGTTGTGGACCGTAGTACGATAGGCCCAAAGACATTCTCCAAGCTTTTTACTCCAGTTTCGTTTGTTAGTAGACACAAACTTCTTGAGAAACTTGATGATAGTCTTGTTAAAAGCTTCAGCTAAGCCATTAGCAGCAGGATTGTATGTTGTCAAAGCGACATTGTCAATCCGGTGATCGTCACAGAACCTTGTAAACTTTTGGCTGATGAATTGAGGTCCGTTATCGTGGATGATTCGTCGAGGTACACCAAATCTATAGATGACATGGTGTTTGACGAAGTTGATGATGTTGCTGGTCTTGACTTCAGCCAATGGTATAGCTTCGGCCCATTTAGAGAAGTAGTCGGTTATTGCCAGTATGAACCGATGTCGTCTAGAAGAAAGAGGATTGATAGGACCTATGATATCTATGCCCCAAGCTTCAAAAGGCCATGAAGCAACAGTCGGATGAAGAAATTCCGATGGTTGATGAATGAAATCTGCGTGGATTCGACAAGCTCGACATTTTCTTGCATATTCGATGGCATCAGATACCATAGAGGGCCAGTAGTAACCCATGCGTCGGATGCGATCATGAAGTTTAGGACCAGGTTGATGTACTCCACAGACACTGTCGTGAGCTTCACGTAATACTTGCTTTGCTTCATCACCAGCAAGACAGCACAAGAGTAGGCCGTCATAAGTTCGTCAGTAGAGAATTTTGGTGGTCTGATTGTAGTAGAATCACAGAAACCGCCGACGAATACTCGTAGCCTACTTGGGATCTTCAGGGAGTATGTCATGGACCACAAAATCGATGAAAATAGCTCTCCAATCTTCACTGATAACATTGACTTTAGTAAGATTACTAAACTCAATATTACGATTGTTTTCGATGCAGAACAATTCCTGATTAGAGATAACCACCACTTGCTGTCTTTTGATAGGGATGGCTAAGACTGCTGCAAGATTGGCCAAAGCGTCGGCTTCAGTATTGCAAGCTCGACGCACATACTCGATGAAGAAGGCTTTGAATGATGTAGCCATGTTGATTGCCGCTTCAAAGTAAGGCACTAGAACTTGATGGCGAACTTCATAAGTTCCTCCAACCTGGTTAATAACCAACTTAGAGTCACCATAGACTTCAAGATACTCGACGTCTAGTTGTTTGGCTAGCTGAAGGCCAATGAGTAGAGCATTGTATTCTGCCGCATTATTGGAGCAAGGCTTATCTAAAGAGTATGCTCTTTAAATAGCTGACCCGTCTGGAGAAACAAGGAAAACTCCAATTCCTACGACAATGGCACCATTGGGTCCAATCCTGGATGCACCGTCAGAGAATAGACGCCAAGTAGGAAATTCTTCGGAGATTGTATTAGATTCTAAAGTCTCATCTGGAATTTCATCATAGAGTTTGGACGTTTCTGGAACAAGATGAGCTGCTAAGAAATTCGCCAGTGCTTGACCTTTGACAGATTTTTGAGGAACATATACCATGTCATATTGGGCTAACAGAATGGCCCATGTAGCCAACCGAGAATTGAGTGTGCTAGGCTTCTTCATCAGTACCCGAAGAGGATTAACTCGGGATATGACGTGAATAGTTTGGCCAATGATGTAATGTCGAGTCTTCTGAACAGCAAACATAAGAGCTAGGCACTCTTTTTCAACCGAACTATAATGGTGTTCGACACCAATTATAGTACGACTGAGGTAGTAGATGGCTTGTTCGTGACCTTCTTTGTTCTTTTGGGCAAGTAAAGCACCCAATGAATGGTCCATAGTACGGACATACATTAAGAATGGTATGCCTGAGATTGGTGGCACCAAGACTGGTAGATTCATAAGATATCGCTTTATGTCATCAAATGCTCGTTGACATTCTTCAGTCCAAACGAAAGATACACCCTTCTTCATTAGTTGAGTAAATGGTCTGCAGCGTCTAGACAGATTCGAAATAAATCTCCTGATGTACGCAAGTCGACCTTGGAATCCTCGTAGCTCTTTTAGGTTGTGTGGAGGACGCATCTCTTGAATGGCTTTGATCTTCTCGGGATCTACGTGTATACCCTTAGAGGTAATGACGAAGCCGAGAAATTTGCCACTAGAGACACCCAAGATTGACTTGGTGGGATTCATTTTGAGTTGATGTTGGCGCATGAGGTTGAAGATAGTTCTCAAGTCTTGGATGTGATCTTCCTTTAGACGACTTTTGACAGCAATATCGTCGACGTAGCATTCGACAGTCTTGTGCAAATGATCTCGAAAGATGGTACTCATGGCTCATTCGTATGTTGCACCAGCGTTCTTGAGACCAAATGGCATTATAGCATAGCAGTAGACTCTACGAGGAGTGCGGAAGGAAGTATGTTTTTCCTCTTCAGGATTCATCCGAATCTGATTTTATCAGGAGAATCCGTCCATGAAAGATATTCGTTCGAGCCCACAGGTGTTGTCGATCATAACGTCCGTGATAGGGAGAGGAAATTTATCTTTTGGACATGCTTCATTAAGATCCCGAAAGTCGATGCAGACTCGAACTTTTTCGATTTTCTTTAGAACTGGGACGACATTGGCTACCTAATCAGGATGCTGCTCTTCTCGAATAAAGCCACAAGCGATGAGCTTCTTGACTTCATCGTCGATGGCATCTATCATTTCTGGCTTGAAGCGTCGTTGTTGTTGTTTGACCGATTTTGCATTAGGCAGGATATTCAATTTGTGAGTAGCAACTTTGGGATCTAGACCTGGCATGTCTTCATAGCTCCAGGCAAATACATCAATGTATTCTTGAATAAGAAGAATTAATTCTTGCTTATCTGCCTCTGGAAGGTTCTTGCTGATGAATATTAGACGAGGTGACCCGCTCTCTCCTACATCAATTTGAACCAATTGATCTTCGGTAGGAGGTTCCCTTTGTTCGAATCGGAGTTCCCATTGGGTATCCATTCGTTGAGCCCAAGGATCTATTTCAGGATTTTCTTCAACATCTTTGTCATAGCCTTCTGGAAGTTCGATAGAGACCATGTTAGAAGATACAGTCAATCGATGAACTTGACCGATGCTGGTGTCAGAATCCCATGATCTGGAATCAGAAAAGTTTGAGCGCTCTTCACTATCGGATTCAGAGGCTGCTGGGGATAATACCGAAGGTGAAGCATATCCGAGACCTCTTTTGGTCCTACTATAGTACATCTCTGACTTCCCTTCCGGCATAGCCGTACGGATATGAGTTTTTCTATCCTTACCGTAGTTGAGGCCACTCTTGAAGTCATAGCCCATCTTTCGGATGATGTCTTTTGATTGTTGACTGTAACGACGGAGTTGAAGACGTCCCGTGTCGTTACTCTTGCTATCATCCGTATAGCTGAATTGTTGTTCCAGTCCTTTACTAAAAAGTATTGGACTCTCGCCTTTCTTTCGAGCGGGAACAATACGATATGAATCATTAGGATGTTCGAGTAACACTTCTGTTTGAAGAGATTGTACAACTTCCATTTTAAATGACTGAAAGCTATCTAACATATCCAAATAACACTTAGCATGATAAATGACATCAGTATACTAGAAAGTAGATACTTTTTCATTGATTTGTACATCTGTATTTACAACAGGACCTTTAGCCTTAGCAGGCTTGGTCAGATTGATTACAAGAGGGGAAGAAGAAAAATGTGGAGGAAGATTGGCTTTGTTACGATGGAGGTCGATAACAAGAGGCTCAGAGGAGGTGAGCTCCCTTTTATCCTTGTTATGAGATAAATCAATAACAAGTGGCTCATAAGAGGTGAGCTGCCTTTTTTCCTTTTTACGACGTAAGTCTATAACAAGTGGCTCAGAAGAGGTGAGCTCCCTTTGATCCTGATCATCATCAGTTGCTTCTGGACTGGCAAGTGAATAGCCAGTGCTTGGAGGACTGAGGATGAGAAACACGCCCTTTGACAGGTATGATGAGGGTGTCATTAGGCAGTGTTTCTTATTCTTCTTCAGTGTCCAAAGACAGCACTACCTTCATAAATTCATCCTTGTACATACGAGCATCGTTGCAGTATGCTTCGACGCCTTTGAAAGGATAGAGATCAGCAACCACCTTTTGCACCTCTCCATTGTCATCGACATATTTGAAACATTGATGGAGAGTCGAAGGAACAATGTTATGCTCATGCAGGAATGGTCTTCCCAATAGAGCATTATAAGAACAACCATGGTTGTCAATGATGTAGAAGGTCACCATTGTGCGAAGATTGCCTATTTGGAGTTTTAGGCAAATCTTGCCTAGAGGCTCACTCCTTCCCTGATTGAACCCAAAGATGGTGGTGATTGTACTGGAAAGACTATGCACTGGGATCTTCAATGCATCTAACATTGTCTTCGGCATGATGCTGAGAGCAGACCCTGGATCTATCAGAATACGATCGACTTTTATCGAGTCGACATATCCTGTATAGTAGAGAGGACGATCATGCCTATTGTCTTCCATTAGCATGTCATCCTATGTAAAAGTTATGTTTGGAATTAACTCCAACACACTATGACAATGGAGGCAAGAGACTGGTTCTGCTTTCGGCTTCTTTAGAAGGGCTAGACAGGTTTTTGCCTGCATGAGAGCCTCACTCAGAGTTTCCTGAGTCTCTTTGGAGAGGCGCAAGAGCTCGAAGATTGACAGCCGGGCCGGTGTATTGGCTAACTGAGCCAAGATATCAAAGTTGTAAGGCTTCTCAAGTCCGGAAGGAGATGACTTCTTCAAAGGTTTGTCGAAGCGGACTTCTTATTTGCCTTTATCGGCTACCGTCGATTTGGGAGGAGTGGGTTCTACCACCGGTGAGGAGGCAGAAGGGATATCCTCAGTAGAAGCAGGTTGCACTGGAGCGGGCTCAGAAGAAGAAACTGGATTTTCCTGAGCTTCGGGATAATCCTTTAGATAGGCTTTCCCTGATCTGGTGCCCAGCAGGATTTCCTCGTCAACTATGGGGTCAAAAGACACCATATTGCAAGTCTTTGTCTTGCCTTTGGAGCGGTCTTTCTTCTTAGAGGAAGAAGGAAATTCGAACTCTGAAGCAAGATCCGGATGAATCCACATAATCTCGCCATTGTCAAGAGACAAGAAAACGAGACCTTCACTTCGTGGAGGAGGGAGATTCTCGATCTCAAGAGTAGCTTTGGGGATAGGAATGACACCATGTTGTACCATCTGCGGCGGAAGTCACCGAATCGAACTGATACCATGTTTGTAGTAACAGTCTTCTCGTCTTGCTGTAGAATGACAACACCAGCATTGACCAGCTCTTGAATTTTGCCTTTGAGCACATAACATGCTCGAGTGGGATGCCCAATGAACCTGTGATAAACACTGTACTTAGGATGATTAGTCTTACCGACTTCATCAGGCTTCTTGGGATTTGGAAGCTGAAGCTTATTGCTTTTGATCAAGCAATCAAAGATGCTCACGGTGTCATTCTCGTCAAAAGAGTACTCTACTTTTGGACGAGGTTCCCTTGATGGAGGTGCTGAAGGAGTAGAAGTGGACGTAGGGGGAGCTACGTTGACCGCCAGATATTCTTTGTTTTTCAAATTGATATTCAAAGTTTCTTTTTCCTTGTGGTTGTTCTGGCGATTGCCACCACCTGATGTCTGGTGTTCATCCCGGTCGGGATTAGATATTTGTACCCCTAGCTGCTTGAATTTGTCGGCGCTAACTTCAGCTGATTTAGCGTTGACAATGAAGGATGGCCAATCATGGAACTGAGTTGACCCCATCCACATGATGATGATAGGTGTAGCACCCAGTTTCCCAAATGAGGGTAATTTTGAAATTTTATGTTTATAATTATTTTAATAATAATATTTAATTCATGATATAATTTTTGGTGATTTTAAATGATTTTAAAATTATTTAAATCAATAAATTGTGGTTTTGACGTTTTGCTAGTGAAACCCTAGAGACTGTTTGACCTAGAGCCTAACCATGTGATTATGATATTTTAATGTCATTTTTGGCCTAAGGATATTTTTGCATTTGACCTCTTTGAATTATTTTGATATTATTTTATTATTTATGATATTGTTTTGGGGTTATTTGAGTCGGGTTCGAATTTCAACTCAATCCGACTTGAAACGGGGACCCGGGGGTAGTTTGACTCTAGTGGGACCCACACACTAGTTAGACATGGCCCACATGATATTAATTTTAGTCCACATGATAGAAATATTTTAGTTAGAGGTTAGACTAATTATTATGGATAAGGTTAGTGTGATTAGAGACTTTAGAATGACTAATTTAGCCCCAACCAATTAGCCCTTTCCTAATACTCATAGAATAGGTTAGTGGGGGCATTTTGGACCTTACCATAATAGGACAAATAGCCCCATATGGCCAGCCACTTTGGGAGAGGATAGGCTCAAGTTTATTTCATTATTCTCATCCACACTCTCTCTCTTGTTCTTCCCCAAATTCCTAGAGAGCAATCCCTAGCAATTTCTCCACCAAATCATTCCATTTCACCACCAAATCTTCTTCTTTCTTTCTCCATTCTAGCCAAGGAGGAAGCTACCCAAGTTTGGGAGGATTCGGAGCTTGTTCGTGTCCTTTTGGAATCTCTACGTGTCGGTGTCGCTCCGGGAAGGCTTTTCTTCGATTCGATCTACCGGGAGGTATAAATCCCTTTTTCTTTTCATTTCCTCATGCATATAGGTCTATTTTGAACCCATGGGAATGACCCCATAGTTGTATCTCCATTTGTGTCCATTTTGTGTCCATTTGGAGGTCATAGGAGTGTCCTTTGTGTTGTGGTTGTGTTCATATGGGAAAATCCCAAATTTGGACACACTATGTGTTGTTGTTATGTATGAATGAATTATTACATGTTTAATCTCATATTTTTGTATTAGATATGTGTTCTATAGTGTCTCATATATACATATTAGTGTAGAGAGTGAGTTCTTGATATATTATGTTATATACTTGTGTTCTTTTGTCTCAAACTACCTAAATCCGTCATGATTTTTATCCACATTTTTAATTTCAGCCCTAACTTAGAAATATCATAACTTCTAGCTCAAAGCTCGGTTTAATCTTCCTTTTTTTTCAAAAGAAGCGTATTGAAGTTAGCTTTCAAAAAACATGTATTAATAGGCCTAATTCTTTCTGTAATTTTCTAGAGAATTATTTGAGTGTCAGCTGTACGAAAGACAAACGCGTTCTTGGTGTTTTCACGATTTCGGGAGTTTCCGGAAACGAAAACGCGATCCGTTTAAAGTTTTGGAAAGCTAACACATTGATCTATAACATACTTTAATCCTAAATTTTAATTCATGCTGAGATGGTACAGTATTGATTATTAGTAGGAGTTACTATTCGGCATATGTATTTTGTGCACCCTTGTGTGTAATATAATATTCTATTTGATTTTAACCCATGTTAATGTGTATACATTATGTAATTAAATAGAGAATACAAGCATGAGTAAATGGTTAAATAAATGATATATGAGGTGTAAGTATCCTATCTAATGTAAACATGTATAAGTATGGCTTGTAATGAATATGTAGGTTCCATAGTATGTAATGTATGGTGCATATAGTGGTGCAAGAGAATAATGAATGATGAATGAATGCAAGCATGAATGTAATGTAATAATAGATGTAATATATGCAATATACAAGTTAATGAGATGTAATGTTCTATGTTAACACAAATCCTATATTACCTCATGTACCCCTTACACTATGTTGACACTATCACACTTGACACATTGTTCACTTACACTTTGACACTCTTTGATATGTATACACTATGTATGCCCATTTAACCCTCACTTGCCCCTTTGCCATGTTCACGTACACACACATAGCCTCTTAAATAAATATTTATGAATATAGTTAACTTAGCAATGTATGTATGTTATATATATGTTAGCATATTGTGTTGTAATATATAAGTTTATATAACCATTTGAAATGCCATGATTATAGACCTAATGTTCAATACCAATATATGTATGTGTATATATGTGTAGACATATATAGCTTAAAGTAATAGATTACCTAGTGTATATCCAATGTGAATTCTTGCCTATTTGAGTATTGAATAATTGCATGCTATATAGAGTTGGATGTATGTTGGCTTGTATAGCCTTGTAATGATGTGTGCTTGCTAGGATAGTCTTGGTTAGGCCTAGTAAGACTTACTGGGTTAGGACATGACCTAGTTTGACCTAGTTTGACTAGTGCAGTTGACCAGAGTTGACCAAGGGTTGACTTTGGCCTAGTTTGACCTAGATTCATATAGAATACATTGTAGTGCTTTATATTACCCTTCTGGACAAGTTGTGACTTATGTTGTTCTAATTAGGAGCCAGATACCTTGTAACCTGTGTTACTTTAAATAGGACTCTGTGGCTTCAGTTGGACCCCCTATACTTATCAGCTGTTCAGGTTATCAGGCGAGTACATTCTCTGATAGTTCTCTCATTTATTTGTCAATTACTGTATTTCAGTTCTAGTTAGTTGTATGCGATTCTCTGTTACAACACGTATGGATATTACTGGATTCATGTATACGACACATATTTATTTTCTGGCCTCTATTACTGGTATCATCATTTTCGGCTTCTATTACTGGAATCACCTGCTGGAATCATTTACTGGAATCATTTACTGGTATCATTATATTTTGGCTGGACTCATCTTGAATTATTGTGTCGGAATTCTGGATTCACTTGCTGGGAGGGAAAATACTAGAGTAAGACATGTAGACATACCCCATTACTGTAATCACCCCTACTGGAATCTACTGGAATAATAGCCATCTCTCGCCTGATCAGTGAGAGGTGTGCCAGATTACCTACAGCCATTTACATGCCGATCTCGGTATTTTAAAATACACTGTTAGAGTATAGGCTGGACTCATCCTGGAATCATTGATCCCTATAACTGGAATCGTCCCTTACTGGATTCATCTTGTATTAGATTTATCTTGTACTGGACTTATATTGGAGTTACACTGGTCTACATTGTTGTATGGACTTTATATCATATTACCCTGGTTCAGCTAGTTCTATTTTTGCAGACTTCATTGCTATGATTCTTCTCTTGTTTAGTTATTTACTTTCCTTGCACCTTATCTGTCTTTCTTACCATCACCTGAATATAAACTTCCATTTTCATCAATACAACTTCCTATAACTGCTTTATAGTTCTCTGTCATTTACTTGGGTTTTCTAGATGAGATGTGCTTGTTCCTGTCCTGACTGGACCCGTTGATAAATTTTACAGATAGCTTGGAGGTTGCCTGCTAGCCTAGAGGAGACACCTTAGAGGTTGTTTAGATAGTTATTTCATTTGTCTGGAGTTGTATTTACTTTGTGGATTACTGTATTTGAGTTTTGAGATGTATTTCTGGGTTTTTGTATCTTAGACACTTAGACTTCTATCTCCCGTATCTCTTTGGATTTTATGTTTTATCTAACCTTATCATGCTCTACCTTAAATGTCATTGAGACTGTATCTGCTTAGCATTATATTGTTAGATGATGTGACCTAGGACAGCGTTCTATCGTCGATACTGCGGCGTAGGCTGGGCGTTGTTACGTTCTCGTACCCTAATAGTGGGTGCGGGTCGTGACACGTTTTTAGTGGTGGCCCATGTAGGTCGAGTTTATGTAGTGGTATTCGAACTTGAGTACCACTACAGCCTGCAGTAGGAATAGGATATATCTTGAAGGTACTCAATCACAGTTAGGAACCCTTGAGAGATTCCCGGAACGACCCTTGAGAATCTTATTTTAACTTCGATTTGAGAACTCTTTTTCCCTTGATTTGATTTATTTTTACTTACTGTTGTTAAATTTGATTTTGATGGATTATGGTTGAATTTGAGTTGTATTCATTAATTTTGATGAATGATTGTCGAATTTTGAATCTTGATGATAGCTGTTGCATCCGAGTTGTATTTTGATAGATTTTTGTTCATTTTGAATTTTGAAGTTCGTTGATAAATTTAATTTGATTTATGGGTATTCATTGTTGATTTAATTTAATTTTTTTTGACAAGATGAAATTATATGGGCTAGGTCATCTATGTTATGGAATCTAGTCTTCTATAGTCATATTAGCCAGCATGGTGAGGATATATAGTCTGACTCTGGATATATTTCTCGGGTGTGGGAATTTAAGGTTTTCGCAGCCAAGCTAGCGGCACCGCAAAAATGTTAAATACCACGATTCTAGAGGTATGTGCATAAGTCAAGGACTCTGTGATTATCGTAGCCTTGCTTACTAGTATGACAGAGATTTAGAGTACCATGATTTTGGATAGACGCATATGATTATCAGATTGTACCTTAAATATTTTCAAGCATGTTTTCTCTACTTTGATGCAGCCCTTCAAAAAGAATTATTATTTTTTTGCTTGGTTTTGCTTCTAATTATTTAACTTAGGAGTAGCTTGTGTAACTTCTTGCTATGAGTTTTTTTTAATACAATGAATCGATGATTTTGCTAGACTTTATCTTGGATTTGATATTTAGCTCTGGTTTCAAAATGGTTTCTTCTTTTAGGCAAATAAGCAAACAGCTTTTATCGTTATTTCTTTCTTGCTATTATTCTAGTATTGAGTAATAATAATAAAACTGCCTTGATTTCGTCAATCACCTATTTTGCGATCTTGGTAGGAATCTAAATGTTGGTCTTAACGTAGAATTATTTTTTTTTGGGACATGAGAATATATGAGTATATTTACAAAGTGGACACTTGCCTGATACGTATGCATGCTAAACTTGATTTTCCACCTATCTAAATACATATTAATATGTTGTTAATGTTAAAATTTTCAAAACCCCAATATTTCTGGTTTTCTGCTTTTCCAGTTTAAATTCGTAATTTAAATATAAATTTCATGTTATTAGTTTTGTCTACATAACTGCACATGTATGATATCTGCAGAGTTTCAATTTTTAGAGAAATTGGTTAAGTTATGTTAAATTTGTAAAATCTGAGACTGCATTATGTTAATATTATACTGGTTTAAATGTTAGCTTATTTTCAGATTTTGTATGTAAATGCTGAACTAAAACTGGGTTAAACCTTTCAATACTAAGCTACAACCCTATACAAGGACACACACACACCCTAACTTAGTATACGCTGTCATGTAACCTAACCTTTCCTCTCTATGTCATGATCACATACTTGTATAGATATATATAGAGCTTAGGCATACATGTTATAATATATGTATATACATAACTAAATCTTTACCTCTTATAGATGTTTATGGTTAGCCATGCATGTTATGATTAAATAGGTTGTGTATTATAGGTTGTTAACCCATATGCCATGAGTAGTGTAACAGGATAGCTCATATACAATTTCATGTATATTTCACATACACCCATACACACACAAACTACATAACATTACATAATGCTAGTTTTTTCTCTCTAACGCTCCCTCTGTATATATATTGTGATTTGGATTCCAATGCAAGTGATTTTCAATTCCTTAATTTTTGAATTTGATTTTTTGTACCCTTTTTCAGATAATTGGTAGTTGTTTTTATTTTGTTTTGATAAGTACCAGTTTCATATAGGATGGTAGACCGCCTTACAGTTTTGATGGTTTGTTGTTTCTGTAACTTCTCTAGTTTAGCACCCTAAATTGCTTGTATGTTTTGATACCCTATGACCGTTTCGGTTAGCATGACTAGTATACATAGATGAGACTTTCACTACCACCGTATGCCATGATCCTGTATGTCGTCCTTTTGATCACATGATTTATTTTAATCTGGGACTTTGATTGTGCGGGTTTGACCTAAAGGGAGTATGGACATTTTAATTTTGAGGACGAAAATTTTCTAAGGTGGGTAGAGTTGTAGCACCCAGTTTCCCAAATGAGAATAATTTTGAAATTTTGTGTTTATAATTATTTTAATAATAATATTTAATTCATGATATGATTTTTGGTAATTTTAAATCATTTTAAAATTATTTAAATCAATGACTTGTGGTTTTGATGTTTTGCTAGTGAAACCCTAGAGACTGTTTGACCTAGAGCCTAACCATGTGATTATGATATTTTAATGTCATTTTTGGCCTAAGAATATTTTTGCATTTGACCTCTTTGAATTATTTTGATATTATTTTATTATTTATGATATTGTTTTGGGGTTATTTGAGTCGGGTTCGAATTTCAACTCAATCCGACTTGAAACGGGGACCCGGGGGTAGTTTGACTCTAGTGGGACCCACACACTAGTTAGGTATGGCCCACATGATATTAATTTTAGTCCACATGATAGAAATATTTTAGTTAGAGGTTAGACTAATTATTATGGATAAGGTTAGTGTGATTAGAGACTTTAGAATGACTAATTTAGCCCCAACCAATTAGCCCTTTCCTAATACTCATAGAATAGGTTAGTGGGGGCATTTTGGACCTTACCATAATAGGACAAATAGCCCCATATGGCCAGCCACTTTGGGAGAGGATAGGCTCAAGTTTATTTCATTATTCTCATCCATACTCTCTCTCTTGTTCTTCTCCAAATTTCTAGAGAGCAACCCCTAGCAATTTCTCCACCAAATCATTCCATTTCACCACCAAATCTTCTTCTTTCCTTCTTCATTCTAGCCAAGGAGGAAGCTACCCAAGTTTGGGAGGATTCGGAGCTCGTTCGTGTCCTTTTGGAATCTCTACGTGTCGGTGTCGCTCCGGGAAGGCTTTTCTTCGATTCGATCTACCGGGAGGTATAAATCCCTTCTCCTTTTCATTTTCTCATGCATATAGGTCTATTTTGAACCCATAGGAATGACCCCATAGTTGTATCTCCATTTGTGTCCATTTTGTGTCCATTTGGAGGTCATAGGAGTGTCCTTTGTGTTGTGGTTGTGTTCATGTGGGAAAATCCCAAATTTGGACACACTATGTGTTGTTGTTATGTATGAATGAATTATTACATATTTAATCTCATATTTTTGAATTGGAGATGTGTTCTATAGTGTCTCATATATACATATTAGTGTAGAGAGTGAGTTCTTGATATATTATGTTATATACTTGTGTTCTTTTGTCTCAAACTACCTAAATCCGTCATGATTTTTATCCACATTTTTAATTTCAGCCCTAAATTAGAAATGTCATAACTTCTAGCTCAAAGCTCGGTTTAATCTACTATTTTTTTTAAAAGAAGCGTATTGAAGTTAGCTTTCCAAAAACATGTATTAATAGGCCTAATTCTTTCTTTAACTTTCTAGAGAATTATTTGAGTGTCAGCTGTACGAAAGACAAATGCGTTCTCAGTGTTTTCGCGATTTCGGGAGTTTCCGAAAAGGAAAATGCGATCCGTTTAAAGTTTCAAAAAGCTAACACATTGATCTATAACATACTTTAATTTTAAATTTTAATTCATGCTGAGATGGTACAGTATTGATTATTAGTAGGAGTTACTATTCGGCATATGCATTTTGTGCACCCTTGTGTGTAATATAATATTCTATTTTATTTTAACCCGTGTTAATGTATATACATTATGTAATTAAATAGAGAATACAAGCATGAGTAAATGGTTAAATAAATGATGTATGAGATGTAAGTATCATATCTAATGTAAGCATGTATAAGTATGGCTTGTAATGAATATGTAGGTTCCATAGTATGTAATGTATGGTGCATATAGTGGTACAAGAGAATAATGAATGATGAATGAATGCAAGCATGAATGTAATGTAATAATAGATGTAATATATGCAATATACAAGTTAATGAGATGTAATGTTCTATATTAACACAAATCCTATATTACCTCGTGTACCCCCTTACAATATGTTGACACTATCACACTTGACACATTGTTCACTTACACTTTGACACTCTTTGATATGTATACACTATGTATGCCCATTTAACCTTCACTTGCCCCTTTGCCATGTTCACATACACACACATAGCCTCTTAAATAAGTATTTATGAATATAGTTAACTTAGCTATGTATATATATTATATATATGTTAGCATATTGTGTTGTAATATATAAGTTTATATAACCATTTGAAATGCCATGATTATAGACCTAATGTTGAATACCAATATATGCATGTGTATATATATGTAGACATATATAGCTTAAAGTAATAGATTACCTAGTGTATATCCAATGTGAATTCTTGCCTATTTGAGTATTGAATAATTGCATGCTATATAGAGTTGGGTGTATGTTGGCTTGTATAGCCTTGTATTGATGTGTGCTTGCTAGGATAGTCTTGGTTAGGCCTAGTAAGACTTACTGGGTTAGGACATGACCTAGTTTGACCTAGTTTGACTAGTGCAGTTGACCAGAGTTGACCAAGGGTTGACTTTGGCCTAGTTTGACCTAGATTCATGTAGAATGCATTGTAGTGCTTTATATTACCCTTCTGGACATGTTGTGACTTGTGTTGTTCTAATTAGGAGCCAGACACCTTGTAACCTGTGTTGCTTTAAATAGGACTCTGTGGCTTCAGTTGGACGCCCTATACTTATTAGCTGTTCAGGTTATCAGGCGAGTACATACTCTGATAGTTCTCTCATTTATTTGTCAATTACTGTATTTTAGTTCTAGTTAGTTGTATGCGATTCTCTGTTACAACACGTGTGGATATTACTAGATTCATGTATACGACACATATTTATTTTCTGGCCTCTATTACTGGTATCATCATTTCCGACTTCTATTACTGGAATCACCTGCTGGAATCATTTACCGGAATCATTTACTGGAATTATTTGCTGGTATCATTATATTTTGGCTGGACTCATCTTGAATCATTGTGTCAGAATTCTGGATTCACTTGCTGGGAGGGGAAAATACTAGAGTAAGACATGTAGACATACCCCATTACTGGAATCACCCCTACTGGAATCTACTAGAATGATATCCATCTCTCGCCTGATCAGTGAGAGTTGTGCCGGATTACCTACAGCCATTTACATGTCGATCTCGGAATTTTAAAACACACTGTTAGAGTATAGGCTGGACTCACCCTGGAATCATTGATCACTATAACTAGAATCGTCCCTTACTGGATTCATCTTGTATTAGATTCATCTTGTACTGGACTTACATTGGAGTTACACTAGTCTACATTATTGTCTGGACTTCATATCATATTACCCTGGTTCAGCTAGTTCTATTTTTACAGACTTCATTACTATGATTCTTCTCTTGTTTAGTTATTTACTTTCCTTCCACCTTATCTGTCTTTCTTACCATCACCTGAATATAAACTGCCATTTTCATCAATACAACTGCCTATAACTGCTTTATAATTCTCTGTCATTTACTTGGGTTTTCTAGATGAGATGTGCTCGTTCCTGTCCTGACTGGACCTATTGATAAATTTTACAGATAGCTTGGAGGTTGCCTGCTAGCCTAGAGGAGACACCTTAGAGGTTGTTTAGATAGTTATTTTATTTGTCTGGAGTTGTATTTACTTTGTGGATTACTGTATTTGAGTTTTGAGATGTATTTCTGGATTTTTGTATGTTAGACACTTAGACTTCTATCTCCCGTATCTCTTTGGATTTTATGTTTTATCTAACCTTATCATGCTCTACCTTAAATGTGATTGAGACTGTATCTGCTTAGCATTATATTGTTAGATGATGTGACCAAGGACAGCGTTCTACCGCCGACACTGTGGCGTAGGCTGGGCGTTGTTACGTTCTCGTACCCTAACAGTGGGTGCGGATCGTGACAATAGGCAAAAGATTTGGCTTGCAGGTGTCTATGGTGACAGCGGCCGGAGTTCCAGGAGGCATTTTTAAAGCATCCCGGCGAAACCTTTCAATGAAACTCTCAGCAGTTTCATTGTGTCTTTGTTTGATTTTATTGAGGGCTGACATAGTCATGTCGTTGATCCCCTCATAGAATCATTCCAAGAAGATTTGTTTTAGACCTGAAAAGGAGGTGATACAACCATCGGACAAGCTTCTGTACCAATCGTATGCTACACCAGCTAAATAGTCGACGAATACTCTGGTAAAAAGAGCGTCATTTGGCTGAAGTTGGACAGTCATTACCTCAAAGTGGTTAATGAACTGACTGGGAGAAGTGCTGCCATCAAACAGCGAGATTGTTGGGATTTTGTACTTTGGAGGAAATGGGACTTCCTTCTATTCAACTGGGTAAGGTTGCTTGATCCCCAACCTCTGCAAGTTATCCTTCTCTTTGAAGGCCTCGAACTAAGTGCGCAGGAGCTTGACAGCTTCATTGGCATCTTCTACTGATGTAGAAGGAGCAGGCTGAGTCACAGTATTAGGAGGAGGAACAGCATGGTAAGTACTACCTCCAGCACCTGACTGACTGGGTGTAGGTTGAATCTATACAGAAGGTACTTGAGAAGATGCTACCCCCATCCCTGCATTGACAGGCACCGACGATGCTATAATTTCAGGATTTATAGCAGGTATAGTCGGTGGTACTGTATGTTGGGCCACAATAATAGAATGCATACTTGTAACCATTTCGGCTATGGTTTTCAGTTTGTCTTCTAGTGCAACTATTCGTTGTTTTTGACTAGCCGAACTGGAAGCATTTGGGTCTTCAGTGACAACATAAGCTGTCACTTCTCTAGGTACAGTGGAGGACACTGTCTGTTCCGAACTTTTACTGTATGCATCGTAGTCGGAGAAAGAATCATCTCCTGAGTGAGAAAGAGGAAGATGACCGGAAGGATCTTGAGGATTCCTTTGACCGATTGTGTCTCGACTTCGGGATCTGGTATGTTGGTATACTCCTTCAGAAGATTCTTGGAGTAGATCCAAATACTGCTGGCTTGGCTTGCGAGGCTTGCCGTGCTTGGAGCACTTCCTACTCCAGGTGTCTCGGGAAGTCATGTTGATAGAAGCGTACAAAACTTTGTCTTCATCTTCTGACATAGGTTCAGAGTTTGAAAAGTTCAAACGATCGAAGATATATCGTCTTGTTGTCTCACAACAACACTTGATGACCACTTTATGATTACAATGGTGTCCAAGTGGTTGCACTGGAGATGTTGAGATGTTGTCCCATTTTTGCTTGAGGTGTTCTCGGAGATCAGGAACAGTGACGAGACGAGAAGAAGTTCGAGGGATATGTTCTTTGACAACATTCGGAACATGGTTCCGGTTCTTCAAATGTTTTATCCCCTGAGTGTACAAGGAAGTACTCATTTCATTAGCATAGGTGTCCGAATTTTTGATCCTGGAAGTTTGCTTCTGATATTGGTTGGTCTTCGGTATTTGCTGTTTGCGTTTTACCGAAGTTGGTCGATTGAGATAAGTTCTTAGATCAGCAAGCTCACCTCCAGGGGTTTCTATCTGAGACACCAGCAATTTTCCTTGTCTTGAAGGGATATCTTGAGAGTTGGAAGATTTTGAAATTCTGCTACCGGAGTAGGCAGAATACCTCTCTGATCAATACACTTCCCTTTGGCAATGAGGGAAGAAGAACCCTTATTGGAAAGAGTTCTTGTACTGATTGGTGCCGAGGCACGTTCAGATTGATCTTCTACGGTAAAAACCGAGGAAGACTGAGAAAAGACCAAAGGGCCTTTTCCTTTGTTTTGTGAAGAAGGGTTAGCTAAAGAGCGTTTTTCTCTGTTGTCTTCCAAGTCGTGGGACGAGAAAGTTTGAGAAAAGACCAATGGGCCTTTTCCTTTGTTCTAAGGAGGAGGAGGAATAGCCAAAAGACTAACCCCAGTGGATTGCGTAGGAGCAACAGGGTGCTTGAGGAGAGGAGCAGAGCTTTTCCCCTTGCTGTGAGAAGAGGAGAGATTAGCCAAAGGACTGTCTCTCTTAGACTGCGCTGGCGCAGTTTGCGCATGGGTTAAACTAGTTGTTGGCGCACTGGCAGGTTGCACATGAGTAACTCTAGCAGAAGGTCTTCTGGCGACAGTCTCAGCAACTTGCGCAGCAGGAGTCTTGTTACCAGAGTGTTTGTGTTGCACTCTGGTTGCTGGAGTGGTGGATTGCGCAGGAGAGTTACAGCCAACTGCGCCAAAGGAATATGAGTCTTGCACTTTAACAAAGCAGCATAGGAAGTATATTGTGCGCTGACAACGGAAGCAGCACACTGCGTATGGGCAGTAGCAGCAGACTGCGCAACAGAGACAGCAGTCTTGGGAACAGAGGCAGTAGTCTGTGCAGCAGACTGAGCAGCAAAAACAGTGGACTGCACAACAGTCTTGGGGACCCACGCTGGGTGAACTTTGCTTATGGCAGAAGTTGTTGCAGTGCGAGGGGTGGTACTGGAGTTGATCATCGCCTCGTAGGCCGTCTGGTTGACCTTTACAACCAACGTCTTCTGCGTCTTTCCGATAGACGCAACGTCACATTGAGTTTTCACTTCCTCCTCGGAGGAGAAAGTCGTCCCCAGTAGAGTCATCATTTTGTTTGCAAAAACAAAAGTTGATCTTTATTTTAAAAACTTTGTAAGAAGATTACAAGAATTCTGGGAAAGTACAACTATAGGAATCCGATCTGAATGACGATCGCTTTATCCCTTGGACGATGTAAACTTTGAAGACGGTAGCCTCTGAAGATTGCAGCAGCACTTTAGCAAGAACTCCTGATCTCTGGTGATGATTTCTGATGTATATGTGTATGTATCCGTGATAATGAAGACTTGAAACTCTATTTATAGAATTCTGGAAATATCTAATTTTTAGTTATTCTGAGTTACGCAGGATGGATTGTGCAGACTTTGGATTGCGCAAGCAATGAACTGCATAGGCAGTTACTCGATCGTGGACCATCTGTATATGACGCGTGGTATTGTTTGATTAAAATACGCTTGATCGTGTACAGACGGTTGCCACATGGTGAGTAATTGATGGCATGAAGGTCACGTGTACATTTGTCAGTTGTCTTGATAGAGTACGCCACCTGAATTGCGCTGGCTTCAGAATGCGCTAGGATGGACCGCGCTGCAGAGAGTCTGGCCGATTGCGCTGTATGTACAGCTATTCTCGAGCGCTGTGTTGTACGATAAACAATTATTTTCCTCGTTCTTCATGCTGTCAGTTGTCAAAAGATCTGATTCTCTGTCAGATAATGATGACAAGGCCACGTCAGCTTGCGCATTTGGATGAGTGCACAATTTAGCTTGCGCAATCGAGTTGTTACGCAATCTGTCTCCTGCACAGTTCACTTGAGGAATGTATAATTTGATTTTCATGACTTCTTTGATGGGTGCAACTTGATTTTTAGGACCTACAATTGCTGTATTCTTTTCCAAGGGAAGATAGCGGATTAACAATGTCTAAAAATCGAGTAAATATATTTGTGATAGTCCCATTAGGCTTCATTTTGAAGGTCTCATATTCTTGTGTGAGTCATGATACTCCTTCATTTGTGAAGTGCCTTCATGAGTAACCTCAAGAATTTTTCAAACCTCGTGAGACGTAACACATGTTGAAACTCTATTGAACTCAGTTCTATGTACAACATAAAATAAAGTATTGATAGCGTTTGCATCAAGACTAGCTTGTTTCTTTTCATTGTCGGTATATCTGTCGAATAGTTTTTCAACTAGAACACCCTCTACCGTAATAGGTAGTGGTTTCTTATACCCATTCATGACGATCGACCAAAAATCAAAATCAAGAGACTTGAGGTAAAAGCTCATACGTGTCTTCCAATACGTATAGTTTGTGCCATCAAATATGGGTGGCCTATTTGTTGATTGACCTTCACCATTGTTTGGATATAGGGATGCCATATCTCAAGGAGTTTTAATCCAATTAGAGATAAACTGTGCTCTAATACCAATTATAGGATCGATGGCACCTCTAGAGGGGGTGAATAGAGTGCAGCAGAAAATAATTAACAATTTAAAACTAAGCAAGTGAAGCACTTATATATTTAAAACTTAAATGCAATAAAGTAAAGCAATAAGTAGTAGAGGCAAGAAAGCAATACACAGACACAGCAGGTTTATACTGGTTTTCCTCTGAGAGGACTAGTCCAGTTCGCGAGAACTCTTGCCCGCTATAATCCACTATTTTAAATAGATATTATACCACGTGCTTTACTCCGAAGAACACGCCAACTTTAACACCTTCGTATTTTTATCCGAAGCCCACGAACAAACTTCAACAACACTTTTCTGAGAAAAGCTTTTATACGCCAAGCTTTATACAACTCGAATACTCCTAATCGAAAACCACCGACACTAAAAGGATGGGAGTTATCTTGGAGATTTGAAGATTGAAGTTTTGTAAATAGAATAGAAAGCTTAGGAATAGATAGAAAAGATGAAGAATGAATAAGTGAATAGAAATGAGAATTTTCTCTCTTTTTATAGGTTTTTGTAGGACAGAGTTTAGGCAGAACTCAGTAGCCGAACGTTTATAATTTTGAACATTGGTGATCCATAAGAATAGAAAAAGCTTCTGACCAGGAGAAGTCCAAGGGGACCGAGTTCGGTTACCAGGGATTCTGGTCAACCTGATTTGGTTTTTGCTTTTGGATCTTGGTTTGGTTTGGGTTGAGAAATGAATCAAGGATTGGGTTTGAGTTTAACTTCTAAATGCCAGTGATCTCGACGCACAATTTTTCTAGACTCAATAAAAAAAATACAGAATAAATATAAAAAATTATGGAAGATGAAATCTGCAAACTTCTATTTCTTTTTATATCAAGTTCGAAGTTTTAAGTCAATTATCAAAATCGGTTTGACCATGGCTAAATGTGCCAACAAGGAGTACATGGGTACGTCCAACCTATGCTACAGCATCGGCGATAGAACACTGTCTAGGTCAATGGTACTCGCTAACATATCTGTTGAATATATAAATCACAACCTGTTAATGATATTTCAACTCTAAAAGAAGGACAAATAATGATAATATTCGTACTCAATCACAATGACTATAAGGAGGATAAATAACACGATAAAGATATCAAGACATGATATGAATATCCAGGATAATCTAACATATACGTAACACAAGTCCAAATCCAGAATCTATGAGTCAACTATCTTAATGACATAAGTATCAAATAATAACATGCCAAGAGTCAGAGAGCTAGAGACAATTCCAGTACTAACAACTAGTCTAACTGAGTCGCTACTAGAGCCTCCTCAGTTGGAGCTAAGCCCTCCTGAATCGGTGTCTCATGGTCTACTCCTATCACTACCAGTTTTCAAAAATAAGGGTAAATTTATCATTTTTATAAATTGTTCATTTGTGAATATTAATAAAGAATATTGTGTGTATCTATTTAGATTATTTAGGATTAGTTAGTCGGGTTGGAGACTAGTCTAGTTGTTGACTTTGGTTAGTGGCCCGGTTAGCTTAGACACTAATCCAGAGCCCAAGAATTAGTAAAGCATTGCCCACAAACCAACTCATTAGGCTAGTATAATTAGACTAATTATTCATGACCATTTAGTTCATTAAGAGATTATGAATTTGTCCAAAATAATCCCAAACCTTTGTATTGCATTTATTAGCCAAATGATAACATAGAGGGCTTATTAGACATTCTAATTAAATGTCCTAACCTAGAATAGCATGGCCGGCCACTTGAGGACTCCTCTCCACACTTCATTCATTCACTTCTAGCCTCCACCTTCCAAATTATGAGTTCTTCCCAAAAGAGAGTTTCCACTATTGATTTCTCTCCAAATCTCACTCTTTTCTCCACCATTCCTCAGAATCTCTCAAGAAGAAGGTGTCTACAAAGAACTTGGAGCTAGGAGAAAGGAGGAGAGCCCATTTGCTAAGGAATTTCGTGTCAGATTCGTGTCCATTGGATTGTTCATTGGAAAACAACTCCCAATAGGTATATTACTCTCTAAACTTGTTATTTCAATACATATTTTGATATTGAGCCCATATGAACTCACCCATGTGTAGGAATAACCCTTAGGAAAAGTTTTGAGGCTCTATTGAGTCCTCATTTCGAAGTTTGTTTAGGTTTTGTGCCACCCTTGAAAGAAATCCAAGGGTGAGACACCAAGTGTTTGTAGAAATGTCATATAGGCTATTATACATGTGTGTGAGTGTGTCTAATTAGTTTTGGCATATACTTGTGATATATATTCATTCCATGAAGACTTTGGTTATATATAATAGAATATGAGATTTGAGCCCATATATATACCTATATGTGTACTCCACTTAAGATACATCACACCCTCTGTTCAAATAGTCACTCCTATATGAACATCCTACACTCCCACACAGTATGACAGTTGGAAACAAGCCACAGATATGTGATATCCCCATAGCACTACAAATACATATATGATATATTAGATATATTCACTTATATATATATATATATATATATATATATATATATATATAATGTTCATATATAGGAGTGACTATTTGAACAGAGGGTGTGATGTATCTTAAGTGGAGTACACATATAGGTAATGTGGATTTAGGAGAGTTTCTCCTTTAAGATTGTAGCAGCAGAGGGTGTAGAAGGGATTTGAAAAGGACTAAAGTGTAGTCCAGGAAACTGGACTTGCATGCTGTGTCAAGAAGAGAACAGAAGGGGTGCTGCTGCCTACAACAACAAGGAAGATTAGGGGGCTGTATGAAATGAGAACATTGTAAGAAGGATGTTCTTGTATAATACAAGGAAGGAAGTGAAGGTATCAGTCCTTAACAGATAGGTGGTAGGGAGAAATTAGGATGGATGTATCAGTTTGGGGTTTGAACCAAGGAATTTCACAGTATCAGGAAAGACAAAAATTGAAGAGCAGGACATTTCCTATGGGATTGGTTGTTCTGGATAGCAACTGTCTTGGCCATCCCAATAAGGTCAATTACCTGGGTTTTCACTTGGTGTCAGATGGTTTGAAACCTCGAGCTGCAGGGGGACCCTTACCTGGGTCGAGCAACAGTTAAGAAGAGCACTCTTCTTATGAGTTGTGCAGTTAAGCAGGTAATAGGAAGGATATATAAGTGTTTGTATATGTGTTTTTATCTTAGTGAAAACTTATTTGTATGTAAATAGATTGTTTACATCTTTTTGGCAGTCAAGCCTTGCCTAATTGAGTTTCTTAGAGAGAAGAATATGAGAGAAACCCTGTTCAGTAAAAGGGGGTTTAGCCTTTGACTGAACCCAGTTGGAGTTTTAGTTTCCTCTTCGAACTCACCATGATACCTTGTTGGCAGAGGGGTTTTGGTTTTGGTTTCAAGTCAGAATAGGGAAGATTGGGGGTCTTGGGTGATGTATACAGCAATGGTGGAGATGGTTTGGGGGTTGTCCTATTAGAACCTACCATTGGAGAGCAGAGCTTAGCATTCAGAGGTAGGGATGTATCAATCCTACCATTTAGTGTTTGTGAAATCATCTAACAGTTAAGAGAAACTAATGTGGTCTATTCTCCAAATCTCAGTTATAGGATATATGTGGGTGTATGGTTTTATAAGTCTAATATGTTAGCTGCTACCATATAGGCTCTTTAATAGAGAATGGTTGCAAGGATAAAGGGTTAGATGTTCATTTCATTTAGTGTGTGTATATATATATATATATATATATATATATATATATATATATATATATATATATATATTTTCTTCCAACGTGTGCGGGCTCAGTATAATCGTGTGTCCCACGTACATGATTCTTGGCCTGTCGTATGGAACGACTTTTGGAGTACGGACGTAATCCGTTGGCCTTGTCATCATCGCCGTGCACACGTACCTCGCGTACTATGCGCGCTCCAGAGCTCCGCTCGACAGCACACCGTCTTTCGACGGTAGTTACTCAACACCTAGCTTTGCCCACGACGCCGAAGAGACGCCCTCGACGACTAAGGGTGACCGCCCGTACGACGACCACTGATTTCTTGTCGCCTGCGACTACCGATTCCGCCCAGCCGTCCGTTCTATGCGCACGACGCGCATATTGGCGACGATCGCCGACGCCCTTACGATCGAGCATGCGATCGTATATGGCGGACGTCTTCTCGTCGCCCTCAGCAGTGCCGCACGACGGGCCACGTGGTCGGCCTGTCGCTTATACCCGTGGGCGAATGGTGCCAATTTCCCGATCCGTCGTACGACGACCGTGCACTGAGTTTGCTACACGGACGACTCATTCTGCCCCATGCAGGCTCAGTTCTATATATATATATATATATATATATATATATTATATATATATATATATATATATATATATATATATATATATATAATAAGATAAGTTATGTAATGCAAGTTAACGCACTAATATTCAGATCATAGTATAAGGTATTCTAGTATCCCATATTGAGGATATTAGTGTTAGATAGATAGGTTAGATTAGATACAACTAGTATTGACTTAATAATAGCTAAGGGTGGTCAATTTGACCAATTAGACTTAAAGTTGACTAGGTTTGACCATTGACCTAGAATTGACCTTTTGCCCTAGAATTTGACTAGTTTTCAATCTCAAACATGATATTGATGCAATTTTCCCTATTTAGGCCTTCGAGGCGTCGTATCGGACATCGTTGATATTACACACCAGTTTGCATGCAAGTACATTCTTTGATAATTTTCTATTCATGATATTTACTATGTTTCTTGTAACTAGTGTAGATATTCATGATTCTTGACACATTGGTCACACGGATTGGTATTTATGGATCCCGGCATGAGATGTTATTTCTTGTTTACCTTGGTGAATCTTGTGCAAGCCCCCTTATAGTTCTTGTGCAATATATGGACATCGATTCGCGAGAAGACTTGCTACCTTCTCGTAGAATCCCGTATCGTAACGTGTCATGGTTGGATCCACTCTACCAACCGGGGGAGGAGGAACATTAATCTAGACATGTGGTCAATACCCACCTTGTTTATTATATATTCTTGTGAGTGTTAGTCATACACTCCAGGTATGATTAACCAGGCCAGTAGACCTTGTGCAAGTCCCAAGTCGGCCACATGTCAAAGCTAATATTCACTCACATAGATAGATGATTCTTGATTCTTGTACATGCCATGACTAGTCTCTCTTATTCTCGCTCTAGTTTACTGTTTTACCCTTGCTATTCTATTTCCATGTTCATTCGTTTACTCTGTATATTCTCTCTATTTATTGTTTCATAACACTTGTCATTTATTGGGAACTGTTGTTGGAGATGTGCTCATTCCATCCTGACTGGATATATTTTTCAGACGACGGCAAGGACGAGTGTCCTATCTACTATGGTGCTAATGACGTAGTGGGCATTGACCAGGAGACCCTAGTCCAGCAGGGGTTAGTTCTAGTTGAGGAGGCACTAGCAGTTACTCAGTTAGACTAGGTTTTGACTGGACCCTATCTCCAGCTTATTACTTTATGCTTGTTATATTTACTACAGACTTGTATAACTATTTTGTGACTCTCTATGGATTTGTGTTAGATACTTTGCACTCTGAGTTTATATCTCTATCTTTAATCGTGCCATATATTCTTCATGTTAGACTTGTGATTGAGATTACATATATATCATTGTTACCCTCCGTTCAGAGACGAGCTGCAATAACAGGTTATTATATTGTTGTTAGATAGTCGACCCTTACAGTATTCTACCACGGATTCTGCGGCGTAGGCTGGATGCTGTTATGCATTCGTGCCCTTATATCGGGTATGGGTCGTGAAACGTTTTTAGTGGTGGCCTATACATGTCAGAAGTCACAATTAGTACGATGTCGTAGTGGCGCTCGACTTAGAGTGCCGTTACGAGCCTATGGTATATACCTAGGATATAGGCTATAGGCTGAGGATACTCAATTACAAATAGGAAAAAACTCCCAATTTGTTGTTCTATATAACTGTCCTTTCTGATATTGATTCTTGCACTGTAACTGTCCATCTTTGATATAATCTATCTTGTGCCATATTGACTTCTTTCTTTCGATCTGTCTTCAGGATGGCGAAGTCTAGATCCCAGCGGGCGGGGCCCATAGATACTAAGAGGTCTGCTACATCTCGCGGACCTGATCCGGTTGCATCTACTACAGTCAGAGTATCTGCAGCAGCATTCGGGAGCGCTCCTCCGCCAGTTACAAGGACCGTTCCTGAGGTCGCTGCAGTTGCTCCTACCACTGTACCGGGAGTTGCAACAAGGTCTGTTGTAGGTGTTCTTCCTTCTTATACGCAGAGGACTCATCCATCTGTAGCTGAGGATTTGCCTCCTCTGCCTCCACTACCTACCAATATAGGGGAGATGTTTGCCTTCTTACGGCAGATGCTGGATGCCCAGTGTGCCCAGACCGAGGCTTAGCAGAGGCAGACGGACGCGATACATTAGGGTATGGGGGATGCCCACCAGCTCTTTCTTGCAGCTGTGGAGCGAGGAGCTCCAATACAGGGTACGCAGTCGAGGTCGGGCAACATCCAAGACTTCAAGAAGTTGTGGCCTCGGGAATTTAACAGAACCGAGGGCGTCGTCTATGCAGATGATTGTCTCGAGTATATCGAGCGCCTTATAAGGGCTTCCCGTCTCGCAGATGACCTGAAGGTCGAGGCGGTTGGACTACAGCTGTTAGACATCGCCCGTACTTGGTTCAAGAACGAATCGGCTCTTGCAGGAGAGGGCCACACCTTGGCAGACTTCAAGGACTTATTTTAGAAAAAGTTCTTCTCCGCCATGGACAAGATAGATCTGGCCAGGCAGTTCAAGAACCTCTAACAGGGAGGCATGTCTGTAGAGGAGTGCGCTGCAGAGTTCGACAGGCTGAGTCGATATGCAGAGTACATGGTACGGGACCCTGAGATCAGGGCGAGCCGTTTCAGAGAGGAGTTGACTTGGGATGTGAAGATCCTCATCCGCTTTTTCTACTTAACGTATGCTGAGATGCTTGCGAAGGCATGCAAGGTGGAGATATAGTTGGGCTTGAAGTCCAAAAGGGACTGAGATTTCTTTTCGGGGACTACTAGCAGCGTGGGGGCAACTAAGCGTCCTCAACTTAAGCATAGTTCATTTTCGACACCGCAGCATCAGACGCCAGCTAGGGCGCCCGTTCAGCAGGCGTAATATTAGCAACAGAGGCCAACACTCCGTGCCACTACTGTAAGAAGCCTAGGTACATTTGGGAGGTTTGTAGGAAGAGGCTGGGGGTGTATCTCTATTATGGTGCTGTAGGCCATCAGTTGAGGGAGTGTCCTACGAACCCTCGTAGGGAGGTGCTGCTCCGGGTGCACCAGCAAGGGTACCTGCAGCACAACCGAAAGGTCCGCCACTTCCGACGTAGCTGTATCATTTTGTTCAGTACCAGAAGAGGGTTGCTCATGGCAGAGCATTTACACTGGCAGTTGAGGAGGTCGAGCCCATCATTGATGTCATAACAGGTTATGTTCTTCTCGATTCCATTAGCTTCACCTTTGTTTGATAGTGGTACATCACATAGCTTTATATCTGTTTCTTTTGGTCTTAAGCATAATATACCTGCTGAATCTTTGGGTAGGACTTGCAAGATCATGACCGAGGGAGGTATTATCCTAGTCGGTGATGTTTTTAAGGGGCAAAGTATTTCATTGGGAGGCCAGGAATTTAGTGCGTGCTTGCTCGTAATGGCATTACCAAGCTACGATATTATACTCGGGATGGATTGGTTGAGTAGGCATTTTGCTAGTATAGATTATAGATGATGTAGAGTTGTGTTCAGTCCTCCAGGGGAGCCAGTATTTGAGTTTGCAATGGGAGCAGTGGAGCAGAGTGATAGTGCTATTTGTGGAGCTATGGTTGAAGAGAAGGAGCTGCCTCATCCTTTGATTGCAGAGTTCATAGATGTCTTTCCAGAGGAGTTGTCGGGGATGCCGCCGGACAGAGATATTGAGTTCTTTATAGACTTGGTGCCAGATGCACAACCCATCCTACAACATGTCTATAGAGTGAACAACAACGAGTTGGCAGAGCTGAAGAAGCAAGTGGATGAGTTACAGGACAAAGGATTCATCAGGTGTATTTCTTCGCCTTGGGTGCTCCGGTATTGTTCGTACCGAAGAATGATGGATCAGTGTGTATGTGCATTGACTATAGGGCGTTGAACAACCTCACTATCAAGAACAAATACCCGTTGCCGAGGATACATGATTTGTTTGATCAGTTGAGCAGCGTGAAGGTATTCTCGAAGATAGACTTGAGGTCTGGTTATCATCAGATGAAGGTAAGGAAGGAAGACATTTCGAAGACTGCTTTTCGGACTCGTTATGGCTAGTATGAGTTTACTGTCATGCCGTTTGGGTTGACTAATGCCCCGACGGTATTCATGAACTTGATGAACAAGGTATTCCATCAGTACCTTGACAAGTTCGTGGTGGTCTTCATTCATGACATTCTCATTTATTCGAAGATGCCAGAGGAGCACGAGGAGCACCTGAGGATAGTATTGGACACTCTCAGGAGGGTGCAACTATATCAAAAGCTGTCGAAGTGTGAATTCTTCTTGGACATAGTAGAGTTTCTGGGCTACGTCATTCTGGTGATGGGATTTTAGTAGATCCGAAAAAGATTGCTACAGTGGAGTCCTGGTCTACGCCGAGCTCAGTTGCAGAGATTCGGAGTTTTCTGGGTCTAGCAGGCTATTACAGGAAGTTCGTATAGGACTTTTCCAAGATTGTCGAGCCGATGACCCGACTCACCAGGAAGGACGAGGAGTTTGTTTAGACCGAGAAGTGTCAGGCCGCCTTTGAGAGGCTGAAGAAGAGGTTGACATCGGCTCCTATTCTAACGCTGCCATCTGGGTCCGGAGGATTCACGATCTACAGTGATGCTTCGAAAAAGGGTTTGGGTTGCATTCTTCAGCAGCATGGGAAGGTGATTGCCTATGCATCCACGCAGTTACGTCCGCATGAGAAAAACTATCCTAATCATGATTTGGAGTTGGCAGCAGTCATTTTTGCTATAAAGCTGTGGAGATACTATCTGTACGGAGAGCGTGTGGAGATTTTCACTGACCACAAGAGCTTGAGGTACGTGTTTACACAGAAGGAGCTGAATATGAGACAAATACGGTGGTTAAGCTGTCACGACCCGTACCGAGTGTAGGACACGAGAAGTAGGTACGTCCAGCCTACGCCGCAGTGTCTATAGTAGAATGCTGTTCTAGGTCACAATTAAAACTAAATACAATATAATATACTCTCCATACGGAGGACAAACACAGCAGGATACAACTCAATCACCAAAACTAGAAGTAGCACGATAAGATAATTATGAATCCACAAGAGAAGTACAACAGCGATAAATAAATCTCGGTGTTATCAACACCAACTCAATCAAGCATAAAATAAATACAACTCAAGACAACTGAAAATAAAATAAGAAAAACTCTAGCCATCTACTCCAACCTCTCTGTATCTCCTCTAGGCTAGCAGGTAACCTTCAAGCTATCAGTAAAATTTATCAATAGGTCCAGTCAGGATGGGAGCGAGCACAATACATCTCACGCAGTTCATAATATGACAGGATATATAAATATGCTATAGAGTAAGATACATGAAATGCTAGAAAATATATGAAGTAGAAGAGATGACTGTAAACAAATATCTACTATAAGTAAAGAACTAACCGTGGCTAGTAATGCAGAGTACAAGATAGACATGTGAACAGCTTGATAATAAACATGAAAGTTTGTACATGACTACACTACTTTGGAATTGTCCACATGACCATTTATACTCCCCCGTACCCCAATCAATACACAAGGATTCAGACAGGTTATGTTATTGCACATGATATCACATGAAGGCCCATAAATGGGTGCACATAAAAGTATACATGGGAGCTCTGTGAACATAAGAGTACATGAATAACAAGAGTGCACATGAATGATGAAAGCACCAGAGTACATAATAAAAGTGAAACGCACATGACATACTGTAACCCGATGCTCCCGAGGGGGATAACATCTCATGAAGGGATCCATATAGTACCAATCCGTGTTAACAATGTGAGCATCAAATAAAGTAATCTAGAACATAAATGTAAATCCTATCAAGTATAAAACGGTCAGAGAATGTACTCGCCTGATACCCTGAATAGATGATATGAAAAGATGGCCAACTGGAGTCACAGAGTCCTAGTTAGAGCAACACAGGTTATAAAGAGTTCAATTTATATGGCAATTGAAATTATAATACAATCTACATGAGTCTAAGTCAATTTAGGTGAAAGTCAACTCTTGGTCTGGTCAACTATAAAGTCAAACTAGGTCAACTCTAGTCAACTATGGTCAAACTAGGTAGGTTGAGTCAACAATGGTCAACTAGTCTAGGTTAGTCAATTCTAGGTCTAAACAGACTAATTCTATGCAAATCAAGTATCCAAAATATCTACAAACTCATAGCCTAAGTCACTTGCTAAACCAAGCACAAAACTAAACCATAAGCTAACAAGGCACACAAACTTAGTCATATAATGTATATATATTATTCACATTCACATATTCATATACATAGATATATATAGAAAAGCTATATCACTACAACAAAAATACCTTTTAATGATGGCTAAAAAGTGTCATTAATTGCAAACCATGACGCTTTTTTTCTCAGTCCAAGCGTTATGAAATCGGGTGTTATAAATGTTTTTAAAAGCGTTATAGATAATTCATCCAAAACCGTCATTAATAGGTTGAATTTTTGCTACGTTTTATTTTCAAAGCGTTATGCATAGTTATGAATAATGATGTATATGGTCGTTGTATCACATTTATAACGCTCTATACTGCATGACATTACAAACGCTGCTCAATTCAATTCGAAAACAACCACTTTGAACCATATTCACAACAAAGCATTGAAATGTAATATAAAGTACCATTTTCCATTTCATTGTCTCAAAATAGAGTATTTTAGCTACCATTCTACATTTCTCCATTTTATTATATACATCTTCTCAAAATATATAGAGTATCCAATATAGAGTACACTTTAGCTACATCAAAACTATCGACATCAAAAATCTCACAGATACTGTAGCGAAGAAGCACACTTATAACGCTTCAACATGGTCACATGAAGACTGTCCATAGCACATGTACGTGTAGCAAAACCCTGAAAAAGAAAGCAAAACCCTCACTTTTAGAGTCTGTCAATTTTAGAGTCTGAGATTTATATCAAAAAATCGAGAGTATCAGAGTACTCTAATAAAAATTCGAAACCGACAAATAAAGTAAAACATCTAGGCATGGCATAGTGGATGTAGTCCCAAAATCAACGATGCAGGCATGCTAATGGAGATGTCATTCCCGAAATAGAAATACTCCCAACTAATATATACCCGCATGTGATTTATATCGAAAAGCTTCCAACAAAAACATCCACAGTACCAAGTTAAACCCATCATGCATAATAGATACCCAACCAACAATTTTAATCCAAATAACAAAACATCTCCTACAGCAAAGAAATATTTCCCAACCCAACATGTATAATAGGAAAAACCTAAACCAATATCCCACAACAAGTATAGGAAGGAGAACCCAAGCAACAATTTATACAAGAAATCTAAACCAACAATGCTTGCATCATAAATAATTCCAACAGCAGCTAGGTAACCCGAAACCGAAAATGATCCAACAGCAAGTAAAGAACCGAACATGATCTAAAGATCATTCCGGCTTCACAAACAAAGACAATCATAGGATCGTCAAGCCAAAATCGAACCCAACACGTATCAGTCGATCGAAACCCTTTTTATGTAGGGACCGAGATCCAACAACATCATCGACAAACAAAATAAACCCAAAAACTGAAATCAATCAAGAGTTTATAATTTATACCCCAGAATTTGGTGTCAAAATCTGAGGGGAGCCTTCGAACTCGGCTCGCAGGCACGCACAGCGCCTCGCCGGATCATGGCTGCAACTGTAGAGAGGCTACATCATCGACACAAAGGTATCCTCACATCCGTGTCCAGTATCGACTCGTACAAAGATGAGCGTATCTGCACCCAGAATGAACAACCCAACAGTACCAACATACAAACTACGACCAACGACAAGAAACGAAATGAGATATATAAGATGTCTCAGATAAGGATCAATCATCATCTGCTGTACTAGCGTGCCATAACACGTATAAGACACGTCCCGAAACAGAGCCAATGTATCCGATACGATCTGCAACGTTTTGGTTTATTTGGTCGAACGACCATCACCAAGAGTATCAGAGTACTCTAATAAAAACCGAAATCGACAAATATTGTAAAACACCCAGGCATGGCATAGTGGACGTATGCATGCTAATGGAGATGTCAATCCCGAAATAGAAATACTTCCAACTAATATATACTCGCATGTGATTTATATCGAAAATCTCCCAACAAAAACACCCACAGTACCAAGTTAAACCCATCATGCATAATAGATACCCAACCAACAATTTTAATCCAAATAGCAAAACATCTCCTACAGCAAAGAAATCTTTTCTAACACAACATGTATAATAAGAAAAACCTAAACCAACATCCCACAGCAAGTATAGGAAGGAGAACCCAAGCAACAATTAATACAAGAAACCCAAACCAATAATACATGCATCACAAATAATTCCAACAGCAGTTAGGTAACCCGAAACCGAAAATGATCCAACAGCAAGTAAAGAACCGAACATGATCTAAAGATCATTCACACTTCACAAACAAAGACAATCGTAGGATCGTCAAGCCAAAATCGAACCCAACACGTATCAGTCGATCAAAACCCTTTTTACGTAGGGATCGAGATCCAACAACATCATCGACAAACAAAATAAATCCAGAAACTGAAATCAATCAAGAGTTTAGAATTTATACCCCAAAATTTAGTGTCGGAATCCAAGGGAGGCTTCGGACTCAGCTCGCAGGCACGCACAGCACCTCGTCGGGTAGCGGCTGTGACTGTAGAGAGGCTTCAGACTCGGCTCCCCAAATATAATTACACTCCCTTGAACAAGAACAAACAGAAAAAAATCAAAGAACACAAGCATTTGGTACTTACAATTATTTCATCGAACATGAAGCGCACATAGAACAATTCCCAACAAAATCTTTTTTAGGGAAAAAATCCAAATCAAAATCACTCACTTACTCAAGATAAGTCAACGATGATGCAGCCCTTTTCGGATCATCGCCGACGTGGACGGAGACGTCGGGAAACCCTAAAAGAACCCTAATTTTGGAGAGATGGATGCATGTATGGTTGTCAAAAATTAGAAAATTTTACTAAAATCATGTCGAGATAGAATTTAGGGCATAAAATAAGCAATGATCGAGATTTTAGGACAAACCGGTGGTGAAGGCTACGCCGGTGACAACCTTCCCTCTGCGGTGGAGTCTATAACCGAGGTAGGCGAGGAATAGGCTGAGGGAAGTTGGGGAGCGGGGAGCGGGCTGAGGGGAGTTGGGGAGCGAGGAGTGGGCTGAGGGGAGTTGGGGAGCGGGAGGAGAAGGAGAAGGAGAAAGGGAGAGGGTTTAGAGTTTTTCTTAAGTGCGAAAGAATAGCGGAGAAGTCGAGGTTTCGAATTAAATTTTTGTACTTTTTTTATAATGCTCATATCACTTGGAGCACTATCAATAACATTTTTAATGTAAACCGTCATAGATTCTAGTCTTGTTGAACTTTGATGACACTTCCACATCAGCTGTCATGAAAACTACTTATCAAGCGTTATTAATAGGTCCTTTTGTTGTAGTGTATATATATATATATATATAAAAAAAAAAATATATATATATATATATATATATATATATATATATATAAGGAGAGGTAAAAGAGTAAGTGAGTGTGTGTGTGTGTGTGTGTGTGTGTGTTTGGCATGTGTGTGTAAGGATATGTGTTAATGTTCTCCGATTTATTGATAGGTAGGTGTATATGACATAGGATACATGGTGTCAAAGGGTGTATGAATACATGTTTGTAAAAGGTTATAGGTTAACTTAGTTTATAAAAATTCATGCATACATACTTATATTGTATACATGCATACATACATATCATGTATACATACATACATTGCATGCATGCCTACATACATATCATATATGCATACCTGCATTCATTTATGCACCTATACATACATACATTGATGAATACATACATATCATGTATACATACATACATTGCATACATGCCTACATACATATCATATATGCATACTTGCATTCATTCATGCACCTATACATACATACATAGATGCATACATACATATTTGAATACATTATATACTTGCATACATTATATTCATATATGCATACTCTGCATTATATTATATTCATTCCTGCATACATGCATACATATAATATATGCATACAAATTCATATATTTAACTCAAAATATATGTGAATACATACATTATATTACCATAACACACACACACACACACACACACACACACACACACACACACACACACAGATATATATATATATATATATATATATATATATATCATTCATTCATTCATATCCCATATACATGTATACTTCAGTTCAGGCATTATATCCATTCACATATCATTAAGTTCCATACATATACTTATTTTCATTACATACATGTCATTCATGAATATTACATATTTACATGAATCTATACTTTATATACATTGTATACAACATGTAAAAATAAAAGAGGAAAAAAAGGAGAAAAAACTGAAATGGAAAGGGAAGGGAAGGAAAAATGTAAGAAAAAGGAAAAACAGTGGACATATACATGCTTACATCATATATTCTACATTACCATACATGCTATCATTATATATTACATTATATTATGTATACATTATGCATTCATATCTATCATTACATGTATACCTTGCATTCATATCTAGCATTTATTATATACTTTCATGCATACATTATATATCATTCTTTCATTCATGCATTTATGCATTGCTTACATACATTACATTGATTGCATTCCTACATGCTTGCATTCAACGTGTCACGACCCGCACCCTAGAGTAAGGGCACGAGACGTGGGTACGTCCAGCCAATGCCGTAGTGTCGGCGGTAGAACGCTGTCCTAGATCACAACATCTAACAGTTCAATGTAATAAACAGTTATACTCCCCGAATGGGGTAACATAACATAATATATCTCAATCACAGCTAAGGTAGAACAAGAATAAGATAGAATGATAATAGATGATAATATCAAGGAAAGAAACATCACAGAGGTACAAACCAGAATTCTAAGTGTCTATAAATAAATACATGTCCAAATCTCTGAAATCCAAATACAGTAATCCAAGTAAAGTAAAGACAGTCCTAGTCTAAGAGAGTGTCTTCTACTGCTAGTCGATCCTTCTGCTGGTCCAAGTCCAGGCACTCGTTTAGTATAGCACCGTAGTAGGTAGGAAAGAACGCCTCAGCCTCGTCCTCTGTAATATTTCAATAGGTCCAGTCAGGACAGGAGCGAGCACAGTACATCTCAACAAATCATAGCAGATCAGGATATATAATCATGCTAGAGAGTAAGATAAAAGAAACTGAAGAATAATATGATAGACAGGAAGACTGTAATGAATAGCTACAGTATATAGAGAACTAACAATGTCTAGTGATTCAGAGCACAAGATGGTTATGTAAACGGCACGATGTTATACACTGTTTGCCATTGATTGTAAAAGTACAGAACAATTATCGGAGGACTGAACTTAGACTCACAGTACAAACTCGCTTGTACAAAGAAAGCCTAGAGACGAAAACCTAGGTACAACAATCTAAGTACAATTGTTTATTTTTAGATTCTGGGGGTGACGATAGAGGCTCGGGAAGGCGACGGCAGCCCTGCCTTACTCCTTGGACGATCGGTATGCAGCCTTGGCTCCTGGTGTGAAGATGGTTGGCGTTGACGAAGAAAGGCTCTTTTTGCTCCTCTGTTGCTCTTTTGGCTTCTCTCTCTCTCTGTGTATTTTCTCTCTAACTCTGTATTTTTTTATTCTTTTGTTGTCGGTGGTCTTTTTTTGCAGAAAAATGATGCTGGCTATTTATAAGAGTGGGATATGATCATTAGGGTTTGCTAATGATCATTTGTTTAGAATGTCGGTGCTCCTTCAATCTATCTGAACCCTTGATCCTGATTACAATGAATCTAGGCCATTAATGCGGATAGCACCGAATCTTGTGAGCAATTAATGTTAACTGCTTTAAATCTTCATGATGGATTATACCAATGTCCGATTGCTCGCCATGTGTCCCATTGGCTTTATGATAAATGATATGCCTTGATCTCGGTAATTATGAGGATGACGTCAAATATATTTGTTGAGATTCGATTAAATCTTTGATTGATCCGATGCCACGTGTTTTAGTTGTGGGGCCTGCCAGAGCCGCATTGGATAGGCATGACTTGAACCGCTGGGAGGTAATCTTCATGAGCCGCATAGGACAACGCCTTATGGAGCCGCAGGGGATGATCTCTCAATGAGCCGCATGTGCATAATCTCTACGAGCCGCATAGGCTAGCGTTGTATTGAGCCGCAGGGACTGGACTCTCGGTGGGCCGCATATGGTTGATTTCTGTTGGCCATATAGGATGAATTCTTAGTGAGCCGCATGGAGCTGTTCTCTATTTAAGCCGCATGAGATGTGCCACGTGGCAATCTAGGACTTCTATCGGATCGTGTCAGAGATTTTCCTCTTTTTTTGAAGAGTCTGTCATTATGGCAGAACTATTATGACGCTTTATGTCAGAGCCGTCATGGTTGTCGAGTCATGTCAGGGCATTAAATGAGGCCACTACTCAAATGACCAGCTGTAGGGAGGGATCCCAAGGGGGGATGTGGCGTCGATCGGGCCGCATATTCCTGCTGAACCGCATACACTCCCGAGCCGCATGAGACTGAGAGTCTTTTTTGAATTGTATAAGGCAGCTCCTGTATGAGCCGCATGGGCTTTCTTCCCAGAGCCGCATGGACTATTACTCTGATATTTTCTATGCTTCTACAGGACCCCCTTCAAAGTTTTCAATTTGCAAAATTGAAACGCTTTGAATAAGAAGCATGGCCCCGTTCATGCCGCATAAGTGTCTCAGCCGCATAGGCTCATCTGGCCGCATAGACTCTTTGCCACGCGTCCTGACTACGTGTACAAATTTTCATTAAATGCTTTTGATTCGTTTTGAATTAACGCCGTCTTTTTGGGGAGGATCCCAGAGCTTTTATTCTTTTGATTGTCTAGTTTGCTTTGATAGTCGAAGGGTTGATCACGTCGTACGAGGCGTCGGTCTGTAATCCTTCTTTCTCTGTCTATAAATAGGCGGGTATTTGGTCGGACTTTAGACTTTTCTTGACTGGAAATTCCTGTCTTGTTTTCTTTCTCCAACTGACAAACAGCAATAGCGCCCAGGGTTTCCAAGGCTGTGAAGAAGGCTGCGGCGAAGAGAAAGAGATCAGCTTCGTCGTCGACCGTCGCCCCCTCCGTCCGTCTCGATGTTCACGTCGCCATCGAAGGTAATACCTTGTGTAGAAGATTGGGTATTTTGAAATACTAATAGGGTCCGCTCTACTGCCTACTCCGTGTACAAAACTACGTGATCCACATATATGTCCTCTGATCGAGCCGCATGGGGTATACCCCATGTCTGAGCCGCAAACGAGTTACGTAGTCTGCATACACGTCCCACGCATGGGGTATGCTCCATGTCGGAGCCGCCTGTGAGTTGTCTTTAAAACGAGCCGCATGACTATTTTCTGAATATCTTTTTATTTTGTCTTTTCGTCTTTGGTTCTTGCAGTATCTCCACTGAACGCTGAGGTTGCAGTCACAGAGGAACCGCCACCTCCTGTCATTGACCAGGGATCTCCCTTTGTTAAGGAAGAAACGAAGAAGGAAGACTCGTTGTCTGCACAGGATGGTCTCTCTCCAAGTGTCGAAACAGCTGAGGGTGGTAGCTCGGGGAATTCTGATACTCCTATTCCGGACGAGGATCTCCTTCAACTGCATCCTTCATATGTAAGGTGGTTGAGGGAGTGGTATGTGCGCTTCTGTAACTAGGTTTTAGGAATTCCTTGTGGATGTCTATCTTCTGCCCGCATGTTTCTGTCTGTTTTAGCTGTAGTTTGTGACTTTCCATTCCGTCTGAATGAAGTAGTGAAGGACTCCTTTGGTTTTGTTTGTTAATCGTGTGAATGTGGCCGAACGTTTCAATGAATGGAATGTATTTGCTTCCCTCTTTTCTTGTAATGGTCATTTTTAATAGGATATTCTGTGTGAACTTTGTATCCTTAATGTCCTTAGTTATGGGTGTGGACGATAGTTTAGAATATGACCGGCATACGTATTCCTAAAAAGTGGGGTTATGTTAAGTCTGGGGATTTTATTTCCCAGTAGAATCTCTGCTCATCTGGGAGATGTGACGTCGTTGACTCCAGCAGCAGTGTGTCGAACTAATCGATAGTTCGAGCGGTTGACTGCCCTGCTGAAGGACCATCCCCTGACGTTGTGTATCTCTGAACCATAGTTGTTTCTTTGTCTTGTCTTGCTTGTTTGTCCTTTTATTTCTACTTTGTAACAGTGATATGATCTCGAAGGATGTAGAACTTTCAAAAATAGACACATTTCATCTCATCTTTTCTTTCTCGTATTGGTGTTCATGGAACAGGACTTGCTGGGGGATTATTTATGGACCTGTTATCCTAGGCGTACCTTGGTTTTAGGTACGGATAACAAGCTTGGACAGGATGTCCGGAACAGCCGTGGCAAAGTGGTCATGGATGTTCTCGGTACTTAAAAAAAAGGAATGCCGTAGAGCAGCTGGGCTCCCGGGACATGGTAGGGTAGTGGATTTATGCTAAGAAGCTTAGCAAAGAAATATTTGTGGACCTATTATCCTTGGCGTACCCTGGTTCAGGATACAGATAATAGGGTGAAAGGAAAATCAACATATTTGCTCAGAGGTTATAAGGACATGGCAAGCATGAGGGTTTTACCGTGGAACCTTCCTGCTCAGAGGTAATGAGGACATGGCAGGGGAGGTTTCACGAAAGATATTCGTGGTCAACAGCGGACATTTGTGGACCTATTATCCTTGTCGTACTCCGGTTGTGGGTACAGACAATAGGTCAAAAAGGGGACCGACATACTTGCTCAGAGGTAATGTGGACATGGCAAGCATGAAGGTTTCTTCGACGGAGCCTTCCCACTCAGAGGTAATGATGACATGGCAGGAGTGGGCTCAATGAAGAAGGGGTACATAGAACGACTCAGAGGTAGGAGAACGTGGAAGTTCTATGTGGGGGGCGATTTGTTTTTGGTGGAAGTGAAAACGACTCAGAGGTAATGAGGACATGTCCGTTTTCGGAAATTTGTGGATCGATTACCCTTTTTGTGTACTGGGAGTGCGGGTATTGGATCATGAGGGAGGATCTCTTCCGAAAAAAAAGTTTAGAGGTATAATGATACGTGACTTACTATCTGAAAGAGTGACCGAAATGTGAGTTCAGAGGCACCAACGGGTACATAACTTGGTAAATTAACATGTTGAGAAAGCGGGAGTCCAGCAGCACCAGCGGGTATATGACTCGATAATCTGAAGGGGTTGTAGGGGTGAGTTCAGGGGTATCAGCAGGTACATGACTCGATAATCTGAAATACTGAGGGTGTGAGTTCAGTGGTACCAGCGGGTACATGACTCAAAGACTTTGTAGCGAATGTCGTTTAGACATAATATTTCTTCAGGAACTTGCCGTTGACGGGCAGCATGAGCAAGTCTCCATTTTGCTTTGCAAGGCGGTAAGCACCGTTGGAGAATACCGTCTCAATGATAAATGGGCCCTCCCACTTTGGCTGGAATTTGCCGGCGGTCTTGTGAGTCATGACCATTGGCCTCCGGACTGCCAAGACGAGATCGCCTACCTGGAATATTCTAATTTTGACCTTCTTGTTGAAGGCTCCTGAGATACGAGCTTGGTATAGCTCGATCCTTTGCTGAGCTAGAAGGCACTTTTCATCTAAGGCCTCTAACTCTTGCAGTCGACATCGGTAGTTATCATCGGTTATCAATTGATGGGTGAGGGCGACACGTAGTGAGGGGATCTGTGTCTCCAAGGGGAGGACTGCCTCACTCCCGTATACCAGGGAGAATGGTGTATTTCCGGTGGCTGTTCGGACCGTGGTGCGATAAGCCGATAAGCACTCGCCGAGCTTCTCGTTCCAGTCGTGCTTGTTGGAGGAGACGAACTTCTTGAGCAGTTTGATGATTGTTTTGTTGAACGCCTCTGCTAACCCATTTGCTGCCGGGTTGTACTGCGTCGAGGCGATATTCTGAATACGGTGCTTATCGCAAAACCGATAGAATGCGTGGCTTGCAAACTGCGGACCATTATCATGGATGATCCTTTGGGGCAGTCCAAAGCGGTAGATGACGTAGTGTTTAAGAAAGCTGATCACGTTTGAAGTCTTAACTTCTGTGAGTGGGACAGCTTCCTCCCATTTGGAGAAGTAATCAGTGATCGCAAGTATGAAGCGATGTCCTCGAGAGGAAGGTGGGGTGATTGGACCGATGATATCCATTCCCCATGCTTCGAATGGCCAGGATGCCACTGTCGGATGTAAAAATTCGATGGTTGGTGGATGAAGTCCACGTGGACTTGGCAAGCTTTGCACTTTCTAGCATGATCTATCGCGTCTGCCACCATTATGGGCCAATAGTAGCCCATTCGGCGAAGGCGGTCTTGCAATTTCGGGCCGGACTGGTGGGCCCCGCAGACATCGTCATGGGCTTCTCGTACGGCTTCTTTGGCTTCTGCGTTTGACAGACACCGAAGCAGTAATCCATCGTAGGAGCGGCGATATAGCATTTTCGTCTCTGTATCGTAGAAGAATCTGAGAGAACGCCTTCTGATGGAAGTGGCTTCCTTTGGGTTCTCTGGCAGGATGTCGTAGACGACGAAGTCGATGAATGGTTGTCTCCAATCTGGGGCGTCATCGATTGTCTGGGCAGAATAGCTTGCGACGAATTGCACATTGTTTTTGGGACAGACCAGTTGATGGCCTATCACTTCTACTGATTGTCGATCATAATTTGGAACTGCTAGGGAAGCGGCGAGACCAGCTAGGGCATCGGCTTTAATATTTCGGAGTCTGGGGACGTGCTCGATGAAGAAACCCTTAAATACCGAGATGATATTGATCGCTATTTGATGATAAGGGATCATGTCTTCATGGCGGACCTCGTACGAACCCCGGATCTGATTGACGATTAGTTGGGAATCGCCGTACGCTTCAAGGTATTCTACCCCCAGCTCTCTTGCAAGTTGGAGGCCAATGACCAGAGCTTTGTACTCGGCCACATTGTTAGAACAGGGTTCAGTGAGGGAATAAGCGCGGTTAATCACCAATCCGGAAGGAGAGATTAGTACTACCCCGACTCCGACGACTATATTGCCTTTAGGTCCGGTCCTTGAAGCGTCGTCGAAGAACATTCGCCATATATTTTTGCGAGAGGTTGTATGCGAGTCGGCGACCTCATCTGGGATCTCTTCGTAGATCCTGGAAGACTCTGAGCCTGGGTGGGCTGCCAAGAAATATGCCAGGGCTTGACCTTTGACTGCCTTTTGGGGGATGAAGATCATATGATAAGGGGACAGCAATATTGCCCATGTAGCGAGGCGAGAGCTGAGTGTCCTGGTTTAGTCATGAGGACCCTCAGAGGGTTGACTCGTGAGACCACATGTATCGTTTGTCCGGTGACATAGTATCACGTTTTCTGAATAGCGAACACCAGGGCGAGGCATTCCTTCTCGACAGCGGTGTATCGGTGCTCTGGTCCAATCATCATTCGGCTGAGGTAATATATGGCCTGTTCATGGCCTGCATCGTTATTCTGTGCCAGCAGAGCACCGAGGGAGTGTTCCATCGCTCGTACATAGAGCATAAATGGTTTTCCGGGGACTGGGGCTTCCAAGACCGGAGGATTTGACAGATATTCTTTGATGCTATCGAAAGCACGCTGGCATTCTTCGTCCCATACGAATGAGACTCCTTTCTTCATGAGGTGCATGAATGGTCGGCATCGCCCGGAGAGGTTGGAAATGAACCTTCTGATGTAAGCTAGCCTTCCCTGAAGGCCTCTGAGTTTGCGAAGATTTCTCGGGGGACCCATCTTCATGATTGCTTTTGTCTTCTCGGGGTCTACATGGATACCCTTTGCAGTGATGATGAAGCCTAAGAACTTCCCGCTGGATACGCCCAGGAAGGACTTCGTAGGGTTCATCTTCAAATTGTGTGTCCGTATTAGGTCGAATACCGTCCTTAGATCCTGCAGATGGTCTCCTTTGCTACGGCTCTTGACGGCTATATCATCAATATAGCACTCCACCGTCTTACGTAAGTGGTCTCTGAAGATGATGCTCATAGCTCTTTGATATGTGGCACCAGCATTCTTTAAACTGAAAGGCATGACTGTGTAGCAGTACGTGCCAATCGGTGTTCGAAATGATGTATGCTTTTCGTCGTCGGAAGACATCTTGATTTGGTTGTATCCCGAGAAGCCATCCATGAATGACATGCGTTCAAAGCCACAGGTATTGTCGATCATGATGTCTGTGATAGGAAGGGGGAATTCATCTTTGGGACATGCCTCGTTCAGGTTGCAGAAGTCGATGCAGATTCCAATCTTTCCGTTCTTCTTGAGAACGGGTACTATATTGGCGACCCAATCGGGATGCTGCTCCTCACGGATGAAGCCGCTGGCTATCAGTTTGTTGACTTCAGCTTCGATCGCGTCCATGATGCCTGGGTGGAAACGTCGCTGTTGTTGTTTAATCGGCTTCGTATCTGGTCGAATATTGAGTTTATGAAGAGCGATGTCAGGATTTAACCCTGGCATATCTTCATAGCTCCAGGCGAACACATCAATGTACTCTCTGACAAGTTCTAACAGCGACTCCCGTTCTTCATCGGTTAGGCTTTCACTGATGAAGATCAGTTTTGGAGAAGATTCACTGCCGAGATCCACTTGTATGACCTCATCTTCAGTAGGAGGTTCTCTCAGTTCGAACCACTTTTCCCATTGTGCGTCTAATTGCTGGGCCCATGGCTCTAGTTCGAGGATTTCGGGGATGTCTTCGTCTTCCTCGTAAGCGTCGGCGAACGTCATGTTGACTGACATGACTTGTCTGAACACATCTCCGATGCGGGTATCTGAGTCGGAAGTTGGTGATCCGGTTGAATGTGACTGCCAGTCGCATTCTTCATCTGAACTTTCCGGGGTCGTAGTAGGCGTTACATACCCCAACCCGCATCGAGTTTTGTTATAGTAGTTCCGTGGTTTGCCCGCCGGGACTGGCGGCTTCAAAGGTAATCGTCGCCCAGTGCCATAGTTCAATCCTGGCGTAGTCTCCAGATCATACCCCTGTTTCTGCATGAGATATTTGGATTGAGGTCTATAGAGATACAGAGGCAGTCTCCCAGCATCTGACTCGAGGTCGACTTCTTCTATGGTGCGGGGATGAGGGTTGTTCGTCCGGCCGAAGATGATTGGATGATCTCCTCCCTTGTGTATTCGGTAAGCGTCTTTTACTGGTGTAAGCTTGATTACGGTGTACACATTTGTCACCTGTGTGTGTAGGTGAGCGCCTATACCGTGTTCCATAGCATACATCGTACATAGCTTATTGAGCTCGGTGTAGTTCAAAGATAACCCTTTATTGATGAAGTAAGGTATCTTTTCTAGGGGGATTACATCATCAGCGGAGGGGACATTAGTGTGGGTGGCCACATACTTGGCTAGCTCCGGTTCCTCTTCGGCTACCCCCTGTGTGAACGAAGACTGAGAGGACCACCTAAGAAGCTTGATCGTCAGTGGTCCAGTTGATGGAGCAGAGCGTGGAGTCGTTGGCAGACTGGCGACCCCTAGTTTGGCATTCGATTTGGAGCGAGGAGTGGCTTGTTCGCTGGAAGTGTCAGACCTTGCATCGAGGCGACAACCTTTCTTGGGAAGGCGTATTGTCAGTGGCCTGTCCGAGGGGTTGAGCTTCTCTGTTTGTGGTTGACTGACTCTTGGTAACCTGATTGTTAGTGGCTCCATTGTGGGTCTCGGCACTTGGCTGGATCTAGGCAGCCGAATTATCATCTGCTCCTCTTGCGCCGAGAGACTGATCGCGTCCTTCCGCAGAGTGGCGGTGAGGGGTGCAGACTTGCCCGGTTTGCGAGCTTGGAGGTGGATCGTCAGGGGTCCTTCTGATCCCGTGGCTGTCTCAGTATGAGCTTATGCGTCTCCTTCATCCAGGTGCCTCTTCAATTTTTCGTATAAACAGGAGTCCGAGTAGTAAGATTCGACCCCTTTGAAGGGATCGATATCAGCAAACTCTGTCTTCACGAAGCCGTGTTTGTCAACATATTTGAAGCACTGGTGTAGCGTGGAAGGCACGATCATATAATCGTGTATCCATGGGCGCCCCAAGAGGATGTTGTAAGAAGTGTCTGCATCTATGACGTAGCAGGTGACCTCGGATTGGAGGTCGCCAATCTGACACTTCAGACGAATCTTCCCGATAGGGTAGCTCCTGCCCGAATTGAAACCGCTGATGGCGGTGCTTGTAGGTGTTAGGCGATGCATTGGGATATGGAGATGATATAGCAGACCTTTCGGGATGATGCTTATGGAAGAGCCAGGATCAATGTACATCCGATCCACCTTCACGTCGCCGATGTATCCCGTGTAGTATAGCGGGCGATCATGTAGGTTAGTTTTGATGAGCATGTCCTGCAGAGTGAAGACGATGTTGGGTATTGCTCCCGTGCAGGCACTATCTTGGAGATCCATGGGTGAGTCCTCCCCAGTGAGGTTAGATTGAGCGAGATAGACATCGGCATTTTGGAGTGCTTCGCTAAATGCAATACGAACGTCCTTGGAGAGCCTCAGGAGTTCGTATAATGACAATTTGGCCGGAGTGTTAGCCAATTGTGCTAAGATGTCAAAGTTGTAGGGCCTCTCTAGCCCTTGGGCCGCGTCCTTTCGGAGAGATTTGTCGAAGCGAGTCTCCTTCGGCCTAGGCTTGTCGGTCGTCGAAGGCTGAGCCGATCCCAGAGCATCAGTTGTAGTGGGTTGATAATTTTCAAATGGACTGTCAACCACAGGTTGGGATTGCGCTCCGGACCGCGTGACGACTGCTGTAGCTTCCTCGTTGTCTGCTGAAATTGTGCGGCAGGTCTTGATTTTTCTACTCTTTTTGTTGGTAGGAGATGGTGTGGGCCGAGTCACTTCTGACACCAAGTCTGGATGGACCCACATGACCTTTCCTCGTGAAGTGGTGAGAGGTGCCAGACCAGCCGCTTGTTCTCGGGGCGGAGGAAGATTGGTAATCTCTATTGTCGCGAGAGGGACGAGGATTACTCCGTCTTGAGTCTCCGTCGGAGGGAAGTTGTCGAATGGTACGGACACCATATTGGCTGCTTCGGTTACCTCTTCGAAGTCGATGGACAGAGCGTTCGAATCAATGAGGCTTTGGATGTACCATTTTAATTGGTAGCAGTCATGTGTAGCATGGTGTACATAACGGTGGTAATGGCAGAACTTCGGGTTCTCCAAATCAGCCGGCCGAGGCTCCCGTCTCGGTGGAGGAAGCTAAATTCTACCTCCTTGTATAAGCATGTCTAATATAGGCTTGACGTGGCCGTCTTCGAAAGAGTAAGTGATTTGAGGCCATTGCTTGTCTGCTGGCTGTGGCTCGGGCTTCTGGGCCGTGTCGGCCACCATAGCCTGTTTTCCCTTGCTGTCTTAATTGTTGGAGGGGTTACCCCCATTATCGTTGTTGAGACGCTTGCCCTTGTTTTCTCCTTCTGAGATGTGCAACCCCAGTTGGCGGGCTTTCTTCAGTCGTTCTTCCGTGCTTGTGGCGCTGATGATGAACGCCTTCCAATCTTTGAATTGACTCTCGCCCATCCAGAGACTGATCGTTGGAAGCAATATCTTTTGGCAGATTTCAATCAAAGAAGAATCCGAATTTCCGGAAGGCAGCTTCATGGCGGTCTGGCGGAACCGCTCGATGTAGTTCCTTGTTAGCTCCTTCTCCCTTTGGACGACGTCCATGAGAGTGGACATAGTGACGTCTTGTCCTACTTCATAGAATCGTTCCAAAAACATGCGCTTGAAGCCGGCGAAGGAATGGATGCAGTTGTCCGGTAGATTGCGGTACCAATCAAAGGCGACTCCTTCCAATGCTCCAATGAATAACCGTGTGAGGATCGCATCTTCATGGGGCAGATGGTCGGTGGTGACCTCAAAGTAAGTGATGTACCGACTTGCTGAGGTTTTGCCATCATACGGGTTAATGTTGAACGGCTTATATCTTGGTGGGAATGGAACATCCCTCCACTCAGCAGGGTATGGTTGCCGTATTCTGAGATCTTGAGCATTTTCTCGGGCATGAAACATGGCACGGAGCTCCTGGACCTCTCTTCTTACTTCTCGGGTCTCATCTGTCACGGCGGGGGCTATTATTTCGGGAGGATTATTGCCCGGGTTTGGTGCCGCTGAGTTCGAATCTATATTGACCGCGGGGCCCGTGTTTGTTTGACCAGGCGCTCCTCCTTGTAGAGTGGGCAGGGCCGCTTTAATCTCGTCTACAGACTTGACCAAAGCAAATAATATGGCTTCGAGACTGTCGATGCGCTGGCGATCACTGGAACCACCTTGATCGCTGTCCGTCATGAATACCGTTCTTACGTGAGGAGTGATGGAAGGAACGGTGGAGGATGTGCCCTCTGAGTCGTACCCATGCACCGAGAAGTCATATGGATAGGTGGGAATGTTCTCTTCGGGCTCGGACTCGGAGGGAATGGTATCTCCAGCTTCAGAGCTTGCCTTGTCTTGAGAGTTACTGATGTCCTCGGGAGCATCAATGTCCGTTGCTCCAGATGGAAGAGTTGTTTGTGCGGACTCGGTTCCTTGGAACATCGGATTGTTATGGATGTTCGGAGGAGTGCTACCCCCAGCTCCTTCAACCCCCAGCGATGCGGATGATAAATTTCCCATCGCGGTAAATTTTGTCTTTGAACGGGTGTGTTTGAATACACCAGTGGAGGACAACCGTTTAGACGATAGTTTCTTAGTTGTAGTAGTTGATATCTTCGGACTGGAGATGCTCGTTTTCTTTCTTCTCTCTTCGGCGGGGACTTTTTGAGCAGAATTGCAGGAGACAACAGGAGGTGCCTCATCTTCTGAGTTCGGGTGCTGTAGCCTTTGGAAGATGGATGGCCGAGCTTCCGTCATTGCTGCGTTGTTGCAGCAGCAATTGACGATGATTTGGGTGCAGCGATGTCCAAGCGAGGACTCTTTGCACACCGACACTCCTTCTCTTTCCTTGCGTTTGTGGAGGATCGTCTCCCGCAGGTCAGAGGAACCACTCTGTCTGTTTGCCGCAGGGGGCTGGACTTGAGCAGTTGTATGTAACTTTCCATCCGAGGCCCGTGTGATAGTCAACGGGACGCTCCGATAGTCAGAGGTTGGGACAGCTGACTGGCTAGATGAGCCCGCGCTGCCCTAGAGTTCCTCCCTTTAGCACTTATGGGTGCGTAATAGGAGGAGTCTAAGTTGAATGCCACAGAGTCTGGCTTATCATACAGAGAATCATCAGGGTCGGGACCGTATGAGAGACGGTCGAAGACCGATCGAGAGAAGCGTGGAACGGACGCTATGCTGCTAGAGTTAGGTACCGTGCAGGCTGTCTGCATGCGGTTGTCTTCTGCTATCGGATGAGTTGTCTTTGGGCGTCTAGGAGCCACGACCGTGCAGGCTGGCCGCATACGGTTGGCAATAGTGGCCGTATTGGTTTTCTGCAAGCGACTGACTCCTGTAGCCTCATGTGTTTCATCCATGTGATTGGCGACCGTAGCTGCATAAACTATGCGGCTGCCAGATGTGACCGCATGATTCTTCTTCATGCGGCTAGCGACTGTGGCCGCATGGGCTTTGTCCATGCGGCTAGCGGATGTGGTCGCATGAGCCTTTTTCACTCGGCTAGCACCCCTATGCGGCTCAGTTCGCGTAGAGTTCCTCTTTGCCCCTGCAAGTCCAGCATCATAGTATTTTCTTCTGCCGGACTTGGGGACAGCAGAGTTGTCTAGGGTCTGAAGTGGGGCCGCAGAAGAGTCCTTCTCGCCGTCTTGAGCAACAGAGGGTACACCGTAGGGGGCTTGGGGAGGAGCAAATGATTTTGGCCTCCACTCTCTGCGAGCTTTTGTCGTGCGGGTGTGCTTCTGGACTGGGCCAGCGCTTCCTTCGGAGAGCATCTCTTCAAACGCTTGTTGGTCGAAGCGGACGACCATCTTTTGTTGCGTGGAGCCAAGCTTGGCTGCATCCGATTGCGTCACCAACTCCTCAGCCATAGAAAAGTTAGTCCCCAGCAGAGTCGCCATCGTGTTTGCCATTGATTGTAAAAGTACAGAACAATTATCGGAGGACTAAACTTAGACTCACAATACAAACTCGCTTGTACAAAGAAAGCCTAGGGATGAAAACCTAGGTACAACAATCTAAGTACAATTGTTTATTTTTAGATTATGGGGGGTGACAATAGAGGCTCGGGAAGGCGACGGCAGCCCTGCCTTACTCCTTGGACGATCGATATGCAGCCTTGGCTCCTGGTGTGAAGATGGTTGGCGTTGACGAAGAAAGGCTCTTTTTGCTCCTCTGTTGCTCTCTTGGCTTCTCTCTCTCTGTGTGTATTTTCTCTCTGACTCTATATTTTTTTTATTCTTTTGTTGTCGGTGGTCTTTTTTTTGCAGAGAAATGATGCTGGCTATTTATAAGAGTGGGATATGATCATTAGGGTTTGCTAATGATCATTTGTTTGGAATGTCGGCGCTCCTTCAATCTATCTAAACCCTTGATCCTGATTACAATGAATCTAGGCCATTAATGCGGATAGCACCGAATCTTGTGAGCAATTAGTATTAACTGCTTTAAATCTTCATGACGGATTATACCAATGTCCGATTGCTCGCCACGTGTCCCATTGGCTTTATGATAAATGATATGCCTTGATCTCGGTAATTATAAGGATGACGTCAAATATATTTGTTGAGATTCGGTTAAATCTTTGATTGATCCGATGCCACGTGTTTTAGTTGTGGGGCCTGCCAGAGCCGCATAGGATAGGCAAGACTTGAACCGCAGGGAGGTAATCTTCATGAGCCGCATAGGACAACGCCTTATGGAGCCGCAGGAGATGATGTCTCAATGAGCCGCATGTGCATAATCTCTACGAGCCGCATAGGCTAGCGTTGTATTGAGCCGCAGGGACTGGACTCTCGGTGGGCCGTATATGGTTGATTTCTGCTGGCCATATAGGATGAATTCTTAGTGAGCCGCATGGAGCTGTTCTCCATTTAAGCCGCATGAGATGTGACACGTGGCAATCTAGGACTTCTGTCGGATCGTGTCAGAGATTTTTCTCTTTTTCCGAAGAGTCTGTCATAATGGCAGAACCATTATGACGCTTTATGTCAGAGCCGTCATGGTTGTCGAGTCGTGTCAGGGCATTAAATGAGGCCACTACTCAAATGACCAGCTGTAGGGAGGGATCCCAAGGGGGGATGTGGCGTCGATCGGGCCGCATATTCCTGCTGAACCGCATACACTCCCGAGCCGCATGAGACTGAGAGTCTTTTTTGAATTGCATAAGGCAGCTCCTGTATGAGCCGCATGGGCTTTCTTTCCAGAGCCGCATGGACCATTACTCTGATATTTTCCATGCTTCTACATACACGAGTAATCTACAAAGGTTGTACACGAGTAATCTACTGGATTGAATACATAACCACTTCTACTCCCCTGCCCCAATCAATACACAAAGATCTGGCTAAGTTATGTTATTGTACATGAAGGACATATGAATACATGATTATACACGATTCACATGTTTCGTACATGAATGTCATAAATACAAGGAGTACACGATGTTCACGATAAAGTACACGAACACGAAATACCCGATGTATCCGCTAAGGGGATAACATCGCCCAACAAGATCCATATAGTACTAATCCGTGTTCCAACATGTCACCATCATGTAAAGTAATCTAAAATAGGAAATATACTCCTCATGCAGGATATGAAATGATCAGAGAATGTACTCGCCTGTATCCGGTGAATCTGGAGAAAATATACTGTCCAAGGAGTGGTGTCCGTCTCCTATAGAATAGTACAAGTCACTATGAGTCTACAATGATAATAAGATGCAAACCAATGCATTTCTACATGAATCTAGGTCAATCTAGACCAAAGTCAACTCTTGGTCAACTCTGGTCAACCCTAGAAGTCAAACTAGGTCAATCAAGTCAAACCAATGTCAAACAAGTCTATACTAGTCTAAGTAGTCCATTCTAGGTCTAATAAGACTAAACAAGTATAATCTAGACTCTACACTGACACACAGACACTAACCATAGGCTATAGGCTATCATGCATATGAACCACACTATAACATATGATTATATGACAATATTTATATCTAGAATAAATATACATAAAGATATATTATATAATACAACCTAGAAATACACTAGCATATAGGCTACCTATATACATGTCACACATACATTATATCTAATATATATATAATAGAAATACTCATATACATAGGGTACACATGTAGAGAAAAAGGAAGGGGATGTGGTGTATATTTGTGTGTGTGTTAAACTAGAGTGTCAAGAGAGTGAGAGTGACATATATATATACTAGTGTATGTGTGTGTCATGAAAAAGTGTGAGATATAGAGTATTCAAGTGTGTGTGTGTGTAGACATATACATGTGAGTGTCATAAGTGAAGTGAGGGTGTGTGTGAGTGTTAGGCTAGAGTGTGTGAGAAATTCAGTGGGAAAACAGTGTACAAACTCAGATTTTTACACATGGGAATACCCCCCCCCCCTCAATCTAAGTTAAAACACAACCTAAAATCAGTTCATATTCATATAAAAGAACCCAAAAATCAGTTTACAGAATTCGGTTTTAAAACCTAACTTGAATTCCCAGATTTCAGTGAAAAGTTCCCTCTCTAAACTCAGTTTTCTAATATTGATTAAACAGTTCAAACCAATTCCAATCTCAGAGAAAAATTGAACCCAAAAATTAATTAAAACAGTCCAACATAGTCCCCTAAATCTCAGTTAACAGTCCTCCACTTCATTCTCAGAATTTGAGTATTAACAACAATTCAACAAACTCATAAAATCACATAAAACCTATTAAAACCGTCCTTTAAAGAAAATCTCAGTTTTTGAATCAGACAACCACCCATTCAACCCCAAATTCCACATACTATTAGATAACAACTAGGTGAACACAATAGAGGTTTAATAACATGCAATTAGCAGTGTATAATAGGTTAAAAATGAAGACAAAAACGAATTATGAAAACTGGACAGAATAGTTTAATATAGACAGAATGAGTATCAGGAAAAAAAATAGGGAAATAGGGAATTGAACTATGAAAATGAATTAAAACCCAAATACCGAGATTGGTAAAGTGAGAACACATTGCACTCGTGCTATGTGATGTGTTTGTGTCCACAAAAGTGGACACAAACGTGTCCAATTAATCAAAACCAAAAAAAAGAAATCTGGACACAAACGACAGCAAACAGCGTGCACACGACACAAAGCGACACAACCCACGAGATTGTGTTCACGTGTCGACCTAGACTAGGACTAGGGATAGGACACCCTGCCACGTGTCCACAACACGTGTACAAGACACGAGACACACGTGTCAGTGGCCAAAAAGTCAACCGACTGTGCAGTACACAGATCGGTGCACGCGTTCGTGCGTGTCCGACACGACACATGGGGCTCTGAAAATTGGGGAGCCCTATTTCAGTGTCAGCCCCTTGCTACACATCAAATTTGGTGTGTCGAGGAGGCGTGTCCGTGTCGCAATCACGCCCGAGCAGCAGGGCACGCACAGTGCCTGTGCACGCGCGCGCACGACCACGTGTTCGCGTGTCCGTGTGGAACCGACACAAAACTAAGACGACACATAAACTACAGAAACGTGTAAGCGAGACCAAATCCTAATTTCCTATTCAAACACAATCCAAAAATTCACACGAAATGCCCATTGGGGCATTTCATCAAACACATCAAACATGACACTGATACGTGTCCAGTTAGGACACGAAATGGGCTCAAAATTTAGGGTTAGCCTATCCTACTGTTAGGTTAGTTCTAGTGCATCCTAGAAATAAAATAAAACAGTAAATTCATGGATTAGATAGAAATATACCTATTGGTGAACAAAGGGTCAAAATTCCCAAATGGAAAGAGTTCCTCAAGCCACCAAACTCCCACAAATTGATCCTACTCTGAAATATTCTTACACAAACAGAAAGAACAGAAGAATTAGGTCCTAATGCAATTGATTTAAAGGAAAATGGAGTTGAAATGGATTTCCTATGATTTTAGAAAGATGGAGACTCACCTCTTCCAAAACTTGCACAAATCCCGATGGAGACTAACCCTAAATTCTAGGAGGGGATTAAATAGGGGGAAAGGATCAATAGTGGCTGCCATGGGCTGATTAGGTTAGGGTTAGCTACATGGTGTGGGCCTATGGGCTTTAAGTCTCAAGTTATTAGTTATGACTTATGAAATCATAAGCCATTCTAGCCTAATCAATTCATAATCTCTCCAAACAAGTTTCAATGACTTAACCTCACTAACTTAGGTCAAACCAAGGTTACTTAACCTAACCAAGTGGTCTTAACCTAGGTTAATCTCTAGGTTAGTCTTCTAGTCAACACTAGTCAAAGTCAACTATAGGCCCAAAATCAATTATACTAAAAATCACTAAAAATCATATTAATTCTAATAAATCTAAATAATTAATAATAATTCCAAATAATTCACAAAATTTTAAAAATGACCAAAATAACCAAAATACTCCCAAGCTCGAAAAGTGGTAGTGACAAATCTACCCTCCTTAAAATAATTTCGTCCTCGAAATTAAAGGCGAAACTAAACTGCTGAGAAGGATAGAAAAGTATACCTCAAGGTCCAAAAAGATAGGGGTACCGCTCACGCATCTCGTCCTCCCGCTCCCAGGTCGACTCTCCTGGAGAATGATGCCTCCATACGACGCGTACCAAGGGTATCACCTGGTTCCTCAATACCTTCTCTCGGCGATCCAGAATCTCCAAAGGCTGCTCTGGATAACTGAGAGTAGGCCCAACCTCAATCTCCGAATGATCGAGCACATGGCTAGGGTCAGCCACGTACCGTCTCAACTGTGAAACGTGGAATACGCTGTGAACTCCCACTAGTGCAGGTGGCAAGTCTAGCCTGTATGCCACGTCACCGACTCTCCCGCTGATAACGAAAGGGCCGATGAAGCGCGGGCTAAGCTTCCCACCTCCACCAAAACGTATCGTACCACGAGTCGAAGATATCCGCAGAAAAACCATGTCTCTAACCTAATCACAAGCAAGGTCTCAAGTTCCTAAAAATCAAACACGATCAATCAAACAAAACAAAACATAATACAAACTAATTCTAATCCTATCTCTAAATCTGTACCTCAAACTCCAGCGCCCTCCGGTGACTATCGGCCCAGTGCCGATGTCTGTCCTGCGCTACGTTAAGTCTGTCCCTGATGAGCTTCACCTTCTCGGCTGCATCAACAACCATCTCTGGTCCCAGTAAAGCTCGCTCTCCAACATCATCCCAAGACAAGGGTGTACGACACCTACGCCCGCACAGAGCCTCAAACGGTGACATCTTAATGCTGGACTGAAAACTGTTGTTGTAAGCAAACTCCACCAAATATAGATGATCCTTCCAGGAAACTCCAAAATCCAGGACGCATGTCCGTAGCATATCCTCAAGTGTCTGAATAGTCCTCTCTGGCTGTCCGTCCGTCTGGGGGTGGTATGCAGTACTAAACTTGAGCTGAGTGCCTAAACTAGTCTGTAGACTCCTCCAAAAATGGGAAGTAAAACGGCTATCCCGATCCGAGACTATGCTGACGGGAACTCCGTGAATCCTGATTATCTGCCTCATATATAACTCCGTGAGCCTCTCTGTAGACGTACCCACCTTGAATGGTAAGAAGTGGGCCGATTTGGGCAACCTGTCAACGATGACCCAAATCACGTCATTCCTTCCTGGTGTACGCGACAACCCGGATACAAAATCCATGGTGATACGTTCCCACTTCCACTCTAGAATGGACAACGGCTGCAATAATCCTCCGGGCCTCTGCCTCTCTGCCTTGACCTGCTGACAGACCAAGCATCTAGCTACGAAGTGGGACACCTCCCTCTTCATCCCGTACCACCAGACATGCTCTCGCAGATCCCTGTACATCTTGTTGGCACCAGGATGTATAGAGTACTGCAATTTGTGAGCCTCCTGCATAATCTGCTCTCTGAGCTCCCCGCTGGGCACACATAACTTGGAACCGTGCCTCAGGAAACCATCCTCTGCAAGTAAAAACTCGCCATCCTCCAATCATGTACTGATCTGCTCTCGGATACACCGCAGAGCCACATCCTCAAACTGTGTCGCCTTGATCCTGTCCATCAAGTCCGACTGTATCTGAAGGTCCCATAACTGCATCTGTACTCCGGGCACAATTACCTCAATTCCAAGGCTCTCCAAGTCTACAAGCAAGTGCTGATCCATAGTGAAACACATGGTTGTCGGATACCTACTCAAGGCATCGGCAACTACGTTGGCCTTCCCCGGGTGATACTGAAGTGAGATATCAAAGTCCTTTATCAACTCTAGCCATCTGCGCTGCCTCATGTTGAGCTCTTTCTGTGTAAACACATACTTCAAGCTCTTATGATCTGTGAAAATCTCCACCCTCTCGCCATACAGATAGTGCTTCCACAACTTCAAAGCAAAAAATTACCGCCGCCAGCTCCAGGTCATGGGTAGGGTAGTTCTTCTCATGGGGACGCAATTGCCTGGAAGCATAGACAATCACCTTCCCATGCTGCTGCAAGACACAACCCAGCCCCTTCCCTGAAGCATCACTATAAATAGTGAATCCACCTGATCCTGAAGGCAATGGCAGAATCGGAGCTGTCGTAAGCCGCTTCTTCAACTCATCAAAAGCTGCCTGACACTCCTCTGACCAAACATACTCAGCATCCTTCAGGGTTAATCGTGTCAACGGCTCTACAGCCCGGAAGAAATCCTCCACAAATCTCCTATAGTATCATGTCAGCCCCAGGAAACTCCTGATCTCTGCCACTGAAGTCGGCGCTGTCCAAGCCTCAACTGCTAAAATCTTCTTGGGGTCAACTGAGATACCATCTCCAGTCACCACATGCCCCAAGAAGTCCACCCGGTCCAAGAAAAACTCACACTTGGAGAGTTTTCCATAAAGCTGCTCCTTCGTGAGAGTCTCTAGCACTATCCGTAGATGCTCCTCGTGCTCCTCCTCAGTCTTGGAATATACCAAGATATCATCAATGAACACCACCATGAACTTGTCCAAGTACTGGTGGAACACCTTGTTCATTAGATTCATAAACACTGCTGGTGCATTGGTTAGCCCAAACGGCATAACCAAAAACTCAAACTGCCCGTACCGCGTCCTGAAAGCGGTCTTGGGAATATTCTCCCCCTTCACCTTCACCTGGTGATAACCCGACCTTAAATCAATCTTGGAGAACACCCGAGCTCCGCTCAACTGATCAAATAGATCATCGATCCGCGGCAGTAGGTATCTGTTCTTGATCGTCAGGTTGTTAAGTGCCCTGTAGTCGATACACATCCGTACCGACCCATCCTTCTTGGGTACAAAAAGTACCAGTGCACCCCAAGGTGAAGAACTCGAACGGATGAAGCCCTTGTCCTGTAGGTCATCCACCTGCTTCTTCAGCTCCACCAACTTGCTGTTGTTCACTCGATAGACATCCTGGGAGATCGGTTCCGCGCCGGAAACCAAGTCTATCGAGAATTCTAAATTTCTGTCCGATGGAAGCCCTGGCAACTCCTCTGGGAATACGTCCATAAACTCTGCAATCAAGGGATGCGGAGCTACCTGCTCCTCAACTGAAGCTCCACAGAAGACTCCGTCGTCATGCTCTGCCTGCCGCCGGGTGTACTCAAACTCTGGCTCTCCTGGCGCCCCGAACAAAACTCTACCCCCTCGGTAATCAATACGGGCGTGGTGTCTACTCAGCCAGTCCATACCTAATACTATATCGTAGTTCGGTAATGGCATGACGAGTAAACTCACTTCCAACTCTCGGCCTCCCAATAAGACGCTCCGTCCTCTGCAAATATCACTCACGAGGATGACCCCACCCCCGGTCGTGATCTTGCAGGTCCTAGGCAAGGGTTCAGAAACCAAACTGTGTCTAATAGCATATGATACTGACACAAAGCTGTGGAAAGCCCCGGAATCAAAGAGTGCAAATGCTGGAAGGGAATCGAGAAGAACCGAACCTGCTATCAGCTCTCCGATGGCCTCGGCATCCTCAGCTGCCATGGCAAAAGCTCGCCCCTACTGTCCACCTCGTGCCTGCTGCTGGTGCTGCTGGAACCTCTGCTGCTGGGTCTGCAGGGCTGGTCCCCTCTGCTGGCTTGCTGAAGCCTTGGCTGTCCCAGCTCCTCCTGGTATCGGACGCATCGACGCAACTGGACACTCTCGCATCTGATGGTCTGCTGATCCACACATCAAGCATCTACCGAGTCTCTTCCTGCACTCGTCCCACTTGTGCCCAGGCTTCTTACAGAAAGTACAACTAACAGCCTATTGCCTGGGTACCTGCTGCCCTCTCTACTGCTGGTGCTGCACCTGCTGAAAAGGTGCACGACCCTGGTGCTGGTGCTGCTGAACTGGCCTCTGCTGCTGGAAGTGAAGCCTCTTGGCCTGCCCCTGACTGCTGCTACCATCCTGGAAGTTACGACCCCTCTTCAGCTTCAGCCCTAGGTCGTCTTTCGCCGCTATGGCCCCAAAAAATATCTCAGCAAATGTGGCGTTCCGGTCGCTCTTAGTCAGCGACCGAATCTCTCTAATCAGACCTCGATAAAACTTCCTCACCTTCGTCTTCTCTGTCAAGTCATCTATAAACCGGGCCAATCTGTAGAACTCTTCGGCGTACTCAGCTACCGTCTGGTTCCCCTGAACCAGACCCTCGAATTGTGCCTCGATACCTCCCAAGGCAACATCAGGAAAGAACTGCTCCTTGAACAGCTCCTTGAACTGGGCCCAAGTCTGGCCCTCAACTCCCACCCTTGAATCTGCATGATACCATGCACGGGCTAAGTCATGCATCTGGCTGCCCATCGCCTCGATCTGGAGTCGATCTGGTATCTCCGCCAGTCGAAAGATCTCCTCAATATGCTCTATCCAATCATCTGCAATGTGAATGCCCTCCGTGCCGAAGAACTCCCGAAGATGCATCTTCTGGAAGTCCTGAATGTCCTTCTCCCTCCGACAGGGCTGCTGCTGGGCCCCCTGAGCAGTAATCATCTCCACTATGGTGCGAACCATCTGGTGTGCCTCGTCGATCCCCTGACGAAAATTGGTAGTCTGCCTCGTCTGCTGCTGCCGGTGGGACTCCAGAATCCTCTCCACGAAGGAGAAGAGATGTGCAGCATCTACCATCCCTGCAGGCGGAGGCTGCAGTAGTAGAAGGATCTCAGGAATCACTGGGCTCTACCTTCTGGCTGCTGGAGGTGCTCATCCAAAAGTCGCAGAGACACTGACTCCTGAGGGCTGCACTGGCCCTGTGGCACTGGGAGCTGGCTGCTGGACACGAGAGGTGGCAGACCCCTCTCCAGTTTCTCCCGTTACGGGGCGTTGCGATCGCGTCTCAACCATCCTGGAGACACAGATCAAACAAGAAACAATTATTGAGAATGAGTCAAAAAATCAAAGGAGGACAGTTTAAAGTTCTAAGGAAGACAATAAGCAGCAAAATAGATATACGGAATCTGATAAGGAATTTTTCCTAGTGTGATTGAGTACCTTCAAAAAATATACTAACTCCTACTGCAGGCTGCAGTGATATTATAGTTCAAATATCACTACATTTCCAACCTACACCTGCATGGGCCACCACTAAAAACGTGTCACGACCCACACCCTAGAGTAAGGGCACGAGATGTGGGTACGTCCAGCCTACGCCGCAGTATCGGCGGTAGAACGCTGTCCTAGGTCACAACATCTAACAGTTCAAGGTAATAAACAGTTATACTCCCCGAATGGGGGTGACATAACAGAATATATCTCAATCACAGCTAAGGTAGAACAGGAATAAGGTAGAATGATAATAGATGATAATATCTAGGAAAGAAACATCACAGAGGTACAAACCAGAATTCTAAGTGTCTATAAATAAATACATGTCCAAATCTCTGAAATCCTAATACAGTAATCCAAGTAACGTAAAGACAGTCCTAGTCTAAGGGAGTAGTCATCTACTGCTAGTCGATCCTGCTGCTGGTCCAAGTCCAGGCACTCGTCTAGTGTAGCACCGTAGTAGGTAGGGCAGAACGCCTCAGCCTCGTCCTCTGTAATATTTCAACAGGTCCAATCAGGACAGGAGCGAGCACAGTATATCTCAACAAATTATAGCAGGTCAGGATATATAATCATGCTAAAGAGTAAGATACAAGAAACTGAAGAATAATATGATAAACATGAAGACTGTAATGAATAGCTACAGTATATAGAGAACTAACAGTGTATAGTGATTCAGAGCACAAGATGGTTATGTAAACGACACAATGTTATACACGAGTAATCTACAGAGGTTGTACACGAGTAATCTACTGGATTGAATACATAACCACTTCTACTCCCCCGCCCCAATCAATACATAAGGATCTGGCTAAGTTATGTTATTGTACACGAAGGTCATGTGAATACATGATTATACACGATTCACACGTTTCGTACACGAATGTCACAAATATAAGGAGTACACGATGTTCACGATAAAGTACACGAACACGAAATACCCGATGTATCAGCTAAGGGGATAACATCGCCCAACAAGATCCATAAAGTACTAATCCGTGTTCCAACGTGTCAGCATCATGTAAAGTAAACTAAAGCAGGAAATATACTCCTAATACAGGATATGCAATGATCAGAGAATGTACTCGCCTGTATCCGATGAATCTGGAGAAAATATAATATCCGAGGAGTGGTGACTGTCTCCTATAGAACAGTACAAGTCACTATGAGTCTACAATGATAATAAGATGCAAATCAATGCATTTCTACATGAATATAGGTCAATCTAGACCAAAGTCAACTCTTGGTCAACTCTGGTCAACCCTAGAAGTCAAACTAGGTCAACCAAGTCAAACCTATGTCAAACAAGTCTATACTAGTCTAACTAGTCCATTCTAGGTCTAATAACACTAAACAAGTCTAATCTAGACTCTACACTGACACACAGACACTAACCATAGGCTATAGGCTATCATGCCTATGAACCACACCATACATATGATTATATGACAATATTTATATCTAGAATAAATACACATAAAGATATATTATATAATACAACCTAGAAATACACTAGCATATAGGCTACCTATATACATGTCACACAATACATTATATCTAATATATATATAATAGAAATACTCATATACTTAGGGTACACATGTAGAGAAAAAGGAAGGGGATGTGGTGTATATGTGTGTGTGTGTTAAACTAGAGTGTCAAGAGAGTGAGAGTGAGAGTGACATATATATACTAGTGTATGTGTGTGTGTCATGAGAGAGTGTGAGATATAGAGTATTCAAGTGTGTGTGTGTGTAGACATATACATGTGAGTGTCATAAGTGAAGTGAGGGTGTGTGTGAGTGTTAGGCTAGAGTGTGTGAGAAATTCAGTGGGAAAACTGTGTACAAACTCAGATTTTTACACATAGGAATACCCCCCCCCCTCAATCTAAGTTAAAACACAACCTAAAATCAGTTCATATTCACATAAAAGAACCCAAAAATCAGTTTACAGAATTCTGTTTTAAAACCCAACTTGAATTCCCAGGTTTCAGTGAAAAGTTCCCTCTCTAAACTCAGTTTTCAAATATTGATTAAACAGTTCAAACCAATAGCAATCTCAGTGAAAAACTGAACCCAAAAATCAATTATAACAGTCCAACACAGTCCCTTAAATCTCAGTTAACAGTCCCCCACTTCATTCTCAGAATTTGAGTATTAACAACAGTTCAACAAACTCGTATAATCACATAAAACCTATTAAAACAGTCCTTTAAAGAAAATCTCAATTTTTGAATCACACAACCACCCATTCAACCCCAAATTCTACATACTATTAGATAACAACTCGGTGAACACAATAGAGGTTTAATAACATACAATTAGCAGTGTATAATAGGTTAAAAATGAAGACAAAAACGAAATTATGAAAACTGGACAGAATAGTTTAATACGGACAGAATGAGTATCAGGAAAAAAATAGGAAATAGGGAATTGAACTATGAAAATGAATTAAAACCCAAATACCAAGGTTGGTAAAGTGAGAACACATTGCACTCATGCTATGTGGTGTGTTTGTGTCCACAAAAGTGGACACAACATGTCCAATCAATAAAAACCAAAAAAATAAGAAATCTGGACACAGACGATAGCAAACAGCGTGCACGTGTTCACGGTGTCTGTGCACACGACACAAAGCGACAAAACCCACGAGATTGTGTCCACGTGTCGACCTAGACTTGGGCTAGGGATAGGACACCCTGCCACGTGTCAACTAACATGTGTACAAGACACGAGACACGCATGTCAATGGCCAAAAAGTGAGCCGACTGTGCAGTACAGAGATTGGTGCACGCATTTGTACGTGTCCGACACGACACGTAGGGCTCTGAAAATTGGGGAGCCCCATGTCAGTATCAGCCCCTTGCTACACTGTCAAATTTGGCGTATCGAGGAGGCGTGTCCGTATCACAATCACGCCCGAGCAGCACGGCACGCACAGTGCCTGTGCACGCGTGTGCACGACCACGTGTTCGCATGTCCGTGTGGACCCGACACGACACTAAGACGACGCAAAAACTACAGAAATGTGTAACCGAGACCAAACCCTAATTTCCTATTCAAACACAATCCAAAAATTTACACGAAATGCCCATTGGGGTATTTTATCAAACACATCAAACATGACACTAATACGTGTCCATGTTAGGACACGAAATAGGCTCAAAATCTAGGATTTGCCTATCCTACTATTAGGTTAGGGCTAGGGCATCCTAGAAATGAAATAAAAAAGTAAATTCATGGATTAGATAGAAATATACCTATTGGTGAACAAAGGGTCAAAATCCCCAAATGGAAAGAGTTCCTCAAGCCACCAAACTCCCACAAATTGATCCTACTCTGAAATATTCTTACACAAACAGAAAGAACAGAAGAATTAGGTCCTAATGCAATTGATTTGAAGGAAAATGGAGTTGAAATAGATTTTCTATTATTTTAGAAAGATGGAGACTCACCTCTTCCCAAACTTGCACAAATCCCAATGGAGGCTAGCCCTAAATTCTAGGAGGGGATTAAATAGGGGGAAAGGATCAATAGTGGCTGCCATGGGCTGATTAGGGTTAGGGTTAGCTACATGGTGTGGGCCTATGGGCTTTAGGTCTCAAGTCATTAGTTATGACTTATGAAATCATAAGCCATTCTAGCCTAATCAATTCCTAATCTCTCCAAACAAGTTTCAATGACTTAACCTCACTAACTTAGGTCAAACCAAGGTTATTTAACCTAACCAAGTGGTCTTAACCTAGGTTAATCTCTATGTTAGTCTTCTAGTCAACACTAGTTCAAAGTCAACTATAGGCCCAAAATCAATTATACTAAAAATCACTAAAAATCACTAAAAATCATATTAATTCTAATAAATCTAAATAATTAATAATAATTTCAAATAATTCATAAAATTTCAAAAATGACCAAAATGACCAAAATACCCCCAAGATAGAAAAGTGGTAGTGACACAACAATATATATACATTAATGTAAAGAGGATACATATCATATATATGTCATTTCATTCATCTAACATATCATATAATACATATTCTATATTCAATTAATATCCATACTACATAGGCTCATAGGTTACACAAAATACCTATGTCATATAGTCACTCTTCTGCTTAAAATCAATACTGTACCAATTGGTCCTTCACTAAATTCTAGGATTAAAGTATGTTCTAGCCCTTCATTTTAGCTTTCCGAAACTTCAAATGGGTCGCATTTTCGATTTCGAAGCTCCCGGAATCGCGAAAACACCGAAACACGTTTGTCTTTTGGACAGCTGACACTCAAATAGTTTTACAAAAATTTTTAGAAAGATTTTGGCTTATTAAAATATATATTTGGAAAGCTAACTTCGATACGGTTCTTTTAAAAAAAATGGAAGATTAATCGGAGTTCTAATCTAAAAGTTATGATATTTCTAAGTTGCTTTGGTTAATAAAAACGTGGATGAATATTATGATTAATTTGAGTTGTTTTGGACAAAAGAAACATATGTAGGCCAAGATACTTGGATACCAACATAGGTATCCAAATGAAATTCATTCTAACCATCCTAACTAAGATCAATCCACTCTCTAACCATGCTAAAACTGAATTTAAATATCTATTTAAACTATTATCATACATACATACACATGGGGTGTCCTAATTTGGGATCTATCAAGTAGGACACAAGACACATATCTAAAATTCTCAAGAGAGCTCTAAATGGCCTCAAATTGGAATCTAAATGGGGTACATGCATGGGTTGGATCCTATGGATTCAAAACTAACTAATATGCATAGGAAATCATTTTAGAGGGTTGGTTTTACCTGTTGGGAGTGGAATCCCAATGATACTCCCAATGACACGGCTTCGACACGAATATCTTCCAAAAAGGATACTCCTCCTTATACTTTGCTCCAAATCTTTGCTAGCACCCTCCCTTGGTAGTATGAGAAGGTTGGATGGAAGTTTTGGTGGACGATATATCAAATCAAAGAGGGAAGCTCTCTAATTTGTGGAAGAACACTTTGTGAAGGAAAAGATGCAAGATGGAATGAAATGAAAGGAAGGGAGGCTAACCTAGCTATAGTGGCTGCCATTAAACCCTATTTGGGCCTTGGAGGAAAGCCCAATAAAGCCACAACAAGTCCTCTTGGTTAATTTTAAGTTAGGTTCAAGTTTGGGATCAAAAGGGTTAAATTTAAGCCTCTAAGTTAACCAATCTAACAAGTAGGATTAGTCTAAACTTACTAACTTAATTAGTGGGATTTGTGGGTCATAACTAACTAATCTTGGAATCCCGTCTACAGTTTAAGCTACCCGGGTCATTAACACAAGTCGAAACGAAACGAAACTCAAATTCGACTAAACAAATGTCATAAAATTAATATTAAAATATAAAAATTTCCAAAATATTAAAATACTAAAATATAAAAAATGAACAAAATCACAATATATCAATTTAAATATTATTAAAATAATCTAAAATTTACCAATTAATCAAAATCTTAAATAATTCAAATGTCACAAAATGACCAAAATACCATTAGCCTAAAAAGTTGTAAATAGTCATTCTAATCACATGGTTAGGTCCCCATGGTCATGGTTAGTCTCTAGGCTCAACAGTTCTAGGGTTCACTAGCTAACACATCAAAATTATAATTCACCAATTTTAAATAGTATTAAATTAATTAAATTTTTCCATAAATCATAAATCGTATTATTAAATGATAAACTTTTACAAAAGTTCAAAATTACCCTTATTTTAGAAAAGTGGGTGTTACAAGTCTACCCTCCTTAGAAAACTTTGTCCTTAAAATTAAGATGGTCGTACTTCTTCTAGAGTCTCGTCCCCAACAATCAAAGTCTAAGAACTTACCTAAATCATACAATTTAAAAGAATGGCATACAGGGTCATGGCATACGGTGCCAGTTGAAAGTCTCATCTAGGTATACTAGTCATGCTAAACCAAAACGGTCATAGGATATCAAAACATATAAGCAACCTAGGGCGCTAAACTGGAAAAGTTACATAAACAACAAATCATCATGACTGTAAGACAGTCTACCATCCTATATGAAAACTGGTAATTATCAAAAATAAAATAAAGATAACTAGTAATTATCTATAAAGGGGTACTATTCAAAGAAAAATTAAAATTAAAAGTTTAAAGAACGAAAGTCAATAGCATTGAAATCCAATCACAATATATATTAAGAAAATTTAGTCTTGATACGATCTAAGTTGATCAATTCTGGGTAATCAAGATTTGGACAATATGGAGGACAAGGTCATCAAAGTCTGAGCACGAGCATGCAAGGATGGAGATTCAGATCACAATTAAATTTAATTCAATTGAGTACGACCCAAGATATTAATATGATAAGAAAAGATGATCAAAGTCGATTGGTCTTGATTAAGGGAGCTAGGATTCAATGATATTGAAAACTTTTAAAGGGTGATTCAAAGATATGGAATAAGTCAAATTTCTTCTTTTAAAGGGAAAACAAGAGAAAAGATTTCATAGGAAAGTCAAGTTAATCATCTCTCTCTGATACTATGAAGTTTATCATTTGTCAATCATATTTTTATCTCACAAGTCCCAATATAAAAATCAACCTTTATATGACTACCATCAAAATTATATCCTTATGTCATAAAGATTTGACCATGCCATTATCACCATAGGCTAAATTTCTAAGTTTTGAAACATTATTCACGAAGCATACCCTTCTTACTAGGAAATCAAAACTGACCACTTAATCATCATAAATCTAAATTCTTCCACCTTGTCCTAAATTGGATCCGAAGCCTCTAAATCAAGTTTTATGTAAACTTATTCAATTTACTCTCCATGTATTATTTAAATCTAAACCCACTAGGCCTTACAAAACTGATTCTTCATTATAAATTCAACCTTCATATTTCCTTCAACATACACCTTCAATATTATTCTCCAGAAATTTAAAATTTTCACAAAATCTCTATATTTTATATAACTCAAAATCCTTGCGTTCTTTCTGTTTCTAGCCATTTCTTACAATATCTTATTCAATTTTGTATCATCATTGCATATAGTTAAAATCTCTTCTCCATTACTAAATTCCTAAATTTAATATTATAGCCTTAAAGTGTAATGTCTCAAGAATTAATAACCAAATTTATCCAAGTTCTCGAAACTAAGTTGACCTCGAATATCCTCATCAGTTATGAAATACATCTATGAATTATTCATACCCAAAAGATTTCTCTAAGTATGATTATTTCTAAATTGATAATATAACTCTCTTGATTTCATCCTCAAATTTAGTCGCATCTCTATCACAAACCTATATCAAGGTCCATCATATTATACCCCTAGCAAGATTATCACAAGATAACAAATCAAGTCTTTTTCGAGTTAGAAGATTTATGTTACTTTCTCGACCTTTCGAAGGTGAAAAGATATGGATATTCAAGGGTTTCAAACTATAGCTGACAGAATTAGATACGAGACAGATGATTTATGTAATCAGGACAGTTTTATTTTTTTTAAAAATGGTAATACAAGAAATAATGGCAAGAAAGAAATAATGATAAAATATGTTCTTAATCAACTGTTAAAAAGAAATGAACCCATTTAAGATAAAATCTGATACCATACACGTCTTCCTGAAGTCATGTCGTCAAAATTTTGCTATACCAGTAAGAACAGCTGCAATAAACAATAGAGTTCATAATGAAGGTATACACCTTATAGTCATGTTATCTAGAATTCTTACCATACCACCCGGTATGGCTGCAAGAAAATCTAGATTTTATAACTAGGATAAGTATATCTAAATCAGGCTCTACGTCCTTGTCATGCTAGCAAATATGACTGCGATAAATTCTAAACTCCATAAATAAAGTAGACTTTTACCTTTCTCACTGTCCTTATCAAGTATGTTATCAGGTTATACCTAAATTCCAAAAAGATGTATATATATATATATATATATATATATAAACTCAAATTCAACAACTAACAAAAAGATTCAAAATTCAACAATAATCCATCAAAAATCAAATTCAATAACAAAAAGTAAGGGTGAATCAAACCAAGGAAAAAAGAGATTTCAAATGGAAGTTAAAATAAGATTCTCAAGGGTCATCCCAGGAATCTCTCAAGAAATTCTAACAGTGATTGAGTATCCTCTCATTCTAACACCTATTCATTATCTCTAATCGTAGGTGCACAGCAGTATAACTAATCGTCGTACTACCATGACTTCGTACAAATGCGAATCTTGAACTGCATGGGCCACCACTAAAAATATGTCACGACCCGCACCCAGTGTAGGGCACGAGAAGTGGGTACGTACAGCCTACGCCGCAGTGTCGACAGTAGAACATTGTTCTAGGTCACAATTAAAACTAAATACAATATGATATACTCTCCGTACGGAGGACAATCACAGCAGGATACAACTCAATCACCAAAACTAGAAGTAGCATGAAAAGATAACTATGAATCCACAAGAGAAGTACAACAAAGAGAAATAAATCTCGGTGTTATCAACACCAACTGAAACAAGCGTAAAATAAATACAACTCAAGACAACTGAAAATAAAATAAGAAAAACTCTATCCATCTACTCCAACCTTTACTGTGTCTCCTCTAGGCTAGTAGGTAACCTCCAAGCTATCTGTAAAATTTATCAACAGGTCCAGTCAGGATGGGAGCGAGCATAATACATCTCACACAGTTCATAATATGATAGGATATGTAAATATACTATAGAGTAAGATACATAAAATGCTGGAAAATATATGAAGTAAAAGAGATGACTGTAAAAAAATATCTACTATAAGTAAAGAACTAACCGTGACTAGTGATGTAGAGTACAAGATAGACATGTAAACGGTTTGATAATAAACATAAAAGTTTGTACATGACTACACTACTTTGGAATTGTTCACCTGACCATTTATACTCCCCGGTACCCCAATCAATACACAAGGATCCAGACAGGTTATGTTATTGCATATGATATCACATGAAGGCCCATAAATGGGTGTACATGAAAGTATACATGGGGGCTCTGTGAACATGAGAGTACATGAATCACAAGAGTGCACATGAATAGTGAAAGCACTGGAGTACATAATAAAAGTGAAACGCACATGACATACTGTAACCCGATGCTCCCGAGGGAGATAACATCTCATGAAGGGATCCATAAAGTACCAATCCGTGTTATCAACGTGACAACATCAAATAAAGTAATCTAGAGTATAAATATAAATCCTATCAAGTATGAAACGGTCAGAGAATGTACTCGCCTGATATCCTGAACAACTGATATGAAAAGATGGCCAACTGGAGTCACAGAGTCCTAGTTAGAGCAACACAAGTTTTAAAGAGTTCAATTTATATGGTAATTGAAATTATAATGCAATCTATATGAGTCTAAGTCAATCTAGGTCAAAGTCAACTCTTGGTCAACTCTGGTCAACTATAAAGTCAAACTAGGTAAACTCTAATCAACTGTGGTCAAACTAGCTAGGGTTGAGTCAACAATGGTCAACTAGTCTAGGTTAGTCAATTCTAGGTCTAAACAAACTAAGTCTATACAAATCAAGTGTCCAAGATAACTACTAACTCGTAGCCTAAGTCACTTGCTAAACCAAGCACAAAACTAAACCATAAGCTAACAAGGCACACAAATTTAGTCATATAATGTATATATATTATTCACATTCACATATTCATATACATAGATATATATAGGAAAGCTATATATATATAGGCACACACACACACACACATATATATATATATATATATATATATATATATATATATATATATATATATATATATATATATATAATATATATATATAGAAGGAGAGGTAAAAGAGTAAGTGAGTGTGTGTGTGTGTGTGTTTGGCATGTGTGTGAAAGGATATGTGTTAATGTTCTCAGATTTAGAGATAGGTAGGTGTATGTGACATGGAATACATGGTGTCAAAGGGTGTATGAATGCATGTGTGTAAAAGGTTGTAGGTTAACTCAGTTTATAGTAATGCATACATACATACTTAAATTGCATACATGCATACATGCATACATACATATCATGTACACATACATACATTGCATACGTGCCTACATACATATCATATATGCATACCTGCATTCATTCATGCACCTATACATACATATATACATACATATATAGATGCATACATGCATATCATGTATACATACATACATTGCATACATGCCTACATACATATCATATATGCATACTTGCATTCATTCATGCACCTATACATATATACATAGATGCATACATACATATTTGAATACATTATATACTTGCATACATTATATTCATATATGCATACTCTACATTATATTACATTCATTCCTGCATACATGTATACATATAATATATGCATACAAATTCATATATTTAACTCAAAATATATGTGAATACATACATTACATTACCTTAACACATATATATATCATTCATTCATATCCCATATATATGCATACTTCAGTTCATGCATTATATCTATTGACATATCATTAAGTTGCATACATATACTTATTTTTATTACATACATGTCATTCATGCATATTACATACTTACATGCATCTATACATTATTGTAGAGCCCCGAAATTTGTGATACATATTTTATACGTGTTCGTATTTCTGACCTGTATTTTTTATTTTTCTTGATTAGTTAATTATAGTTTATTTCATATTTAGCATTATGGTTTAATTGTTATTTATTATTCATGAATTAATTCTGATTAATGGAGCTTGGTTTATTGAGTATTTCCTGGTCCATCCTGGCATTGCATTAGCTCGGTTTGGCCTAGCTTGGTTCGGGTTGGGCTTGGATTGGTTTGGCTTGGTTTGGGTTAGCATGAACCACTCCTACCTACCCCCCCTTTTCTCCTTTAATAGTAGCCACCAACCTTCTCTCTCCTCCCTAACTCTCATTTATTTCTTTTTCTTCTTTCTTCCTCTCCTTCTTCCACCGATACCACCATAGGCAAGTGCATCTTGCTCTCACTTGAGAACTCATTTTGATGGTTCTGATGGCTTCCTAGCAGGATTCTAAACCACTTTAGAACTTGAAGATTTTCATTTTGGTGCATGAGTTTTTGTAGATCTAGGAAGAATGCTTTCTTGGAATTTTGAAGTTTTTATCTAGTTAACTTCTTCATTTGCATGTTCTGATGGTTCCATGTGGTTGGGAATTTCCTTCTACACAATTTCGACCTTTGGAAACTTGAATTCGGACTTGTTTTGACTAAGTTATGAGCATTTGAAGTTTGATTTCATCCTTGCTGTTCTTGCTGTTCTTGCTCTATGGAGAAGGCAGTAAGCAGTGTGCTAGCTTTTTAGCTACGCCACTGAGCTGTGCCCGCTCTTTAGCGTGCGTACGCTAGCTTTGGTACGCTGCCTATTGGCAGCGTATCTTTTGCGTGTTCTGACCAGAATATACGCAGACTTGAGCGAGCGTATTCTGTCCAGAATACACGCAGACTTGAGCGAGCGTGTTCTATCCAGAATACACGCAGACTTGAGCGAGCGTGTTCTGTCCAGAATATACGCAGACTTGAGCGAGCGTGTTCTGTCCAGAATACACGCAGACTTGAGCGAGCGTGTTTCTGTCTAGAATACACACAGACTTGAGTGAGCGTGACTTTGTACGCTTATGTGAGCGTGACTTTTGCACGCTAGCGTGAGCGTGCCCTTGCCCCTTTTGGTACGCTGACTTCTTGCGTATGCTAGCTCGAGCGTGACTTGCCTATTTGGTACGCTAGCTCGAGCGTGCCTTGCCCATTTGGTACGCTAGCTCGAGCGTGCCCTTGCCCATTTTGCAAGCAGAGTTGAGCGTGCCTTGACCATTTCGTACGCCTGACTTGAGCGTACGCTGGCTTGAGCGTACGCTGGCCTAACCTGTCCCCCTGGCACAATTGGCTAATGCTACTTGTTGGCCACAGTACCCTTGCCCCTCTCCCTTGAAAGCTTTATGACCCCATATTTCCTCTTGCATGATTTTGTACGCATTTTTATAACCTTATGCTTTTGTCTTGAACTTGAAATCTTAATTTATGTAATGTATTTGGAATGGATACCTGACCTGACCTGACAGTGGCCCGTCGTGGTGCACTCCTGACTAGTACACTTGACCTGATAACCTGACATTTTATATCTTGAATAGCTATTGCGACAGCTACCTGACATGACATGACCTGACAAGAATACATTTCCTGGACACCATGGGTGATTGTGCTTGTACAAATAATCCAGTCCTGTCTTGCATCATGTCTATGATGTGAACCCATGGTTTCCCACGGCCAGGGAATTCATACTGAATCTGGCTAGGATTAATGACTAGATTAATTAAATAGTTCATGGAGAATTTCCCAGTTATCTGTTGCCTCTGGTCCTGGCCTTATATATATATACATGGGATTTGTTGCTATCCGTCGAGATGAGCGCACTTCCAGCCCGCCGTCGAGCATGGTACCTTAGGACACATGTATCTTACTACAGTGTGTCTGCTATATATCAAGCTATCTTTTCCTTTTCTTTGCTGGGATCAAACCGGTAATTGGATTAGAATTCTTATTGCATCTTGTTAAGGCTTGTGATAATCCTAGTTAGTTAAAGTAGTAAGCCGTTGCAATTGTTTGGCCGTTTGTGATTGGATGTTGTCTAGCCCTGTCTAAGTCTTGCCTAGATCTAGTACCTGGCACCTCTGAGCATGATTGAAGTTTGCCAGTCTAGTCTTGCCCTGATCCTATTCCAAATTGCTGCATGACCAGAATGCCTGTATTTATTTTTTTGATAAATGGTGAGAAACCAAGCCCCGTTCAGACGAAGGGTTACAACCCCGGTCCTTGTTTTGTTCACGGGTTGTAACTTGGCTATCTGAATAGTTCTATGGTTATCTCGTCGTATATCATCCTGATATGTTTTCTTTTATTCCAGTCTTATTTTTATTTATTATTATTTCTCTTGTGCTGACTTGCTGGTTTTAGTTCTTAAGTGAAGCCTCCTTTGTGGCACTTGCCCTTTCTGGGGTCTGACCCAGCTGGTTTTGTATGGCCAGATTCCGGAGCAGCAGCAAAGGATCCACCTGCTTTCCAGCCCGATGGTGACCGCCAGGCGTAACCTGGGCAACGAGTGGGTTTCTTTTGTCCTTCCACTGTAATTGTAAATTATTCTTTTGAGGCGTTTAGCCGACGAGCACCTGTTAGCTCGATGCATTTTACTTACTGTCTGCCTACGGGCTGTAAACATGATCGGCAACTCGAGGTTGATCATGTATGACTTAACTCTTGCTAGTCCTTACATTTTGTACGACTAGCTTCATGATCATCTGGATATATAATATTTGGGACGCCTTTTATTGTATATTTGGTGATCTAATATCTTGTTACTATATTACTTGTTGAGATTGAGACAATAGGCCATTTTGACCCTAAGATACTGATGGAATGTAGTAAAACCCTCACATATCTAGACAGCCGTGACCGTATAGTGGAATGGTTGCCATTTCATTATACGTAGCTGGCTGTGTCCGCCCCCGTTCTCCAGTATTCTGGTTCTGGGCGTGACATGGTTTAAGTGGTGGCCCATGCAGGTCTTGTCAATCAAGAAATGTGAGGGTTTACCGAATAGATGTCTCAATCAGTATTCGCCTTTGATCTCCGCCCGTATTTCCAAATCCCTGAAATTCTTGCCCTGATTACATGCTTGTATCGTTGATCTGTCCTGGTCTTTCTTTATTGTTTTCCTGTGTCGTCTTCCTCAGCGGTACTGTACCTGACCCTGCCGATCAGCAAGGCGGATCACCTCCCGTGGACCAGCAGCAACCAGAAGATCAGGCCCAGCACACAGGAGCAGCCTCCCGAGTCGTACCTACTGGCGGAAAGCCACCAGTTCAGCCAGTCCAGCCTGCAGATCCTGATGATGGCACTTTGGTGGGTCTCATCAGATCAGTGTTAGCTTCCCAGGATCCTAAAGGCGATGCCTTGCACCAGACAGTGGAAGATGCTCTGAATAGAAGTGGACTCCGAGGGAACAGTGCGGTCAACAATTTCAAACGCCTGAACCCTTCTTTCTTCGATGGCAGCGAGGATGCTATTGCTGCAGATGCCTGGCTACAGGACATTGAAGTTATCTTGGAAGCAGCTAGGACCCCTGAAGCAAAGAAGGTGGCGGTAGTACACCTGCAGTTACTAGATCTAGCCCGCAGCTGGTGGGCTATGCAAGCAGACCATTTGGGTATGCCTGTTATGTGGGCAGTATTCAGTGATATGTTTCAGACTAAGTACTTTGACGCAGTGGCTAGATTTGACCTGCAGACCAGGTTTAGTAATCTCAGGCAGATGAATAGGACGGTCGACGAATATGCGGCCGAGTTTTCAAGGTTGAGTCGGTTTCCTCCCACCTTGGTGGCAATCGAGCTAGACAGAGCACAGCGATTCCAGCAGGGGCTCCACTTGGAGATCATATTGGCAGTAGAGCAGTTTGAGCACAGAACTTTTGATGCCGTCTTGCGAGCAGCGAGGAGGCATGAGTACACTTTCCAGAGGATAGTGGACAGGACCAGAGGTCGAAAGCGGTCCCATAGTCAAATGAACCAGTCTTCGGCACCACCTCCAGCAGCCAGGACTTTAACTATTGGGACTCCGAGGCGAGTAGCTTCAGTTACGTCGGACCAGCACCCAACCCAGACGTACTCCCAGCAGAAACAGAAGCAAGCGCAGTCTTCCGTTATGGGCTGTTCTTATTGTGGAAAGCCTGGACACGTGATAGCAGAGTGTCGCAGGGCATTGGGATTGTGTTTATTGTATGGAGCATCGGACCATAGGGTGGGGTCCTGCCCATTCAGAGTTGATTCAGCACCAGCAGTATCTAGTCCCTCGGTTATGGGACCAGCACCAGCACAAGCACCTGAACCAGCTCCAGTTCACCAATCACAGCAGCTTCCGTTCCCAGGTCCATTGCCATCTCAGGCCCAAGCTTTCCGGCAGCAGAGGCCTCAGCAGTTCGCCCTGGCCCAGGCCCAGATCCAGAGTCGACGGAGAGGTATCTGTATCCTATTGTCTTGCTTTCTGCCGTTGTTATGCGGGACACGTGTCGTATTTTATGTGCCCAAATTACAACGGTATATCCCGGGTCCGAGCCATGTCCTAGATCATTCGAAAAGGTTACGGTTATTGGTACCAACAACCTTTTCGTATGAGGAGAGGCTCGTGCCCATGTTTGACCAAAGAGAGAGACCTCAAGCGCAAGGCTATCACTTTAGTTCGTGTTGCTTGAGTTCATCGCTCCTTGGGGGAGTCAAACGTGGGAGTGTGAGGAAGATATCCGATCACGTTATCGCAATCGGTTTGGCTCGTGAGGTATAATTTCTTCCTTATACCTTGCACTTCGATTCCTTGCTTGCATGTATGATTGTATAATTGATAGCTAGCATAGATTGCTTGCGATAGTATGGCTTGTCCTTGCATCTCTAGCCTCTTGATTAAATTTCGAGGACGAAATTCTTTTAAGGTGGGTAGGATGTAGAGCCCCGAAATTCGTGATACGTATTTTATACGTGTTCGTATTTCTGACCTGTATTTTTTATTTTTCTTGATTAGTTAATTATAGTTTATTTCATATTTAGCATTGTGGTTTAATTATCATTTATTATTCATAAATTAATTCTGATTAATGGAGCTTGGTTTATTGAGTATTTTCTGGTCCATCCTGGCATTGCATTAGCTAGGTTTGGCCTAGCTTGGTTCGGGTTGGGCTTGGACTGGTTTGGCTTGGTTTGGGTTAGCATGAACCACTCCTACCTACCCCCCCATCTTCTCCTTTAATAGCAGCCACCAACCTTCTCTCTCCTCCCTAACTCTCATTTATTTCTTCTTCTTCTTCCTTCCTCTCCTTCTTCCACCGACACTACCATAGGCAAGTGCATCTTGCTCTCACATGAGAACTCATTTTGATGGTTCTGATGGCTTCCTAGCAGGATTCTAAACCACTTTAGAACTTGAAGATTTTCATTTTGGTGCATGAGTTTTTGTAGATCTAGGAAGAATGCTTTCTTAGAATTTTGAAGTTTTGATCTAGTTAACTTCTTCATTTGCAAGTTCTGATGGTTCCATGTGGTTGGGAATTTCCTTCTACCCAATTTCGACCTTTGGAAACTTGGATTCGGACTTGTTTTGACCAAGTTATGAGCATTTGAAGTTTGGGTTCATCCTTGCTGTTCTTGCTGTTCTTGCTGTTCTTGCTCTTTGGAGAAGACAGTAAGCAGTGTGCTAGCTTTTTAGCTACGCCACTGAGCTACGCGCGCTCTTTAGCGTACGTACGCTAGCTTTGGTATGCTGTCTGTTGGCAGCGTGTCTTTTGCATGTTCTGACCAGAATACACGCAGACTTGAGCGAGCGTGTTCTGTCCAGAATACACGCAGACTTGAGCGAGCGTGTTCTGTCCAGAATACACACAGACTTGAGCGAGCGTGTTCTGTCCAGAATACACGCAGACTTGAGCGAGCGTGTTCTGTCCAGAATACACGCAGACTTGAGCGAGCGTGTTTCTGTCTAGAATACACGCAGACTTGAGTGAGCGTGACTTTGTACGCTTATGTGAGCGTGACTTTTGCATGCTAGCGTGAGCGTGCCCTTGCCCCTTTTGGTACGCTAACTTCTTGCGTACGCTAGCTCGAGCGTGCCTTGCCCATTTGGTACGCTAGCTCGAGCGTGCCTTGCCCATTTGGTACGCTAGCTCGAGCGTGCCCTTGCCCATTTTGCACGCAGAGTTGAGCGTGCCTTGACCATTTCGTACGCCTGACTTGAGCGTACGCTGGCTTGAGCGTACGCTGGCCTAACCTGTCCCCCTGGCACAATTGGCTAATGCCACTTGTTGGCCACAGTACCCTTGCCCCTCTCCCTTGAGAGCTTTATGACCCCATATTTCCTCTTGCATGATTTTGTACCCATTTTTATAACCTTATGCTTTTGTCTTGAACTTGAAATCTTGATTTATGTAATGTGTTTGGAATGGATACCTGACCTGACCTGACAGTGGCCCGTCGTGGTGCACTCCTGACTAGTACACTTGACCTGATAACCTGACATGTTATATCTTAAATAGCTGTTGCGACAGCTACCTGACATGACATGACCTGACAAGAATACATTTCCTGGACACCGTGGGTGATTGTGCTTGTACAAATAATCCAGTCCTGTCTTGCATCATGTCTAGGATGTGAACCCTTGGTTTCCCACGGCCAGGGAATTCATACTGAATCTGGCTAGGATTAATGACTAGATTAATTAAATAGTTCATAGAGAATTTCCCAGTTATCTGTTGCCTCTGGTCCCGGCCTTATATATATATACATGGGATTTGTTGCTATCCGTCGAGATGAGCGCACTTCCAGCCCGCCGTCGAGCGTGGTACCTTAAGACACATGTATCTTACTACAGTGTGTCTGCTATATATCAAGCTATCTTTTCCTTTTCTTTGCTGGGATCAAACCGGTAATTGGATTGGAATTCTCATTGCATCTTGTTAGTAATTAGGCTTGTGATAATCCTAGTTAGTTAAAGTAGTAAGCCGTAGCAATTGTTTGGCCGTTTGTGATTGGATGTTGTCTAGCCCTGTCTAAGTCTTGCCTAGATCTAGTACCTGGCACCTCTGAGCATAATTGAAGTTTGCCAGTCTAGTCTTGCCCTGATCCTATTCCAGATTGCTGCATGACCAGAATGCCTGTATTTATATTTTTGATAAATGGTGAGAAACCAAGCCCCGTTCAGACGAAGGGTTACAACCCCGGTCCTTGTTTGGTTCACGGGTTGTAACTTGGCTATCTGAATAGTTCCATGGTTATCTCGTCGTATATCATCCTGATATGTTTTCTTTTATTCCAGTCTTATTTTTATTTATTATTATTTCTCTTGTGCTGACTTGCTGGTTTTAGTTCTTAAGTGAAGCCTCCTTTGTGGCACTTGCTCTTTCTGGGGTCTGACCCAGCTGGTTTTGTATGGCCAGATTTCGGAGCAGCAGCAAAGGATCTACCTGCTTTCCAGCCCGATGGTGACCGCCAGGCGTAACCTGGCAACGAGTAGGTTTCTTTTGTCCTCCCACTGTAATTGTAAATTATTCTTTTGAGGCGTTTAGCCGACGAGCACCTGTTAGCTCGATGCATTTTACTTACTGTCTGCCTACGGGCTGTAAACATGATCGGCAACTCGAGGTTGATCCTGTATGACTTAACTCTTGCTAGTCCTTATATTTTGTACGACTAGCTTTATGATCATCTGGATATGTAATATTTGGGACGCCCTTTATTGTATATTTGGTGATCTAACATCTTGTTACTTTATTACTTGTTGAGATTGAGACAATAGGCCATTTTGACCCTAAGAGACTGATGGAATGTAGTAAAACCCTCACATATCTAGACAGCCGTGACCGTATAGTGGAATGGTTGCCATTTCATTATACGTAGCTGGCTGTGTCCGCCCCCGCTCTCCAGTATTCTGGTTCTGGGGTGTGACAATTATATACATTGTATACAACATGTAAAAATAGAAAAGGGAAAAAAGGGGGAAAAACTGAAATAGAAAGGGAAGGGAAGGAAAAATATAAGGAAAAGGAAAAACAGTGGACATATACATGCTTACGTCATATTTTTACATTACCATACATGCTATCATTATATATTGCATTACATTATGTATACATTATACATTCATATCTATCATTACATTTATACCTAGCATTCATATCTAGCATTTATTATATACTTTCATGCATACATTGTATATCATTCTTTCATTCATGCATTTATGCATTGCTTACATAGATTACATTGATTGCATTCCTACATGCTTGCATTCAACCATATATATACATTAATATAAAGATTGTACATATCATATATATATATCATTTCATTCATCTAACATATCATGTATTACATACTCTACATTCATTTAATATCGATACTACATAGGCTCATAGGTTACACAAAATGCCTATGTAGTATAGTCACTCTTCTACTTAAAACCAATACTGTACCAATTGGTCCTTCACTAAATTCTAGGATTAAAGTATGTCATAACCCTTCATGTTAGCTTTTCGAAACTTCAAACAGATCACATTTGTGTCCGGAAGCTCCCGGAATCGCGAAAACACCGAAACGCGTTTGTCTTTCGGACAGCTGACACTCAAATAGTTTTATAGAAAGTTCCAGAATGATTTTGGCTTATTAAAATATATATTTGGAAATCTAACTTCGATACGGTTCTTTAAAAAAAATGGGAGATTAATCAGAGTTCTAAGCTAAAAGTTATGACATTTCTAAGTTGCTTTGGTTAATAAAAACGTGGATGAATATTATGATTAATTTGAGTTGTTTTGGACAAAAGAAACACATGTAGGCCAAGATACTTGGATACCAATATAGGTATCCAAATGAAACTCATTCTAACCATCCTAACTAAGATCAATCCACTCTCTAACCATTCTAAAACTGAAATTAAATATCTATTTAAACTATCATCATACATATATACACATGTGGTGTCCTAATTTGGGATCTATCAAGTATGACACAAGACACATATCTAAAATCCTCAAGAGAGCTCCAAATGGCCTCAAATTTGAATCTAAATGGGGTACATGCATGGGGGTGGATCCTATGAATTCAAAACTAACTAATATGCATAGAAAATCAATTTAGAGGGTTGGTTTTACCTATTGGGAGTGGAATCCCAATGATACTCCCAAGGGCACGGCTCCGACACGAAGATCTTCCAAAAGGACACTCCTCCTTGCACTTTGCTCTAAATTTTTGCTAGCACCCTCCCTTGGTAGTATGAGAAGGTTGGATAGAAGTTTTGGTGGAGGGATGTAAGTATTTGGAAATCAAATCAAAGAGGGAAGCTCTCTAATTTGGAAAAGAACACTTTGTGAAGGAAAAGAGGCAAGATGGAATAAAATGAAAGAAAGGGAGGCTAATCTAGCTATAGTCGCTGCCATTAAACCCTATTCGGGCCTTGGAGGAAAGCCCAATAAGGCCTCAACTAGTCCTCTTGGTTAATTTTAAGTTAGGTTCAAGTTTGGGATCAAAAGGGTTAAATTTAAGCCTCTAAGTTAACCAATATAACAAGTGGGATTAGTCTAAACTCACTAACTTAATTAGTGGGGTTTGTGGGCCATAACTAACTAATCTTGGGATCCCGTCTATAGTCTAAGCTACCCGGGTCACTAACACAAGTCGAAACGAAACGAAACTCAAGTCCGACTAAATAAATCCCGTAAAATAAATATTAAAATATAAAAATTTCCAAAATATTTAAATATAAAAAATGACCAAAATCACAATGCATCAATTTAAATATTATTAAAATAATCTAAAATTCACCAATTAATCAAAATCCTAAATAATTCAAAAGTCACAAAATGACCAAAATATCCTTAGCCTAAAAAGTTATAAATAGTCATTCTAATCACATGGTTAGGTCTCCATGGTCATGATTGGTCTCTAGGCTCAACAGTTCTAGGGTTCACTCGCTAATATATCAAAATTATAATTTACCAATTTTAAATAGTATTAAATTAATTAAAAATTCCCATAAATCATAAATCCTATTATTAAATAATAAACTTTTACAAAAGTTCAAAATTATCCTTATTTTAGAAAAGTGGATGTTACAAGAGCTGATGAAAGATTTTGATATATTCTTACAGTATCATCCAGGGAAGGCCAACGTGGTTGCCGATGCTTTCAGCAGGTATTCGGTAGCCATGTGTTTGACGATGGATCGTCACCTTTTAGCAGATTTGGAGAGTTTGTGCATTGAGTTTATAGTTCCTGGAATTGAAGAGCAGATGTGGGGTTTACAGATTCAGTCTGAGCTAATGGACAGGATCAGAACATCATAGTTTAAGGATGAGACTCTAAGGGTCATCAAAGAGCAGGTACAGGCAGGATTATTGGATGATTTCTCTATCACCGAAGATAGGTCGTTGAGGCACGGTGCCGAGCAGACAACTTCGGAAGGAGGTTCTTCAGGAGGCGCATCGTTCTCAGTACTCTATGTGTCCTGGTGCCAACAAGATGTACAGAGATCTGAGGCAGCACATATGATGGTATGGCATGAAACGGGAGGTAACTTATTATGTTTCTAGATGCTTGGTGTGCCAGCAGGTGAAAGCCGAGAGGCAGAGGCCAGGTGGTCTGCTACAGCTACTACCCATTCTAGAGTGAAAGTGGGAGCACATTACTATAGACTTTGTGTCTGGACTTCTATGGTCTCCAGGAGGAAAAGACGCGATATGGGTCATCGTTGATATATTGACCAAATTGGCCCATTTTTTGCCTTTCAAAGTAGGTTTGTCTACGGAGAAGCTGGCAGAGATGTACGTACGACAGATAGTCATATTGCACGGGGTTCCAGTGAACATAGTCTCGGATCGGAATAGTCGTTTCACTTTCCACTTCTGGAGGAATTTACAGGCTAGCTTGGGTACTCAGCTCAAGTTTACTACCTTGTATCACCCTCAGACAGATGGCCAATCGGAGAGCACTATTCAGACTCTTGAGGATATGCTTCAAACCTATGTTTTGTGTTTTGGGGGATCTTGGGAGGACCATCTCCACTTGGTAGAGTTTGCTTACAACAATAGCTGCCAAGCTAGTATAGAGATATCACCATTTGAGGCTCTATATGGACGGAGGTGCCGTACTCCCTTGTCTTGGGATGATGTTGGCAAGAGGGTTTTGCTTGGCCCAGAGATGATTATGGATGCAGCTGAGAAGGTCAAGCTTATCAGAGATAGACTTCGGGTGGCGTAGGACAGACAGCGGCATTGGACCGATAGCCACCGGAGACCTTTGGAGTTTGAGGTATATTTAGATTTTCTAGTATTTGTGTTTGTGTCTGATTGTGATTATTATTTTAGACCAAGTTTTAAGATTGTGTTTTATGTTAGATTGGTGATCTTATGTTCCTGCAGATTTCTCCGATACGGGACATGATTTGCTTTGGTAGAGGCAGAAAGCTTAGTCTGTGATTCATCGGACCTTTTCATATCCTGGAGAGGGTCGGTGCAGTGACATACCGACTAGAGTTACCGCCTGCACTAGAGGGGGTGCATAATGTGTTCCACGTGTCGCTACTGAGATGGTATGTGGCCGATCTTAATCACGTTTTAGACCACTCTGACGTCGAGGTGGGACCGACTCTCAGTTATCCAGAGCAACCAGTTGAGATTTTGGATCGTAGGGAGAAGGTGCTCCGGAACCAAGTCATTTATTTGGTTCGTGTCGCATGGAGACATCACTCTCCGGGTGAATCTACCTGGAAGAGAGAGGACGATATGCAGGAGCGATTCCCTTATCCCTTCGAGCCTTGAGGTAATAATCTTTCCTTGTTCTGATTTTGTTTGCTGTGATAGTTTCGTCTTCAATTTCGAGGACAAAATTATTTTAAGGTGGGTAGACTTGTCACTACCAATTTTCAAAAATAATGGTAAATTTGTTATTTTTATAAATTGTTCATTTGTGAATATTGATGAAGAATATTGTGTGTATCTATTTAGATTATTTGGGATTAGTTAGTCGGGTTAGAGACTAGTCTAGTTTTTGACTTTGATTAGTGGCCCGGTTAGCTTAGACACTAATTCAGAGCCCAAGAATTAGCAAGGAATAGCCCACAAACTAACTCATTAGGCTAGTGCAATTAGACTAATTATTCATGACCATTTAGTTCATTAAGAAATTATGATTTTGTCCAAAATAACCCCAAACCTTTGTATTGCATTTATTAGCCAAATGACAACTTAGAGGGCTTATTAGACATTCTAATTAAATGTCCTAACCTAGAATAACATGGCCGGCCACTTGAGGACTCCTCTCCACACTTCATTCATTCACTTCTAGCCTCCACCTTCCAAATTAGGAGTTCTTCCCAAAAAAGAGCTTCCACTATTGATTTCTCTTCCAATCTCACTCTTTTCTCCACCATTCCTCACAATCTCTCAAGAAGAAGGTGTCTACAAAGAACTTGGAGCTAGGAGCAAGGAAGAGAGTCTATTTGCTAAGGAGCTTCGTGTCGGGTTCGTGTCCATTGGATTGTTCATTGGAAAACAACTCCCAATAGGTATGTCACTCTCTAAACTTGTCATTTCAATCCACATTTTGATATTGAGCCCATAGGAACTCACCCATGTGTAGGAATAACCCTTAGGACTAGTTTTGAGGCTCTATTGAGTCCTCATTTGGAAGTTTGGTTAGGTTTTGTGCCACCCTTGGAAGAAATCCGAGGGTGACACACCAAGTGTTTGTATAAATGTCCTATAGGCTGTTATAAATGTGTGTGAATGTGTCTAATTAGTTTTGGCATATACTTGTAAAATATATTCATTCCATGAAGACTTTGGCTATATATAATAGCATATGAGATTTGAGCCCATATATATATATAAATATAAATATATATATATATATATATATATATATATATATATATATATATATATATATATATATATATATATATATATATATATATTTTTTTTTATATATATATATATATATATATATATATATATATATATATATGTATATATATGTTAGCCCAATGATTATATCATGTTTTTGAATATGGCTAATCAATTAAGTTTAACTAGTGATGTCACTAATATTCATGCTACTTAAACTTAGATTGTCCTAAATGTTCTATATCATATTGTTATGATTATATCATACTGCATCATACTATTTTGTTCGTCTAATATGTACTTGCAGACAAGCAGGACATATGCAACAAAAAATTATTAATGGGCCAAAGACGGCGTTATACAAGGAGTTTTCTCTGAACTGCCCAACGACCTATCCGGGGCCTCACATCGGGGGTTCCGCTGAATGAATGAATACGTCTTTGGACGATTGTCGTCAAAGAAAAATACGTCTTCAATGTCAGGAAAAAGACGTCATCTAAAGGGCTATTAGTTTTCATATTTATTCTGTATTTTTCCCTTTTATTGAGTCTAGGAAAAATGTGAGATTGATCGGATCGGTACTGGCTTAGGTTTTTCTCAGTCCATAAACAAAAATAAGCCTACCTAAGTATCCCAAAAATCCACAATTCCAAAAAGCCCAAAACCTATGCAAATTTTGGTTTATTCCTTACTGTTCTGAACCAGCAGAACTCTGACAGAACTCTGACCGAGTTCGGTCCAAGTTCGATCCGAACTCTGTCCTAGTTCAGTCTGGGTTATTTGAATTTTAGTTCCCACCAAATCTGCATCCAACGTTCGTATGCGAAATCCTAGCATCCGAACTCTGTCCGAACTCTGCCCGAGTTCGGTTCCCCAAAAATACTATAAATAGAGTTGAGATTACCATTCATTTCAACAATCCAATTTCATCTCTTCTCTTCTCTATCTAAAGTGTTATGAGCTTTTACTTTCATATCTAAGCCTTTACGACTCTTAGCCAAGCCAGTACAGTTTCTGTTTAATCTAGAGTTTGGTGTTGAAGAGTTGTATCGAAGGTTGTATTCAGAAAACATTCCAGTTTTCTAATTGCCTTTTGGAGCCGGTCGTGCGCTCTTCACCAAGCACGGTGTTGTGAAGTCGATCGTGCACTTGTCGCCAAGCACGGTGTTGTAAGAGTTGCAAGCACTCAGTTAAAGCTTGTGTCATAGTGGATTAACATCGAGCAAGAGTACTCGTGACTGGATTAGTCCTCTTAGAGAGATACCAGTATACATCGCTGTGTCACTGAGTTTGAATTCTTGACTCTTACTTTACCGCATTTTATTTACCGTCTTTTATATGCCATAATATATAAGTGCTTAATATTTTAATTGGTTATTATTTTCCGCTGCACACGCATACACTCTATTCACCCCTCCTCTAGAGGTGCTCAACGGTCCTACAATTGGTATCAGAGCAGGTTGTATTCATATATAACACTCTAGAGAGTATAAATATGGCAGCCGTGAATTCAATATTCAACGGTGAAGGGCAATCCACAAATAGACTCCCACTATTTGATGGAACGAACTATAGTTATTGGAAAACACGGATGAGCTTGTACCTGAAGTCTCAAGACTTTGACTTATGGTCAATTGTTGTCAATGGCTACCAAAAGCCTACTATCACTTCTATTCTCACATCCTCTATTATTAACAAGCCTTATTATAGTTACACAGAGGAAGAGAAGAAGTTAGCTAGCCTTGATGCAAAAGCAAAGCATGCTTTCTATTGTGCTGTAGACTTTAATGTATTCAATCTCATTACTACTTGCACAACATCTCATAAAATGTGGAAACTTCTTGAAGCTACTTATGAGTGCAGGTACGAAAGCAGTGCTAGCAACTCCAGAGAGGAGGATAGCCTTCATAATGATTCAAATATGTGCATGATGGAATTAGGATTTAAGGTACAACATAATTTCTTATACGAAGAAGAGCTTGTATGTGACAACTACAAGAAGATAGACCACATCCAAGATGATTGTACTACTACAAGAAAGGAGAGTCACTACGAACTATCAAGTAAAGGAAGATCATCGGGCATATGGTGTAAAAGTGAGGCAACAAATTCTGAAGAAGAAGAGAGACCTCATCAAGCTGCAAATTTATGCTCAATGGCATTATCTAACGAGGTACAGAGTAATTCCCTTCTTGAAGAGAATGAATTTTCTTATGATGAGTTATCTGATGCTTTCAGTGATCTGTTAGAAGAACACAAGAAAGTATTAGATAAGTATAAGCAAGCTAGAAAGGATATTCTATCCTATAAGCGTGAGAATGAAAAGCTTACTTGCTTATTGAATGATGCTAGAAATACTTCTACTTCTAATAATTCTTCTGAGATTTCCACACTTGAGTTTAGATTGCATGAGGCACTTGAATGCATTGAGAAAAGCACTCAAGAAAATGCTAAACTTAAGGAGGAACTAGAATCTGAAAAGAAGAAGTATTCTATTGCTTCATGTAGAATTGATGCTCTTTCTGCTAAATATGATGAGATCTGTGCTAACTCTAAAAAGTTAGAGATTAGACTGGAAAAGCAGATAGTACAACCTATGACTCAGTCTAACACAAGACACGTGACACATCACAAAGTCACACACGACAGATCATCTAGAAAGGAAGCAAGCAAAGCTAAAGCTTTACACAACCATGGTTTCTACTACAAGTATCCACTAAGATCATATCACACCACTTCACATTCTCATACTGCTGCACATAGCCCTAATGTTAATACTTTTTGTCATTATTGCGGCATGAATGGACATGTTTCTCATTATTGTCAGATTAGAAAACTTGTTGATATAAACTTGTGCAAATGGGTTCCCAAAGCTAACAAATATGGATCCAAGTTTTGGATACCAAAGTCTTCAACTAATATTTCAGGTGGAGCTACTTATGATGAACCATAGAACCATGGAGCATGTTGGTGATTGCAAAGCTACAATGGTCATCTTCCAAGCAATTGCACCAACATAAGTGTGGTCACTAGAACCACTTCGGTAACATGCTTCCTAAATAGTTTTTAATATCTAGCATGTTCTTATTAATGTATTGTTATTAGCTCTCATTGATATCTTTTCATTGTTTATCATTTATGTGAGTTATAATCCTATCAAGACGAGTTGTTTAGCTTAAATGATTAGTTCACACTATATAGTATTTTATTTTTATTAGTGTGACACATTTATCTAGGTATGCTCTTTACTCGTAGTATTCATCTATGAAGTTGCATACCACTCTAGTCCATAGAAGCTTTTGTTGTTGGTTTATGCTTTTGACTCTTTGTCTTTAATACTTTTAATGGTCACTTCTTATCGATTTGTGTTTAACATGTCACATTTACTTTGATCGGTATTTTGTGAGTATGTATGTTTAGCACAAGTCTCCTATTTACTTGAAAAGTATATACATATACTTCTATGTTAACCTTGTACTTGCATAATATATTCACTATTGATTCTCATATTTTATTTTGATTAATTTTATTTATGCATATTTTTGATCTTGTGATATTTTTTTATGCTTGTTAATGATATATGAATAATTCATTATCAATCATATATTGCTCACATGTTTCTTATATTGTATAAATATCTTTATGGAGATATATGAGTTTAGTTCAAGTTCTATATTATATTATTTTGAAAAGTAGTTTCAAACTTCTGCTTATTTCATATGTAAGCTAATTTTTTTTAACAAATTCATGTACTTCTCTTTATTAGCTTCTTCCTCAAAGCCTTTTTTTAAATGATGTATTTTTTTTGGCTTTTTGGTTGACATTTTGTATACATGATGTTTTTAATATCTTGATCTTGATAAACCATTCTTTGGGTATTTACTTTTATGAATTCTGGATTTCGACGATGTTCGATGATACTGCATATATTCCTTTGAATCTTAGTTCTTAAGAGTAGAAATTATTTTGGGAACAAGCCGAAAGGGTCCTTCTGTCATACAGGTGTAAATAGCCTGAAGCGACACGGTGTACTAGTCTTCGGACTACCGCTAGCTGGGAACCGGCCCCTACAGCTAACCCGAAGTGATCAATACTTTATAGACTTAAGATTTATTAAGGTCTAAATGCAACTATTATCTAGTTCTGGATCCAAGGTACTGAACCCAGTCCCCTAGATTCCAGAATACATCAACGTATCTAGGTCTTACTTTTTGATTTACAAGTGTTTTATATTTTAGTGTTACCCAATAATTTTGTACTACATATGGATTAATGTAATTGATACATCTTATGCTGTTTGCTACATTATTCTAAGATTTTTAAGTCCATAGAATATAATTTATTTCATATTGCACTAATTCTTTTTAAATCCTCGGTTATTAAAGAAGAGATTTATTTTGGGTACAAGCCTACAAAAGGTCTGTCTGTCACCACGACTACGGTCGAAGCGAAGCGGTACTTAAGTGTTCCCCGGTGAACCTCCGTTAGCTGGGACAGTACCTCTACAGCTAATCCAATATTGATCAATGCTTTATAAACTAAAGATTTATTGAGATCTAGTTGCAATTGTTATCTGATGGATTTTAAATTTTAGATTTGATGGATAATATTCTCTCTCTATATTTTTCACAAAAGGTAGCATATGTTGATCTATCTTGTCGATTGTGAGATTTATGTCATCTTTTGACTTATACGATTATTCATCATGCTAAGTTGAAATATCTTTTGATTATTTTTATTTTTAAATATTCATTTAATGAATATTTCTTCTTTTGTCTTAAGATGATTATTTTTCATATTCGTGACTACTCATTGAATATTATGGTATTGTTATTTCATCTTTAGCTTGTGTAATATTTATAATATTCATGATTTTAAGCTTTATTATTCTCTTCTTATTCAAGTTACTAACTGCCTATAGCAGTAATTCTTTGCGGGAAGAAGTCATGCAAATTGAATCTCTCTCAAAGCGTTTCTTTTCTTTAACCCTACGGTTATCTGATGGACACCGTGCTAAGGCTTTAAAAGGGAAGAAATGAACTTTGATAAGAAGACCTAATATTTTTTAATTAATTTTCTACTTCTAGTAATATGACTCTGAATTTTTTTTGTCAATGCTATTTTTTTTTTGATATAGCCATGTAAAGGTGGAGTCGTTAATTTTTTTTTAAATCAATTATCCCCTTGACATGCCATATACATCTAGAATAAACTTTTCTTTGGACATTTATCTAGTTATGTTTATTTGTTCAAATGAATTTATTTATGATTTATGGATTCTTTTATTGCAAGTATTTTCGTGATTCGAATCGTCAGCTTTCAGTCTGAGGACTAAATGGATGCATTCGAACATTTACTAAGACAGTTTTTTTTTCATAATAAATTCCACATTTTTGAAAAGTCTTTTTGATTTATTGAATTTGTCTCGTACTCAATGTTATTATTAAAGACAGCCTTCAAAAATCTTTTACTTACATGAAATGATTTGTGTTATATTTTTTTATTGAAGACATAGTTTCTTCATCTTTAATCTTTTATTTATTGGATATTTCTTTTTCTTGCCTAAAGATGATATTTGTTTTGAGTTTGGAATTTTATATGCATTTGATCAAAGGAAAGAAAAGATGCATATCTTGGATATCCTTTAGATCTTGTGATTATTTATTTTATCTATTTTATGCATATAAATTATTTTTGAACTATATACGCATAATTTTAGGGGGAGCAAATTAATTGTTTCAATTCCTTTATGCCCTTAATATGTGGTATAACTAGTTCATCATGGGCATATTTTCTTTTACCTAACATATCTTGTTGAGTTGTTCATGATATTTAGATTTGTATTTTTTGAGAGAATATATGATTATTATAATCTATTTTTAATTCTTTCATTCGAGTTTTTATTTTTTTAAATATATTGCCAAATATAGTAATTATCCTTATTAATGATTCCTTTGAGCTTAAATTGATTGGGCATTTCTTATTGAGATTTTATCTCAAAGTTTATGATTATCTATACTTAGACGTTTCATACTTTGTGGGGGAGCATTCAAGTCGACTGGATTTCTCCTTCCCAAGTATTTTATCTTCATTACCTTCATGTTTATCTAATGGATATAATATATCATGCTAAGGTAATTGAATTCAAATGCATGAACTTTGGTATAAATTTTGCATAGATTCTAGTATACTTATTTTGATCTCTTTTCAATGATTATACGCTTTATGGAATTGACTCACTAATTTGTATGGGCAAATTATGAATCATATTCTTTTGTGATCATTGTTAAAAGTTTCATTATTTTTTTTATTTGGTATATACTAGATCTGTGAATTTCTCATGAATTATTTATGACCAATGATTGATTTCTGCTATATTGATATCTATTTCTTATTGAAATCCTTTATTGGTATATTTCAAAACTAGAGTTATATTTATCATAATATTGAGTTTTGAATATCACTTTTGGATTTCTAGTTGGTAAACTATGTATTGTTTGATTTCAATGTTCTTTGTTTAAGTTCAACCAACTATTTTGACAAATTTTTCTACTTTAGTTATGCAATTTTCTAAACATGTCGTTTCACTGTTCTCCTAATCCTTGATCATGATTATTATTATTTTTCCTTCCTCCTATACTTATGCTTGAGTTCGTTTTATCTCTTTATTACGGGGGAGCTTATTTTTTGATCATGGCAAAGGGGGAGAAATAAGTTTAAGTTAGCAAAGAATTTTTTTTAGTAATATGTGTTTATTAGCGATATATACATCTATTGTATCTATCTTAAACTTAACCGATTTGCCCTAAACAAAAAGGGGGAGATTGTTAGCCCAATGATTATATCATGATTTGAATATGGCTAATCAATTAAGTTTAACTAGTGATGTCACTAATATTCATGCTACTTAAACTTAGCATTGTCCTAAATGTTCTATATCATATTGTTATGATTATATCATACTGTATCATACTGTTTTGTTCGTCTAACATGTACTTGCAGACAAGCAGGACATATGCAACAAAGAATTATTAATGGGCCAAAGACGGCGTTATACAAGGAGTTTTCTCTGAACTGCCCAACAACCTATCCGGGGCCTCGCATCGGGGGTTCCGCTGCCCGGTCAGCTGACAGGGGTCGAGGGAACAGCGTTCCCCGTCAGGGGTTCGGGGGCGAAGCCCCTGAAAGGTAATCAGATTTTCAGATCTGTTTATCTTTGGACGATTGTCGTCAAGAAAAAATACGTCTTCAATGTCAGGAAAAAGACGTCATCTAAAGGGCTATTAGTTTTCATATTTATTCTGTATTTTTCCTTTTTATTGAGTCTAGGAAAAATGTGAGATTGATCGGATCGGTACTGGCTTAGGTTTTTCTCAGTCCTAAACAAAAATAAGCCTACCTAAGTATCCCAAAAATCCACAATTCCAAAAAGCCCAAAACCTATGCAAATTTTGGTTTATTCCTTACTGTTCTGAACCAGCAGAACTCTGACAGAACTCTGACCGAGTTCGGTCCAGCGCACCAAGTATATCGTAACCGCAACAACGTCTACCTGGAGCCCTACTTTCCCAGCAGGTTCTCCTGCCAGTTCGGGTATAGCCAGCTATTCTTTGACAGTCCCAGCTCTTGCCTGGGCTTTGAGGGTAGCGTCCTGGACGGTATCAGGGCATAGAATTATTATGACACGGTTCATACCCGAACCAGCTTTTCGGTTCCTGATGGTGAGGCGCCAAGGGAGATTTTGTATATGGCGGCCCTATACCATGTTACGGCGAGCAAGCCTCCTGTTAATTTTGACCCGAGTACCAGCTTCATTGTGGGTACTGGCTTAGCAGAGAAGCCCAAGGGGTCTAAGACGAGGAAGAATAGGGCAAATATGATTACTGTGCCTGACTCTGAGTCCACAAATACGGACGAAGAGGACGATGAGCATGATATCGATTATTCTCTCCCTCCTGCAGAAGAGGTAATGGCGGATCAGTCGCCTGTCGTGCTAGATGAGATGGTGGCAGATCAGCCGCCTGTTGTGCCAGATGAGGTGGTGACGGATCAGCCGCCTGTTGTGTCCAGCCTTTCACGTAAGCGAGGCAGGCGTGAGTCTATTGGTGGCGTAACCTTCTCCGTGAAGCGGGCTGCGGTAAGATGCTGCAGCTGTTCATTAAGGAGAGAGGCGAGGGTGATGACGCTACTTTGGAGGTGAGTTAAATTGCGATCCTCTCCTCCTTTAGCTTTTTCTTTTCTTGAACTATTGTCTAATCATTTTCTTTCTTCCCTGTAGGCGTTAGAAGAGTCAGACTCTCGAGAACCGGCCGCGGTTTCTAAAGTCGATCCGGCCCTGACCACTTTGATTTATGACATGTGTGCCGAAATTATTTCGGCGGTGGCTGAGGGATCTCATGTTGCTGAGGTCTCAATCCAAGGAGACGGGGGCTCCGCTGGACCCGTCCCCGAGACTGCTAAATTTCGGCAGGGTGACGCTGACCTAGCCGTATTTCCTTCCGGGGCGGCTGGGGCAGAGGAGCCAGCCGAATTTGGCTTGGAAGTCTCTGGTGAGGGGACTACGGCGGCTGTGAATGTACCTCAGCCTCCACAACCCTTCCATGGTAAGATAAGCCAGATCTTGACTAATGAGGAGGCTCATTTGCTCTATCATCACATCCTTCGGGTTAGGTTGATTAATGGTTGCTCGGGACATACAGGTCCTGCCTCTTCACTGTCAATGACGGACATCGTCCGGGTAGGCACTGCCAGCAGAGATCTGGTTGAGGGGAGTGTGCCCCCTCCTTTTCCAACTTATACTGAGGGGCCTCCCGCTGGATCGAGTTCGGGAGATCAGATGGTGGCACAGCCGGGGCAGGGAACAATGGTCCCTGCGTCTTCCTCTGCTCATGTGGCTTTGGGGGTCGACCTTTCCGCCTTACCGAGTATCCAGGTTCTTCGGGCCACGGAGGAGGAGTTAGCTGCAATCCAAGCGTCTTTTCGCTCAGAATTTGTCTCCCTGGTGGCAGGGGTAGCAAGTTCTGGTGCGTCCCCTTCGACACTGCCAGCTACACTTCCTTTGACGTCGTCCTCTACGGAAGTTCTGGATGAGGCGTCACAGGATGTGGTTGACAGTTTCTACCGCCACTTGAAGAGAGGGGTCGAAGCTGCTGTGGATGGGGGACCCCCTTTGCCTTGGCCCGACAATGTGCTCGTGGCCAAATTGAGATTCTTAAAACCCTCCCTGGTGGGACGAGGATAGTTGCGCTTCTGGAGCCTAAATTGCTAGAGGCTGATCAACTCGTAGCCCAGTTTCTCGTGCTGAGGCAAGCTGATCTGTCTGCAGCCATAGAGCAAGAGCGTGACTTCCTCACCACTGTCCTGGAGAAGGTAAGGGCTGCACGAGATAAGTCTAAGCCTATTATAATGAAGGACCTCGGCGACCTATCTCTCTAGTATGACCAGCTGAGCCACCGGAGCGAGGATTGCATGGCTCGGGAAGCGGCTGCCTCCCACGGAATAGTCGATACAAGGGAGCAGATCCTCGAGCTCCAGAGGAAGCTGGTTTTCTTAGAATCTGAGCTCGAAGCTTCCCGAGCAGATAAAGAGCCGATCGTCCAGGAGGCCGAAAGGGTCACTCGAGCTTCTGCTAGCCTGGAGCGTGCTCTGAAGAAGCTTGAGGATGGCTGGTGGGCTCATGCGCACCTGGAAGATGTGGAGCGGCTGACTCATAAGGCCGAGCGCCGGGCCAAAAAGAGGTTTGAGCGGTCGACTGTCTTGTTGAGGGACCGTCTCATGGAATTATGTATCGCCGAATCATAGTCGGCCTTTTCCTTCTTTTGTTTATGTTCTTTTCTTTTTCTTGACAGGGACATGGTCCCAGAACATGTAGTACCTTTGACTTACAAATAAAAGAGTATGTTTTATTTGACCCTTCATTTGTATTGCTTATTGCGTTTGTGGTGTTGTAGTATTTGTCCCACTGGGGACTGTTTGTGGACTTGTTGTCCTTGGCATACCTTGGTTTTAGGTATAGATAGCAAGTTTGATGGGAATACTTAGAACAATTCCACGGTAAGATGGCCGTGGACGTTCCTGGTATCGGGAGAAAGAATGCCTGGAGCAACTGGGCTCCCGGGACATGATAAGAAATGAGGGGCATGTACTTATTACAGCATTGGTGGTCCACTGAGGACATTTATGGTCAACAGAGGACATTTGTGGGCCTATTATCCTTGGCATACTCCGGTCTTGGGTACGGATAATAAGTCGAAAGAAAAACCAACATACTTACTCAGAGGTAATAAGGACGTGGTAAATATAAGGGTTTCTTCGATGGAGCCTTCCCACTCAGAGGTAATGAGGACATGGCAGGAGTGGGCTCCATGAAGGGTATATAGAACAACTCAGAGGTAATGAGGACATGGAAGTTCTACGTGAGGGGCGGTTTGTTTTTGATGGAAGGAAAATAAATCGGAGGTAACATTGACGTGGTTGTTTCAGGAAATTTGTGGATCTGTTACCCTGTTTATGCACTGAAAGTGCGGGTATTGGATCATGAGGAGGGAGCTCTTTTAGACGAAAGTTCAGAGGTATGATCATACATGACTTACTACCTAAAAATACGATATAGATTCATCTGTACTGACCAGAGTGTGAGTTCAACGGTACTTATAGGTACATAACTCAACAATCTAGGAAATTTAGGATTGGAACGTAGGTTCAGCGGTACCAGAGGGTACATAACTCAATCAAGTTGGGAGATCTAGATTTTAGAATGTAAGTTCAGCGATACCAGAGGGTACATAACTCATCATTCTGGAAAATTTGGAGTCGGAATGTGAGTTCAGCGGTACCAGAGGGTACATAACTCATCACCCTGGGAGATTTGGAGTTTAGAATGTAAGTTCAGCGGTACCAGAGGGTACATAACTCATGATTCTGAGAAATTTGGAGTCGGAATGTGAGTTCAGCGGTACCAGAGGGTACATAACTCGACACTCTAGAGGATGTCGTTTCAGACATAATACTTCTTTAGGAACTTGTCGTTGACGGGCAACATGAGCAAGTCTTCATTTTGCTTCGCGAGACGATAAGCTCCATTGGAGAATAAAGCCTCAATGATGAAAGGGCCTTCCCACTTTTGCTGGAATTTACCGGCAGATTTGTGAGTCATAACCATCGGCCTCCGTACTGCCAGAACGAGATCGCCCACTTGGAATGTTCTGATTTTAACCTTCTTGTTGAAAGCTCCCGAGATACGTGCTTGGTATAGCTCGATTCGTTGTTGAGCTAATAGACGCTTCTCATCTAGGGCCTCCAACTCTTGTAGTCGGTGATGGTGATTATCATCCGTCGTTAGTCGGTAGGTGAGAGCAACGTGGAGTGAGGGGATTTGAGTCTCTAATGGGAGAACTGCCTCACTTCCATACACCAGAGAGAATGGTGTGTTCCCAGTGGCCGTCCGTACTGTAGTACGGTACGCCCATAAGCATTCGCCAAGCTTCTCATTCCAATCGTGTCTGTTGGAAGACACGAACTTCTTGAGCAGCTTGATTATAGTTTTATTGAATGCTTCTGCCAACCCATTCGTCGCCGGATTGTATGGCGTTGAAGCAACATTCTTGATTCGGTATTTATCGCAAAACCGATAGAAGGCATGGCTTACGAACTGCGGACCATTGTCGTGGATGATCCTTCAGGACAGTCCATAGCGGTAGATCACGTGATGCTTGAGGAAGTTGATCACGTTTGACGTCTTCACTTCTGCAAGCGGAACAGCTTTCGCCCATTTGGAGAAATAATCTGTGATTACGAGTATGAAGCGGTGTCCTCTGGACGAAGGCGGAGTGATCGGACCAATGATGTCCATTCCCCATGCTTCTAAGGTCCAGGATGCTACCGTCGGATGTAAGAACTCGGATGGTTGATGGATGAAATCTGTATGGACTTGACAGGCTTTGCACTTTCTTGCATAATCTATCGTGTCTGCTACCATCGTGGGCCAGTAATAGTCCATTCGGCGAAGGCGGTCTTGCAATTTTGGGCCAGGCTGATGTGCCCCGCAGACGCCGTCGTGAGCTTCGCGTACAGCTTCCTTGGCTTCTGTATTTGACAGACATCGAAGCAGTAATCCATCGTATGATCGTCGATACAACATTTTCATCTCTGTATCGTAGAAGAATCTGAGGGAACGTCTTTTGATAGAAGTGGCTTCCTTTGGATTCTCTGGCAGGATGTCGTAGACTACGAAGTCAATAAATGGCTGTCTCCAGTCTGGTGCTTCATCAACAGTCAGAACGGAGTAACTCTCCACACATTGAACATTATTCTTGGGATAGACCAATTCACGACCTATTATGTCAACTAAGTGGTGAGCATGATTCAGAACCGCTAAGGAAGCGGCAAGGCCGGCTAGGGCATCGGCTTCAATATTCTGGAGCCTGGGAACGTATTCTATGAAGAACCCTTCCAAGGACGAGATGATGTCTATTGCTATTTAGTGATAGGGGATCATGTCTTCACGACGAAACTCGTATGAGCCCCGAATCTGGTTGACGATTAGCTGCGAATCGCCGTATGCTTCTAGATACTCTACCACCAGCTCTTTTACGAGTCGGAGGCCAATGACTAAAGTATTGTATTCGGACACATTGTTTGAACAGGGCTCCGTGAGGGAGTAGGCCCGATTGATCACCAGCCCGGAGGGAGAGATCAGCACTACTCCGACTCCAGCGACGATGTTGCCTTTGGGCCCAGTTCTGGAAGCGCCGTCAAAGAATATTCGCCATATGGCATCATGGGAAACCGTATTTGAATTGGCGACCTCATCTGGAATCTCTTCGTATATCCTGGTTGACTCTGAACCTGGATGAGCTGCTAAAAAGTCTGCCAGAGCTTGACCTTTAACCGCTTTCTGTGGAACGAAGATCATGTGGTAGGGGGACAGTAATACCGCCCAGGTAGCGAGACGAGAGCTGAGTGCGCCTGGCTTAGTCATGAGGACCCTGAGGGGGTTAACTCTTGATACTACATGGATGGTTTATCCCGTGACGTAGTGTTGCGTCTTCTGAATGGCGAGCACCAGAACAAGATATTTCTTTTCTACGGCAGTGTATCGGTGCTCTGACCCCATCATCATTCGACTGAGGTAATATATAGCTTGCTCATGGCCTGCATCATTGTTTTGGGCTAGTAGAGCACCAAGAGAATGCTCTATAGCTTGCACATAGAGCAGGAGTGGTTTTCCAACAACCGGGGCCACCAGGACTGGAGGGTTCGTCAGGTATTCCTTGATGTTGTCGAAGACGCGCTGACATTCTTCATCCCATACGAATGAAACGCCTTTCTTCATAAGGTGGGTGAATGGATGACATCGTCCGGAGAGGTTAGAAATAAACCTCCTGATGCAGGCCAGCCTTCCTTGAAGGCCTCGGAGTTCACGGAGATTTCTCGGGAGACCCATCTCCATGATTGCCTTCGTCTTCTCCGGGTCTATGTTGATACCCTGGGAAGTAATGATGAAACCCAAGAACTTCCCGCTGGATACGCCCAAGAAGGATTTGGTGGGATTAATCTTTAAATTATGCGCTCGTATCAGGTCGAACACTGTCCTCAAATCATGCAGATAAACTTCCTTAGAGCGGCTTTTGACGACGATGTCGTCGACGTAGCATTCTACTATCTTGCACAGGTGGTCTCTAAAGATGATGCTCATAGCTCTTTGATAGGTGGCGCCAGCATTTTTTAAACCGAAAGGCATGACTGTGTAGCAGTATATGCTAATTGGTGTTCGGAATGATGTATGCTTTTCGTCATCAGGGAACATCTTGATTTGGTTGTACCCCGAAAAACCATCCATGAATGACATACGCTCGAAGCCGCAGGTGTTGTCGATCATGATTTCTATGATAGGGAGGGGGAACTCAACCTTAGGACATGCCTCATTCAGGTTCCGGAAGTCGATACAGATTCGGATCTTTCCATTCTTCTTGAGGACTGGTACTATGTTGGCGACCCAGTCTGGGTGCTGTTCCTCGCGGATGAAGCCGCTAGCTATTAGTTTGTTGACCTCAGCTTCAATAGCATTCATGATGTCGGGACGGAATCGTCGTTGCTGTTGCTTGACTGGTTTTGCGTCCGGCCGAATATTGAGTTTGTGAAGTACAACCACTGGGTTCAGTCCTGGCATATCTTCGTAGCTCTAGGCGAACACGTCGATATATTCTCTGACGAGTTGCAGTAGCGATTCCCGCTCTTCCTCTGTCAGATTCTTGCTGACGAAGATGGGCTTTGGAGAGGACTCATTACCGAGATCAACTTGTACAACCTCATCTTCGGTGGAAGGTTATCTTTATTCGAACTTCTTCTCCCATTGTGCATCTAGCTATTGTGCCCACGGCTCTAACTCAAGAAGTTCAGGAATGTTTTCATCTTCTTCGTAGGCGTCGGCAAATACCATATTGACGGACAAGACTTGCCTGAACACGTCCCCGATGCTAACATCCGAATCGAAGGTGGGTGATCCGGTTGAGTGTGAATGCCAGTCGCATTCCTCGTCTGAGCTTTTAGGGGTTATTGCAGGTGTAACGTAACCTAGCCCACATCTGGTTTTGTTGTAGGAATCTCGTGGTTTCCCAGTCGGGACCGGCAATATTAAGGGTAACTGCCGTCCAGTACCGTAGTTCAAACCTGGTGTAGTTTCCTGATCATAGCCCTGTTTTTGCATGAGGTACTTGGATCGGAAGCTATACAGATAAAGTGGCAGTCTTCCGGTGTCGGGTTCGAGATCAACTTCTTCTATCCTGAAGGGTTGTGGATCATTCTTCCGGCCGAAGATGATTGGATGATCCGCTCCCTCGACTATGCAGTAAGCATCTTCCACTGGGGTAAGTTGGTTTGCGGTGTAGACATTTGTCATCTGTGTGTGCAGGTGGGTGCCTATATCGTATTCCATCGCATATATTGTAAAAAGCTTATTAAGCTCGAGATAGTTCAAAGATAGCCCTTTATTGATTAAATAAGGTATCTTTTCCAGTGGGATTACATCATTTGTGGATGGAACATCAGTGTGAGCAGCCACATACTTGGCCAGCTCTGGCTCTTCTTCAACCACCCCCTGTGTCAATGTAGATTGGGAGGATGACTTGGGTAGCTTAATCATCAGGGGCTCCATGGGTGGAACAGAACATAGAGTCGTTGGCGTACTAGCCACCCCCAGTTTAGTGCTTGGTGCTGGGCGGGGAGTTGTTGGCTGGCTAGCAGTCCCCGGCTTAGCGTTCGACTGCCAATTTATTCGGGGAAGATGAATCATCATTTTCTTGACAGAGGGATTGTGCTCCTCTATTTGTTGCTGACTCACTCTAAGCAGCCTGATTTTTAGTGGCTCTGTCGTGGGGGTTGGCACTTGGCCAGACCTTGGTAGTCAGATTATCATCTGCTTCTCCTGTGTAGAGAGGCTGATTGCGTCCTTACGCAGAGTGGCCGTAAGGGGTGCAGTTCTGCTAGGCTTGCGGGCTTGGAGGTGGATCGTTAGAGGTTCTTCCGATCCAGTTGCTGCCTTAGTTGGAGCTTGAGTATCTTCTTCGACAAGGTGCCTTTTGACTTCTCGTACAAGCATGAGTCGGAGTAGTAAGATTCGACCCCTTTAAAGGGATCGATGTCAGCAAATTCTGTCCTCACGAAGCCATGCTTATCGACGTACTTGAAGCATTGGTGCAGTATGGAAGGCACGATCATGTAATCGTGTATCCAAGGACGCCCTAGGAGAATATTGTAGAAAGTATCCGCATCTATGACATAACAAGTCACTTCTGATTGAAGATCGCCGATTTGGCATTTCAGACGAATCTTTTCGATCGGATAGCTTTCGTCTGAATTGAAACCGCTAATGGCGGTACTTGTTGGCGTCAGACGATGCATTGGTATACGCAGATGGTGTAACAGGCTCTTCGGAATGATGCTTATGGAAGAACCGGGGTCAATATGCATCCGATCCACCTTGATATTGCCAATGTATCCAGTATAATACAGAGGGCGATCGTGTAGGTTGGTCTTGATAGGCATATCTTGCGGAGTGAAGACAATATTGGGCATTGCGCCTGTACAAGCGCTGTCCTGGAGATCTGCAGGTAAGGTCTCCCCAGTGAGATTGGACTGTGCCAGATATACGTCGACATTCTGGAGTGCCTCACTCAGTGCGATGCAAACATCTTTAGAGAGTCTCATGAGCTCGTATAGTGATAATTTGGCCGATGTGTTGGCCAATTGTGCCAAGATGTCAAAGTTGTAGGGCCTCTCTAGCCTATGAGGCGTCTCTCTTCGGAGAAATTTGTCAAAACGAGTCTCCTTCGGCCTAGGCCTGTCGGTCGTCGGAGGTTGAGCAGGTCCTGGAGCATCAGCAGTAGCTGGCTGATGATCTTCAGCCGAGTTACCCGGTGTAGGTTAGGATTGTGCACCTGACCGGGTGACGACAGCCGTAGCTTCTTCGACCTCTGCCGAGATTGTGCGGCATGATTTGACTTTCCCACTCTTCTTCTTGCTGGTGGAGGGTGGTGCGGACTGAGTCACTTCAGGTACCAAATCCGGATGGACCCACATGACCTCCCCTCGTGATGTGGTAAGGGGCACTAGACCAGCAGCCTGGTCTCGGGGAGGTGGAAGGTTAGCAACTTCTATCCTTGCTCTGGGGACGGGTACTAATCCATCTTGAGTCTTTGTCGGAGGAAAGTTGTCGAATTGTACTGACACCATGTTAGCTTCTACGGTCACTTCTTCGAACTCAATGACCAAGGCCTTAGAATCGATGAGATGCTGGATGTATCGCTTCAGTTGGTAGTAGTCTTATGTAGCATGGTGGACATAGCGATGATAGTGGCAGTACTTGGGGCCTTCCATCTCTACAGGACGAGGTTCACGTCTTAGAGGAGGGAACTGAATTCGACCTCCTTGTATGAGCATGTCCAAGATGGGCTTAACATGGCCGTCTTCGAAGGAGTAGGTCATCTGAGGCAACTGCTTCTCTGTCGGCTTCGGTTCAGGCTTCGGAGCTGTGTCGGCCACCATAGCCTGCTTGTCCTTGTTGTCTCGATTGTTGGAGGGGTTACCACCATTATTGTTGTTGGTGTTAGAGCGTTTGCCCTTGTCCTCTCCTTCCGAGACGTATAATCTCAGTTGGCGAGCTTTCTTCAACTTATCTTCTACGCTAGTGGTGCTGATAATGAAAGTCTTCCAATCCTTAAACTGACTTTTGCCTATCCAGAGACTGATTGTAGGAAGCATCCTCTTTTGGCAAATTTCAATCAAGGAGGAATCGGGGTTACCGGAAGGCAACTTCATTGCGGTTTGACGAAACCGTTCGATATAATTTCTTATCAGCTCCTTTTCTCCCTGGATAACGTCTATGAGGGTGGACATCGTCACGTCTTGTCCTACTTCATAGAACCTCTCCAGGAACATACGTTTGAAGCCGACAAAGGAATGGATGCAGTTGTCCGGTAAGTTGCGGTACCAGTCAAAGGCGACCCCTTCCAACGCTCCAATGAACAACCGCGTAAGGATGGCGTCGTCATGAGGCAGATGGTCGGTGGTGACTACCAAAGTAGGTGATGTACCTGCTTGCGGATGTCTTTCCATCATACAGATTGATGTTGAATGGTTTATATCTTGGTGGGAATGGCACATCTCTCCATGCAACATGATACGGTTGTCGTATCCTGAGGTCCTGGCAGTTTTCTCGGGTGTGGAACATGGCCCGAAGCTCCTGGACCTCTCTTCTTGCCTTCCTGGCCTCGTCTGCAGTGGTGGAAGCCGATATTTTAGGAGGATTATCACCCGGGTTTGGTGCGGCTGAGTTCGAGTCTGCATTGACCGCGGGTCCTACGTTTGTTTGGCCAAGTGTTCTTCCTTGCAGAGTTGGAAGGGCCACTTTGATCTCATCCACGGACTTGACCAAGGTCAGAAGTATGGCTTCCAGAGTGTCGATGTGTTGGCGATTACTGGGAGCATCTTGGTTGCTGTCCGTCATGAACACCGTTCTTACATGAGGAGAGATGGAAGGAACGGTGGAGGACGCGCCCTCGGACTCATACCCTTGTACAGAGAAGTCGTCAGGGTATGTGGGAATGTTCTCCTCTGGTTCGGACTCAGAAGGACTGGTACCCCCAGCTTCAGAGCTTGCCTCGTCTTGAGAGTTTTGGACATCCTCGGGGACGTCAGAACCTGCTGCATCTGTTAGGAGAATCGTTTTCCCTGGATTATCTTCTTGGAACACCGGATTGTCGTGGATGTTTGGAGGAGTGCTACCCCCGGCCCCAGCGCCTTCTAGAGATGTGGACGACGAACCTCCAAGTGTGGCAAATTTTGTCTTTGAGCGAGTACCTTAGAAAACTCTTCCCGTATCGGTCGTGGACGATCGCTTATAAGAGAGTTTCTTGGTTGAGATTTTTGGGCTAGAGATGTTTGTTTTCTTTCCTCTCCCGCTGCCAGGGATCTTGTGAGCAGAATTGCAGGAGGCGACAAGAAGCGCATCGTCTTCCGAGCTTGGGTGTTGCAGTAGTTGGAAGACGGATCGCTGCTCCTCTTGTGTGGCCGCCTTGCTGCAACAACAGTTGACAATGACTTGATTGCAGTAATGTCCATGAAAGGACTTTCTACACACTAAGTTTTTGTCTCTTTCCTTGCGTTTGTGAAGAATCACGTTACGCAAGTCACTCGCTTTGTGGGCCCGGGAGTCCTGAGCACATGAGTGTGTTGGCATCCTGCCTGCTCCCTGATGTGGGGGTAGTACGAGTACTTGCCCTTGATCATTGTTGGGAGATTCTTGATAACTATTCCGTTTGTTGGCCGTCGGGGGCTGGACACGGATAGTTTTATACAACTTTCCATCAGGGGCCCGCATAATAGCCAGCGGGACGCCCTGATAGTCAGAAGTTGGGACAGCTGTCTGAGCTCGATGAGCCCGCGCTGCCCGAGACTTCTTCCTTCTAGCACCTGAGTGTGCATAGTAGGAACAGTCTACAGAGACTGGCACATGAGAGTATCTGGGATGAGGATCGCCTGAGAGGCGGTCGAAGACTGAGCCCGAGCCGCATGAAGCAGATGGCCTACGGCTGAGCTTTTTAGCCGCATAGCCTGCCTGCATGCGGCTGGCATTTGTGGCCACATAAGCAGCCCGTATGCAGCTGGCGGTTTACATGCGGCTGGGAGCTGTAGTGGCTGCGTGGGCCTCTTCCATGCGGCTGGGAGTCATAGTGGCCACATGAGCATCCTCCATACGGCTGGCAGCACTGGCCGCATGAGCCTTCTGTCTGCGGCTAGCTTTTGTGGCCGCATGAACCTTCATACAGCTAGCGCCCTTTTGGGGCTTCTTACTGGACCGTGTAGAGTTACCCTTTGCCCCTGCAAGTCTAGTATCGTAGTATTTTCCTCTGGTGGACTTGGGGACAACAGAGTCCTCTATGGTCTGAAGTGGGGCCGTAAGAGAGTCTTTCCTGCCGTTTTGGGCAACAGGGAGTACTCCTTCGAGAGCTTGGGAAGGAGCGAATGATTTGGGCCTCCACTCCCTGTGGGCCTTCTTCGTGCGGGCTCGCTGCTGGACCGGGCCAGCGCTTCCGTCGGAGAGCATTTTTTCAAACGCCTGCTGGTCGAACCGGACGACCAGCATTTGTTGAATGGAGCCAAGTTTGGCTGCGTCCGATTGCGTCACGAACTCCTCAGCCGTGGAGAAGTTAGTCCCCAGCAGTGTCGCCATCGTGTTTGCCATTGATTATAAAAGTGCAGAACAATTTTATAGGAGGATTGAACTTAGACTCATAATACAAACTCGCTCGTACAAAGAAAGCCTAGGGACGAAAACCTAGGTACAACAATCTAAGTACGATTGTTTATTTTTGATTCTGGGGGTGACGGTAGAGGCTCGGGAAAGCGACGGCAGCTCTGCCTTACTCCTTGGACGATCGGACATAGCCTTGGCTCTGATGAAGAAATGCACTCAGAATGCGTGGGAAAACTCTTCTGTACGTGCCTTTGTCTCTCTGTGTGTCCGGCCGGGTTCTTTTCTCTCTTGTAAGGGAATGGCACCTTGCTATTTATAGGAGTGGGGTGTGATCATTAGGGTTTGCAATAATTTTCTCTTGAAAAGTCGGTGGTCTGGGGATTAATTACCATTTTTCTTGATCCTACTTTGTTGGCAATTAATCTGGACCGTTAATCTTGATTGCAACAAATCTGGACAGTTAATATTGATTACGTAAATCCGTATTGGCAATTAATGTTGATTGCCATGAATCTTTATGATTTGTTATGATAAGCTCGGATCTCTTGCCACGTGTTCAATCTGTTTGATTGTAATAAATTTGATTTGATCCGGGTAATTATGATGATTGCACTAAATCTGGTTGTTGATAGTAACAAATCTGGGTGGATAGATCTTGATTGATTTGGTGCCATGTGTCCAACCATCGATATGCTGCTAGCCGTAGGGACGCGGGGGGAACTGATCTTCTGCCACATGTCCTAACCGCGAGCCACAGGGACAGGGTGTCTTAACAGAGCCGTATGAGGGTGGCTTCTCAGGATTTGAACCGCATGAAGGTGACAGCCGCATAGGTATGACCTCCGAAATCTGAGCCGCATGAGAGTGGTTTCCAACTGAACCGCATAAGGTTGGCCACGTGTCAGGGCTGCATGGGCGTGGCCTCTCAGCATTTGAGCCGCATGAAGATGGCCCCCATGATCCGAGCCGCATGAGAGTAGCGGCCGCATGGGGGTGGCCTCTCAGGATTCGAGCCGCATGAAGATGGCCCCCATAATCCGAGCCGCATGGGAGTATTAGCCGCATGGGGGTGTCCTCCATCTGAACCACATGCGGCTAGCCACGTGTCAAAGCTGTATGGAAGGCTTTGGGATTTGATGGATTTGTACCAGCTAATAGAGATTTTCTTCGTTTTCCTAGGAGCACGCCTTTATGCAGAGTCATCATTGCAGCTTTATGTCAGAGCTGTCAGTTCACTTTTATGTCAGAGCCGCCTTGTTGTGTTAGAGCATTGAATGAGGCCGCTGCTTGATGGCCAGCTGTACGTGTCATTTAATGAGGCTGCTGCATAGAATCACATGGAGCTAGGAGGATTTCTGAGCCGCATGAAACTCTAATGAACTTTTGAGCTGCATGGAACTCTAATAAACTTTTGAGCCGCATGGCACTCTAATGAACTTTTGAGCCGCATGAACCTCTCCTAGTCTTGAGCCGCATAGGATTTTCTGTTTATTTCCATGCTTCTACAGATATATAAGTGGTTGTATATGTATTTTACCTTAGTGACAACTTACTTGTATGTAAATAGATTGTTTGTATCTTTTTGGCAGTCAAGCCTTGCCTAATTGAGTTTCTTAGAGAGAAGAATAGAGGAGAGAAACCCTGTTTAGTAAAAGGAGTTTAGCCTCTGACTGAACCCAGTTGGAGTTTTAGTTTCCCCTTCGAACTCACCATGCTACCTAGTTGGAGGGGGGTTTGGTTCTGGTTTCAAATCAAAACAGGAAAGATTGGAGGGTCTTGGGTTACTGATGTATACAACAATAGTGGAGATGGTTTGGGGCTGTCCTATTAGAGCCTACCCCTGGAGAGCAGAGGTTAGCATTCAAAGATAGGGATGTATCATTCCTACCATTTAGTATTTTTGAAATCATCTAACAGTGAAGAGAAACTAATGGGGCCTGTTCTCCAAATCCCAGTTATAGGATATATGTCGGTGTATGGTTATATATATATATATATATATATATATATATATATATATATATATATATATATATATATATATATATATTTATATATACAAAATATATATATATACACAATATATATATAGCTATACACAATATATATATATATATAGCTATAACATATATATATATATAGCTATAACATAGTCTAATATGTTAGCTGCTGCCATATAGGCTCTTTAACAAAAAATGGTTGCAAGGATAAAGGGTTATATATATATTTATATATACACAATATATACACAATATATATATACACAATATATACACACAAAAAAAAATATATATATATATTTATATATACACAATATATATATATACACAATATATATAGCTATACACAATATATATATATAGCTATAACATATATATATATATAGCTATAACATAGTCTAATATGTTAGCTGCTGCCATATAGGCTCTTTAACAAAGAATGGTTGCAAGGATAAAGGGTTATATATATATATATATATATATATATATATATATATATATATATATATATATATATATATATATATATATATATATATATATATAATGAGATAAGTTATGTAATGCTAGGTAATACACTAATATTAAGATCATAGTATAAGGTATTCTAGTATCCCATATTGAGGATACTAGTGTTAGCTAGATAGGTTAGATTAGATACAACTAGTATTGACTTAATAATAGCTAAGGTTGGTCAATTTTACCAATTAGACTTAAAGTTGACTAGGTTTGACCATTGACCTAGAATTGACCTTTTGACCTAGAATTTGACTAGTTTTCAATCTCAAACATGATATTGATACAATTTTCCCTATTTAGGTCTTCGAGGCGCCCTATCGGACGTTGTTGATACTACACACCAGTTTTTAGGCGAGTACATTCTCTAATAACTTTTTATTCATGATATTTACTATGTTTCTTGTATCGTGTGTAGATATTCATGATTCTTGACACATTGGTTACATATATTGATATTTATGGATCCCGACATGAGATGCTATTCCTTGTTTATCTTGGTGTATCTTGTGCAAGCTCCCTTGTAGTTCTTGTGCAATAGGGCATCGATTCTCAAGGAGACTTGCTACATTCTTGTAGAATCCCGTGTCGTAACGTGTCATGGTTGGATCCACTCTACCATTCGGAAGAGGAGGAATATTAGTCTAGACATGTGGTCAATACCCACCTTGTTCATTGTAGATTCTTGTGAGTCTTAATCATACACTCCAGGTATGATTAACCAGGCCAGTAGACCTTGTGCAAGTCCCAAGCCGGCCACATGTCAAAGCTAATATTCACTCACATAACAAGATGATTCTTGATTCTTGTACATGCCATGACTAGTCTCTCTTGTTCTTGATCTAGCTTACTGTTTTACCCTTGCTATCAATTTCCATGTACATTCCTTTACTCTGTATTTCTCTTTATTTATTGTTTTATAACACTTGTCATTTATTGGAAACTGTTGTTGGAGATGTGCTCATTCCATCCTGACTGGATATATTTTTCAGACGACGACGAGGACGAGTGTCCTACCTACTATGGTCCTCATGACGTAGTAGGCATTGACCAGGAGACCCTAGTACAGCAGGGGTTAGTTCCAACTGAGGAGGTACTAGTAGTTACTCAGTTAGACTAGGTTTTGACTGGACTCTGTCTCCAGCATATTACTTTATGCTTGTTATATTTACTACAGACTTGTATAACTATTTTATGACTCTCTCTGGATTTGTTTTAGATACTTTGCACTCTGAGTTTATATCTCTATCTTTTATCGTTCCATACATTCTTTTTGTTAGACTTGTGATTGAGATTACATATATATCATTATTACCCTCCATTTGGAGATGAGCTGTAATGATAGGTTATTATATTATTGTTAAATAGTAGACCCTTGCAGCGTTCTACCACCGATTCTATGGCGTAGGTTGGGCGATGTTACGCATTCGTGCACTTATATCGGGTACGGGTCGTGACAACTCCTACTACATCCTGGAAAATTATATTGAGTCAGGATTGGAGCGAAGTACACCTCTAATATCAGTTCCAATAAATGATGAAGACTACGTAACAATAAGTAGAGAGAATATACAAGATAATGTAACATGTACATGAATGTACAAAGCATAGAAAGCTGTAAATAAATATAAGAGCAGAAAATATCACGTACAGTAATCAGAAATTAACTATCTAAGTGAGTGAGCACTAGTTTCAACATGTGATTGGCTTAGGAACTGTTACATGAATTTATGGCCTGGTTAATCATACTTGCGGTATATGATTAACACTCACAGGGAACAATGACTTGCACAGGAAGTGTCATGTCCCGACTCAGGAAATCGTTCGTTCTCATTTGATTTCACCGAATCGATCGTCCTCGCTGGGGCGTGATGCCGTACAATTCTGGAGTTGCACTCGTACAAGGTAAGATGACAAGTTCTGAAAATAGTTATCTTTGATTTGTTATTAGCAGCAGAAGAAACAGAGTATACAAAACAATTGTATTTATTGATAAATGAACTGAGGTTACAAAGGCCTTCAATAGCCCAACTGAATTTGCCTTAGATTAGCTTACAACATTCAAGTTCTTTCTTGCCCACAAAGAATTTCATCGTTCCATACATCATGTCTTCTATATCTTGGCCGCATCAATCCTATTGCAAGTCTGAGCGTCAATGTGGTAGCATGCCTCAAAATACTACGGTATTCCATGCCTCAGTGTGTTCAAACGAAGCTCTGCCGTGAGCAGACCATTCCCTGAACCTGCAAGTAATATGGTAGGAGATCAGTACTAATCCTCTCGCGTACTGATCATAGACCCACTTTACTAAACCGACATTAAGTAATGTATTGAATCATGCAACATACAAGTTAGTGATCTTTCTCTCTTTGCCTTAGGATAAATTTAATGGCATATTTGAAAGCAGTAATGCATGTTATCATGGCAAGCATGTTATATTTGATTCATGAAATCAAGCCAGCATCTTATAGCAATCTCGTATTTGTTTTGTGGCACGACTTCTTACCAACATCGACGCACTCACCCTTATACCGATGCAAGGTGAATACGCCTGCCATCTTTCCCTGTCATGTTATAAGTGCTCTTTGTGCATGATCTCTGTGTGCGTGCACTTTCAGTCCACCGTTCTTTAAACTATATAAAGGTCACTGGCATTCCAAGCCAGAATGGACTTATGTTTCTCATATGTATTGTGAGCCACCTCTCAGCCATATATTGCAATCCTCTCTGAAGGTCCTGCAATGCTCGTGCCATTAATTGCCACGAATTTACCATTCCTCCTTGGCCGGACAGTCCCAACGCCCTGGCAATCTTGTTCGAGGAAAACGAACCCGTGCACAGTGTAACTACCATTTTTCTAAAATAAGAATAATTTTAAACTTTGTAAAATTAATTATTTTGGTTATTAATTAATGGATTAAATCATGATAGTGATAAATTGATGAATTTTTGATTATTTTTATATTATTTAATTTAATGTATTATAATTTTGTCATTTGCTGGTGAAACCTTAGAACTACAATGCCTAGAGACTAACCATGACCATAGATACCTAGCTAATGGACTTAGACTAGTTAGTTGTGATGGAACTGGGGATTCCCAGGACCCTTCCTTTGGTGTGCGTATTGATCGATAGAAATTTAAACAGATCTAGTTCGTGTTCTAACCCTTCATAGGCGAAAACTAGGGTTCACGAATTATACCTACGGCGAAAAAGAGACAAGTAATTTCTGGCAATCTCAAGCGGACGACCCCAAGATCTTCTGCACGTATTCCTTCCTCGAGTTGGACGTCGTGTGGGCGACGATCTTCCAACTTTTTCTTCTCCTTGGCAGCACTCTCTTTCTCTCCTTACGTGAATCACGAATTTAGAGAAAATTTCAGATTTCTGATCAGTAATCTGGCGGTCAGAGAATAGAGGATATATATAGGCTACGGCAGGGACCATGAGGAGAAATTAGGGTTAGGCCTCCTAACGGATCTGGATATCCCGTGTTCAACCCGAACACACAATCCAAGCCCATTAACAATAGCTCGGTCCACTAATGAGCTATTTTTGCACTACCTCCCTAATCCCAAATAATGTTTGTGGGCTCCTTTTATTATATGCTCGTTTGGCTCCCCATGTTAAGATATCGTATGTCCGTCGATCAAATTAATTTACTGACAACTATATTGATTCGACATCTTTTATCCTTATGTAGTACTGCTCAACTTTATTTGTCATGTCGGATATAATCCACCTGCAGGGTTTAAATGAAAATCCTTATGAGCTCCTTAAGAGGACATCATCAACCCGATGTATCGGGACATGGATTCCATTTATAATCAACATCCCATCATACATACAATATTATTACCCAATTCATAGAGGTTGTTGATCCATAATGAATCTCACCCTTTTATGAGTCAAAGTAATGCACATTACATATAAATGTCCGTTATTATATCCGGATTAAGAGTACAAGCATCCATAATAACAGAGGTGTTTGTTCTCTTCTGTAGTCAGTACAAAGAGAACAACCTCAAGTGGTCCTGTTCAATACACACAAATGTACTTGTGTAAACCTATAGTCAAGATAGACTAATACCAGATTACACTACAACCTTTCCAATAGATTGTCCAAGTCCATCTAGGTTGTGAACTATTTATATACTCCATAGAAAACTGATAATATGATCTTCTGTGTGACACCACACACCATATTATCTACAATATAGAATATCAGACATTTGCATTAACACTTGCAACAAATACAATATGCAAACATTTGCCCATATGATTCTCATTCAAAATTTAAGGAAATAAGGTTACTACAAAAGTGATGCTTTTAGTATATAACCCTAACAATCTCCCACTTATACTCAAAGCATTGCTTTTCAGTATACTGTTACAAAATCTCCAACTTATACTTAAAGCCATGCTGCTACACATCTGACTCCCATTCCCTCAATATGACTGTCAAAAGCCTTAGCTGATAAGCTCTTTGTAAAGGGATCAGCTAGGTTGTCGGCTGATGCTATCTTGATCACAGCAACTTTTCCTTTCTTTACGAAATCTTGTATCAGGTGGTACTTACGCTCAATGTGTTTGCCTGTCTTATGGGCTCGTGGTTCCTTCGAGCTTGCCACTGCACCACTATTATCACAATAAAGTGTAATAGACTTAGGCAAACTAGGTACCACATCCAAGTCCAACAGAAAGTTTCTGAGCCAAACCGCTTCTTTGGCTGCCTCAGAGGCTGCCACATACTCGGCTTCCATGGTGGAATCAGCAATGCATTTTTGCTTCATACTTATCCACACAATGGCTCCACCTCCCAAAGTAAACACATAACCTGAGGTAGATTTCCTGGAATCCCTATCTGACTGAAAATTTGAGTCTGTATACCCCAAGGGAACTAAACTATGTGCCTGGTAAACTAGCATATACTCTTTAGTCCTTTTCAGGTACTTCAAAATATGCTTTACGACAGTCCAGTGCTCTTGTCCTGGGTTAGACTGATATCTGCTGACCATGCCTACAGCAAAGCAGATGTCTAGTCTCGTACATAGCATTGCATACATTAAGCTTCCTACTGCTGAAGCATAAGGAACTGCCTTCATGTTCTCTATCTCTTTAGGTGTCCTCGGACACTGCTCCTTTGATAGAGCAATTCCATATCTAAAAGGCAAGAAACCTTTCTTAATATTTTGCATTCTAAAACGAGTTAGTACAGTATCGATATAGGAAGCTTGGGATAAGCCCAACATCCTTTTCTTACGATCTTGTAGAACTTTGATCCCAAGGATGTGACCTACTTCTTCCAAGTCCTTCATATCAAACTGTTTGGATAACCATACCCTTACATCAGATAATACCTTCACATTGTTTCCAATGAGCAAGATGTCATGCACATAAAGTACTAGGAACACCACCACGTTTCTGTCACACTTTCTGTATACACATGATTCATCTTGACATTGATCAAATCTATAGGATTTGTCACGCCCCGGAACCAGAATACTGGAGAGCGGGGGCAGACATAGCCAGCTACGTATATGAAATGGATTCCATCTCGCTATACGGTCACGGCTGTCTAGATACATGAGGGTTTATCTACAAGCCAACAGTCTCTTAAGGTCATGAACAAGCCTAGTGTCTCAATCACAAGCAAGTAAGTAAAAGGTTACAAGAAGTATGATCATTAAATATACAATAGTAAGGCGTCCCAAATATTACATATTTAGCTGATCATGAAGCTAGTCGTTACAAAATGTCAGGACTAGCAAGAGTTTATTTATACATGATCAACCCTAGGATCTGTCAATCATGTTACAGCCCGTAGACAGACAGTAAGTAAAGTACAATCGAGCTAAACAGGTGCTCGTCGGCTAAACGCCTCAAAAGAATATTTTTACAATAAAGTGGGAGATCAAAAATAAACCCACTCGTTGCCAGGGTTCCGTCTAGTGGCCACCATCTGGCTGGAAGGTCGGTAGATCCTCTAGAGCTGCTCCGAAATCTGGCCACACAAAACTAGCTGGGTCAGACCCCAGAAAGAGCAAGTGCCACAAAGGAAGCTTCACTTAGGAACTAAAACCAGCAATCAGCACATGATATAAATAAAAGTAAGAACTGGAAATAAAGAAAATACATCAGGATGATATACGACGAGATAACCATGGAACTATTCAGATAACCAGGTTACAACCCGTAAACCAAACAAGGACCGGGGTTGTAACCCTTCGTCTGAACAGAACTTGGAATTCTCACCATTTATCGGTAAAATAAATACAAGCATTCGGGTCATTCAATAATCTGGAACAGGATCAGGGCAAGACTAGACTAGTTAGACTCCATCCAATCATTTCACGGCCAAGCAAGAATTACGGCTTGATACTTTAACTAACTAGGGTTGTCACAAGCCTAATTACTAACAAGATGCAGTGAGATTATTCCACAGCCACAAGCCCTGCAGACCATCCAGGTTACCCGGGTTGAAAGAATTAGAGTTGAATTCAGGTGGGTACATTGTCCAGGAAACGAATGTACCCTTAGGTAGCTTGAAGGGTGCAACACATGACAGTGTGCTGGAAATGTGCCCTACTCGACGGCAGACTACATATCCCAAGACGTGCCCAGGTAACGGGATTGCCTGTAGCTGGAAAATCTCTTCATGACTACTGTGTAATTCTAGTTATTAACCTAGTCCAATTTATTAGGTACTCCTGACCGTGGTACTCAGGAGTCCCTGTCCTAGACATGATGCAAGACAGGACTGGTTTATTTGTACAAGCACAATCTTCCACAGTGTCCAGGTAATTTATACAGGTCATGTCACGTCAGGTAGAGCTTATCAAGATATATCATGTCAGGTTTACTTGTCAGGAGTGCGCCTCGACGGGCCGCTATCATGTCATGTCATGTTACTGTCGTGCCTTGCTATATCAATTCTTGCCACACCACGTCAAGTACAATAGTCGTTTCCATCATGTAAATCAAATCGTGATTTATCAAGTTTAGGACAAAAGGAATAAAATGGGCATAAAATATCTAAAAAGGAATAAATAGTACGCTATAGGAACCCAAGTTTACGCGTGTACTACTACGCTAGGCCAATTAAACCCGAGCGTAAATAGCACTACGCAGACAAGAGCAAGGTAAGATAGCTTTACGCTAGCAAGGTGCATGCGGGAGGGGTTTTTACGCTAGTCGGATTGTACGTGCGTAAAACTCTCTGTAATTGAAATTCCATACGAGGAACACTTGAGCATAACTTTTACGCTAGCAAGGGATGGCTCGGCTTAAGGGTTTACGCTGGCAAGGCTTCACGCTAGCAGGATTTTACGCTGGCGGAAGAGTCCCGAGCGTAAAATCAGTCAGCGTAAGCAGAGCTCGATTTTACGCTAGCTCGATTTTACGCTTGCGGGTAAGCCCCGGGCATAAAATTCAAGCAGCGTAAAATGAGGTACGTTGTCACGCGATGCGTGTGCGTAAAAGGGAACTACGCTAACACGTTAAGACGTGGGCGTAAAAGCTGAGGAATACGCTGGCACGCAATGCGTGGGCGTAAAACTCCATCTTCTCTACACGGTCAATGCAACCATGCGTAAAAGCTGATAAACTCCATCACGGCCAGGACTTAGTAAAATCCGGCCACCCCAAGACCCAAACTTGTGTAAAATCATGAGGCCTACTCCATGGAACTCTTAGTTTTTGAAAACAAGCCATTATAGTAGATCAAACCAAGAAATCCGAAAATAAAATAAACATAGATCTACATGAAGTGAGCCATGGAAGTTGAAAACACTAAGTACTAAAGGGACTTAGAATCGTATGGAGAAGAAAATGAAACAATAAAATGTGAGTTCCTCTATGAAGCAAGTTGCACTTGCCGGTGTGGTTGAGTGGAGATCTACGCTGGGTGGAGGAAGAAGAAGAAGAAGATATAGAAGAATTGCTGAGTTATGAGGAGAGAGAAAGGTGGTTGGGTTATAAATGGGGGTAAGTGGTGGTAGGTAGGGGGTTCACCCCCTTGGTTCATGATGAGCCAAGAGCAATCCCAAACCGAACCAAGCCAACCCAAACCAAGAATAAACCAAGCCTAGGGAGGAAATTAAGCAAGGAAATTATGCAATACAAGAATAAATACGTACACGTAATCCAGAAATACGTAATACGAATCACATGCATTATAACTCTACCCACCTTAAAAGAATTCCGTCCTCGAAATTTAATCAAGAGGCTAGAGGAGCAATGACAAGCTACATTAATCACATGCAAGCTATAACTAGGCAGACAATCACTCATTCAAGCAAGGAATCGAAGGCATGAGGCATAAGAAAGACATTATACCTCACGAGTCAAACAAGTCGGGATATCGTGATCGGATATCATCCTCACGCTCCCATGTTGACTCGCCCAAAGAGTGATGACCCCAAGCGACTCGGACTAATTTGATAGTCTTATTCTTGGGGATCTTTTCTCTCCGGTCCAATATTGATACGGGTCTCTCCTCATACGAAAGGTTGGTGTCAACAACCAATTCCGAATGATCCAGGATGTGGCTCGGGTCTGGGATATACCGTCGTAATTGGGATACATAGAAAACGTTATGAACCTCGCTTAGTGACGGCGGAAGAGCGAGACGATAGGATACATCTCCTACTCGCTCCAGAATGTCAAACGGTCATATATACCTAGGACTAAGCTTTCCCCGGACGCCGAAACGAATGACGCAACGGTTAGGCAAAATCCTCAGGAATACATGATCGCCGACCGAAAACTCGAGAGGGTGCCGATGAGAATCGGCCCAATGGCGCTGGCGATCTTGGGCAACTCGAAGATGGTCTCTAACTTGCCTGACCACTTCAACTGTCTGGGTAATCATTTCTGGACCGAGCATCTGTCTCTCTCCAACATCATCCCAGGCTAGCGGGGATCTGCACTTCCTACCATACAGTGCCTCGAACGGTACCATCTGGATACTGGCCTGGAAACTGTTGTTGTACGAGAATTCTACCAGGTGCAAGTGATCTTCCCATGAACCACCGAAGTCAAGTGTGCAAGACCGCAACATGTCTTCAAGATTCTGGATCGTGCGCTCCGACTGGCCATCTGTCTGCGGGTGATATGCTGAACTGAACTGGAGATGAGTTCCCAAACTCTCTTGCAAGCTGCGCCAAAAGTGCGACGTGAATCTTGAATCTCTGTCCGAGGTGATACTAACTGGCACACCGTGCAATCTGATAATCTGCCTGAGGTACATCTCTGCTAGCTGAGCCGTCGACTGACTAACTCTGAATGAAAGAAAGTAGGCCACTTTCGTGAGCCGATCAACTATAACCCAGATAGCATCTCTACCAGCTGGGGATCTAGGTAGTCCAGTCACAAAATCTATGGTCACATGCTCCCATTTCCATTCGGGAATCGACAAGGGCTGAAGAAGTCCAGCAGGTCTCTGATGTTCAGCCTTAACTTGTTGGCAAACCAAACACCGAGAGACAAACCGAGCTATCTCCCGCTTTATGCCACTCCACCAGAAGTGCTGACGAATATCGCGGTACATTTTCGTACTGCCAGGATGGATGGAATACTGAGAACTGTGCGCTTCTGACATGATCTCATGTCTGATATCTCTACTGGATACACAAAGATGCTTACCATGCCTAAGGATACCATCCCCATGAATGCATAACTCTGGTCTTCGTCCTGCCTCACACTCTGCTCTGAGTCGCTGAAGCTTGGAATCTGCTGACTGCGCCATCCGGATCCTCTCGACTATAGTAGACTGAACTTGCATGCTGGCCATCAATGCTATAATGGAAGGGAGAATAACTTCAATACCCATCTTCTGAATATCTGCTAACAACTCTGGTTGTGCTGTTAGGAAATAAGCTCTGGCTCTCCTGCTCAATGCATCTGCAACAACGTTGGCCTTCCCAGGATGATACTGCAGGTTAACATCATAATCCACAAGCAGCTCCAGCCATCTCCTCTGATACATGTTAAGATCCTTCTGAGTGAAAACATACTTCAGGCTCTTGTGGTCGGTGAAAATCTCCACCCTATCTCCATACAAATAGTGCCTCCACAACTTAAGTGCAAACACTACTACTGCCAGCTCCAAGTCATGGGTTGGGTAATTTCTCTCATGATCACAAAGTTGTCATGACGCATAAGCTATTACCTTTCCAAGCTGCATCAGAACACATTCTAAACCTCTGCCTGAAGCATCACAGTACACTGAGAATCCTCCGGTCCCATTTGGAAGCGTGAGAATAGGAGCTGTTATCAGGCCTCGCTTCAACTGCTCAAAAGAATCCTGGCACTCTGCTGTCCAAGCAAACTGCGCATCCTTGCGGGTCAACTGGGTCAATGGCGCTAAAATCCGAGCAAAATTCGAAACAAACCGCCGGTAGTAGCCGGCCAATCCAAGAAAACTATGAACCTCTACAACTGTGCTGGGCACTGGCCATGACTCAATAGCCACAATCTTTTGGGGATCCACTTCTACTCCTCCTCTGGTGATGATATGACCCAAGTACGAAATGCGATCGAACCAGAACTCGCATTTACTGAACTTGGCATATAACTGGTGCTCTCTGAGGATCTGAAGAACTATATGGAGATGCTGCTCATGCTCCGTCTCACTCTTGCTGTAGACCAGGATGTCATCCAGAAACACGATCACAAACTGATCTAAGTAAGGCATAAAGATGCGATTCATGAGGTCCATGAATACTGCCGGCACATTGGTCGCTCCAAAAGGCATAACAAGGAACTTCCAATGCCCATATCTCGATCTAAAAGCTGTCTTCGGGATGTCCTGCTCTCTGACTCTGATCTGATGATATCCTGAGCGTAAGTCAATCTCCGAGAATACTGAAGCCCCCTTGAGTTGATCAAATAAGTCATCTATCCTCGGAAGAGGGCATCTGTTCTTGATTGTCACTGAGTTCAAGGTATGATAATCAACACATAACCTGGACGTACCTTCCTTCTTTTTCACAAGAAGCATCGGGCCTCCCCAAGGCGATCCACTAGCACGAATGAATTCCTTGGTTCTGAGTTCTTCAATCATCTTGTATAATATCTCCAACTCTGACGGTGCCATCCTGTAGACTCTCTCTGACACTGGGGCTGTCCCGGGAATTAAGTCTATAGTGAACTCGATCTCCCGCTCCGGAGGCATACCTGGAAGTTCTTCTGGAAAAACATCTGGGAACTCATCCACTATCCTGGGCAACTGAACTGCTGCTACTGTCATCCGCAATATCGGAGGAGATGACTCAACTGCGCCTCTGGAAAATGAAAACTCTGGCTCGCCTGGAATGCTAAAAATAACCCTACCAATATGGCAGTCTATCCTAGCATACCGGTTCCTCAACCAATCTATCCCTAGGACCACATCATATTCGGCCATCGAGAACTCTATCAATCTAGCGGGGAATTCTCTATCGCTAACTACGATCCGACACGAGAAAAACACTCTATCTACTCCCACAAGTCCGTTACCAGTAAGTATATTAAGCCTTACTGATAATGACTCGGGCTCCAATCCTGCCCGTGTCGCGAATCGTGCAGACATAAAAGAATACGATGCACCAGAATCAAATAAAGCTGAAGCTGGAAAGGAGTTGACGAGAATAGTACCTGCCACTACCTCTTCTGGTGCCAATCCTTCCTCTACGGTCATCACTATAGCCTGACCATGCCCTCGGGGTGCTGGTCCCCTCTGCTGAAATCCTCGCTGCCTATTCTGACTCTGGACTTGGGCTTGTACATACTGCTGGGGGTTCTGCTACTGGAACACTTGGGTCTGAGGCGACAAGGGCCTCGGCAATGGATACTGCTGCTGTTGGACCGGAGCTGGTCCTCTCACTGAAGAGCTAGAAAGGTTGGACGATGATGAACCACCCCTATTCGGGTAGGATCCAACCCTATGGTCTGGTGCTCCACAAGCCAGGCACAATCCCTGCACCCTGCGACATTCTGCCACCACATGGCCTGGCTTCCCATAATGAGAACAACCCACTGCGGAAGATTGCTTCTGCTTCTGCAGTTGAGGGTGCGTCGGAGTGGAATGCTGAACCGACGTTACCGAGGCCGCTCGCCTCGGAGCTCCAATAGTCAAAGCCCTGGCTGTCGGAACTGGTGCTGAAGACTGATTCATCTGGCCGTGAGATCTCTTTCGACCTCCGGCCCTATCCACAATCCTCTAGGAGGTATATTCATGCCTCCTAGCTGCTCTCAGGATTGCATCGAAAGTCTGATGCTCAAACTGTTCAACTGCCAACAAGATCTCCAGGTAAAGTCCCTACTGGAACCGCTGGGCTCTATCATACTCGGTTGCCACCAAAGTAGGAGCAAACCGACTGAGTCTGGAAAACTCGACCGCATATCCGTCGACCGTCCTGCCTCCTTGCTTCAGATTGGTGAACCTCATCTGTAGATCGTACCGAGCTACAGCATCAAAATACTTGGTCTAGAATCTCTCTCTGAATACTGCCCAGGCAATAGGTGCCACTAATCCAAGGGCCTGCGTCGCCCACCAGCTGCGGGCAAGATCTAACAACTGCAGCGCACCACGGCTACCTTCTTGTTCTCTGGGGTCCTGGATGCTTCGAGAATCACTTCTGTGTCATGAAGCCAAGCATCTGCGGCGATAGCATCTTCACTACCGTCAAAGAATGGAGGGTTCAAGCGCTTGAAGCTGTTGGCCGCGCTGTTACCCTGATGACCTCCTCTGGTTAAAGCATCCGTCACTGCCTGGTGCAAGGCATCTCCACGACGATCTTGAGAAGCTATCAAGGTCCTGACGAGTCCTACTAATGTGCCATCATCAGGCTCGGCAGGGTGAACTGGTGGCTCTTCTCCAATAGGCTCGACTCTGGAGGCTACTCCGGAATGCTGGGCTTGATCTCCATGTTACGGCTGGTCTACGGGTGGTGCTCCGCCTTGCTGATCGGCATGTCCAGGAACGATGCCGCTGAAGAAGACGACACAGGGAACAATAAGGAAGGACCAGGACAGATCAACGATACAAGCATATGATCGGGACAAGAATTCAGGGATTCAGATGATACGAGCAGAGATCAAAGGCGAATATTGATTGAGACATCTATCCGGTAAACCCTCACATAACTTGATTTACAAGACCTGCATGGGCCACCACTTAAACCATGTCACGCCCCGGAACCAGAATACTGGAGAGCGGGGGCAGACATAGCCAGCTACGTATATGAAATGGATTCCATCTCGCTATACGGTCACAGCTGTCTAGATACATGAGGGTTTATCTACAAGCCAACAGTTTCTTAAGGTCATGAACAAGCCTAGTGTCTCAATCACAAGCAAGTAAGTAAAAGGTTACAAGAAGTATGATCATTAAATATACAATAGTAAGGCGTCCCAAACATTACATATTCAACTGATCATGAAGCTAGTCGTTACAAAATGTCAGGACTAGCAAGAGTTTAGTCATACATGAACAACCCTAGGATCTGTCAATCATGTTACAGCCCGTAGGCAGACAGTAAGTAAAGTGCAATCGAGCTAAACAGGTGCTCGTCGGCTAAACGCCTCAAAAGAATATTTTTACAATAAAGTGGGAGATCAAAAATAAACCCACTCATTGCCAGGGTTCCGTCTAGTGGCCACCATCTGGCTGGAAGGTCGGTAGATCCTCTGGAGCTGCTCCAAAATCTTGCCACACAAAACCAGCTGGGTCAGACCCCAGAAAGAGCAAGTACCACAAAGGAAGCTTCACTTAGGAACTAAAACCTGCAATCAGCACAAGATATAAATAAAAGTAAGAACTGGAAATAAAGAAAATACATCAGGATGATATACGACGAGATAACCATGGAACTATTCAGATAACCAGGTTACAACCCGTAAACCAAACAAGGACCGGGGTTGTAACCCTTCGTCTGAACAGAACTTGGAATTCTCACCATTTATCGGTAAAATAAATACAAGCATTCGGGTCATTCAATAATCTGGAACAGGATCAGGGTAAGACTAGACTAGTTAGACTCCATCCAATCATTTCACGGCCAATCAAGATTTACGGCTTGATACTTTAACTAACTAGGGTTGTCACAAGCCTAATTACTAACAAGATGCAGTGAGATTATTCCACAGCCACAAGCCCTGCAGACCATCCAGGTTACCCGGATTGAAAGAATTAGAGTTGAATTCAGGTGGGTACATTGTCCAGGAAACGAATGTACCCTTAGGTAGCTTGAAGGGTGCAACACATGACAGTGTGCTGGAAATGTGCACTACTCGACGGCAGGCTACAGATCCCAAGACGTGCCCAGGTAACGGGATTGCCTGTAGCTAGAAAATCTCTTCATGACTATTGTGTAATTCTAGTTATTAACCTAGTCCAATTTATTAGGTACTCCTGACCGTGGTACTCAGGAGTCCCTGTCCTAGACATGATGCAAGACAAGACTGGTTTATTTGTACAAGCACAATCGCCTACGGTGTCCAGGTAATTTATACAGGTCATGTCACGTCAGGTAGAGCTTATCAAGATATATCATGTCAGGTTTACTTGTCAGGAGTGCGCCACGACGGGCCGCTATAATGTCATGTCATGTTACTGTCGTGCCTTGCCATGTCAATTCTTGCTACACCACGTCAAGTACAATAGTTGTTTCCATCATGTCAATCAAATCGTAATTTATCAAGTTTAGGACAAAAGGCATAAGGATATAAAATGGGCGTAAAATATCTAAAAAGGAATAAATAGTACGCTGTAGGAACCCAAGTTTACGCGTGTACTACTATGCTAGGCCAATTAAACCCGAGCGTAAATAGCACTACGCAGACAAGAGCAAGGTAAGATAGCTTTACGCTAGCAAGGTGCATGCGGAAGGGGTTTTTACGCTAGTCGGATTGTACGTGCGTAAAACTCTCTGCAATTGAGATTCTATACGAGGAACACTTGAGCATAACTTTTACGCTAGCAAGGGTTGGCTCGGGTCAAGGGTTTACGCTGGCAAGGCTTCACGCTAGCAGGATTTTACGCTGACGGGAGAGTCCCGAGCGTAAAATCAGTCATCATAAGCAGAGCTCGATTTTACGCTAGCTCGATTTTACGCTTGCGGGTAAGCCCCGGGCATAAAATTCAAGCAGCATAAAACGAGGTATGCTGTCGCACGATGCATGTGCGTAAAAGGGAACTACGCTAACACGTTAAGACGTGGACGTAAAAGCTGAGGAATACGCTGGCATGCAATGCGTGGACATAAAACTCCATCTTCTCCACACGGTCAATGCAACCATGCGTAAAAGCTGATAAACTCCATCTCGGCCAGGACTTGGTGAAATCCGGTCACCCCAAGACCCAAACTTGTGTAAAATCATGAGGCCTACTCCATGGAACTCTTAGTTTTCGAAAACAAGCCATTATAGTAGATCAAACCAAGAAATTTGAAAATAAAATAAACATAGATCTACATGAAGTGAGCCATGGAAGTTGAAAACACTAAGTTCTAAAGGGACTTAGAATCGTATGGAGAAGATAATGAAACAATAAAATGTGAGTTCCTCCATGAAGCAAGTTGCACTTGCCGGTGGGGTTAAGTGGAGCTCTACGCTGGGTGGAGGAAGAAGAAGAAGATGAAGAAGAATAATTGCTGAGCTATGAGGAGGGAGAAAGGTGGTTGGGATATAAATGGGGGTAAGTGGTGGTAGGTAGGGGGTTCACCCCTTGGTTCATGATGAGCTAAGAGCAATCCCAAACCGAACCAAGCCAATCCAAACCAAGAATAAACCAAGCCTAGGGAGGAAATTAAGCAAGAAAATCATGCAATACAAGAATAAGTACGTACACGTATTCCAAAAATACGTAATACGAACCACAGGCATTATAGGATTTTATCACCTGATCAAAACAGATGTTCCAAGATCTGGAAGCTTGTTTAAGTCCATAAATGGACTTTTTGAGCTTACAAACAAGATGCTCCTGGCACTTTTCAATGAACCCGTCTGGTTGCTTCATATAGATGTCTTTCTCAAGACTTCTATTAAGGAAAGCTGTCTTGACATCCATTTGCCAAATCTCATAATCGAGATGAGCTGCAATAGATAAAAAAATCCAAATAGACTTAAGCATGGCTACAGGAGAAAAAGTTTCCTCATAATCGATACCCTCTCTTTGAGTAAAACCTTTTGCTACAAGCCGAGCTTTAAAGGTTTCAACCTTACCGTCTGATCCTCTTTTTCTCTTATAGACCCACTTGCATCTAATGGCTTTTACACCAACGGGTGGTTCTACAAGCTCCCAGACCTGATTAGAATCCATAGATTCTATTTCAGATATCATTACTTTTTGCCAAGAATCTGTAACTTTATCTTGGAGTGCTTCATTGTAGGTACAGGCATCATAATCTTGTTCCTCAGGGACGAAGTCTGATGACTCTCTCAAGAACATATATCTATCAGGTTGTATCACAACCCTCCCACTACGACGAGGCACTATCGGTTGTGGTGTAACATTTGTGACACGTTGTGCAGTTATTTGTGGTTCATCCTCTTTTACTGTTGGTACTGAAGTACTTGGTGTCTCACGTCTCAGTTCTTCTAGAACAACTCTACTTGTGGGTTTATGGTTCATCACGTAGTCTTCCTCTAAGAATCGGGCATTGGTGCTAACAATGACCTTCTGATCCTTAGGACTATAAAATAAACCTCCTTTCGTTCCTCTTGGATAGCCTACAAGCAAGCGTACTTCTGTACGAGATTCCAACTTATCTGCTTTCCCATTCAGCACATGTGCTGGACTACCCCAAATGCGAACATGTTTCAGACTAGGTTTACGCCCAATCCACAGCTCTGTGGGAGTAAGCGGTACTGACTTAGAAGGAACCAAGTTCAAAATATAAGCTGTAGTCTCTAAGGCATATCCCTAAAACGAATCTGGCAAATCCGAATAACTCATCATTGATCTAACCATCTACATAAGAGTTATATTACTTCTTTCGGCTACACCATTCTGTTGGGACATTCCAGGTGCAGTCAATTGGGATACAATCCCAGCCTCTGATAAATAATCCCTAAACTCTCCAAAGAGGTACTCGCCACCACGATCTGATCGTAATGACTTGATACATTTTCTATGACATTTCTCCGTTTCAGCCTTGTAGTCTTTGAATTTCTCAAAGCACTCAGACTTACGGCGCATCAAATAAATGTATCCATACCTTGAATAATCATCAATAAATGTGACAAAATATTCAAAGCCACCTCTAGCTTGGATAGTCATGGGTCCACACAAATCAGAATGAACCAATTCCAATACATCTTTGGCCCTATACCCTTTTGCCGTGAAAGGCCTTTTGGTCATTTTACCTTCCAAGCAGGATTCACAAACTGGTAGTGCCTCCACTTCCAATGAACTCAAAGGTCCATCTTCAACCAGTCTTTGAATCCTTCTTAGGTTAATATGCCCCATTCGTAAGTGCCAAAGATATGTTTGGTTCATACAAGAAGGTCCTTTTCTCTTATTTAAGTTAGATGACATATTATTCATTTCCATAAGTTGTATTGTGGGCGAAATAGGATTAATGACATACAAATTATCAACCAATGCACCAGAACAGATAAAATGTTTATTCATTCTAATAACAATATTGTCATTAAAATAAACTGAATATCCATCCTTAACTAACATAGAAACAGAAACTAAATTCCTTCTAAGTGAAGGTGCATAAAGACAATCTCTTAATGTGAAAGACTTATTTCTACCAAAAGATAAAGTAACATCTTCTAATGCAACGACCGATACTTTTGTAGAATCACCCATGAACAAGCATATCTCTCCATCACTGAGCCGTCTGGTTTCCTGGAACCCCTGCAATGTATTGCAGACATGATTAGTGGCTCCTGTATCTACACACCAGGTGCCGGTAGATAACACCGCTAAACATGTTTCAACTACTATTAAATGAGATATACCTTCTTTGTTCCCTTGTTTGAGAAGTGGACAATCAGTCTTCCAATGTCCTGACCCTTTGCACTTGAAACATTTGTCTTTCGGCTTTTTTCACCGTGCCTTGAGGTCCCATGCCTTTCTTTGCTAAGTTTGCCTGTTTCTGATTGTTATTCTTCTTCTTACCGCATTTTTGCTTAGAAGTAGAAGCCTTTTCAGAAACAAAAACATGACCACTCTGCCTAAAGAGAGATTCAGCATCCTGTAGCTCTTTTGCAAGTTCTGCCAAACTATACAACCTTTTGTTCATGTTGTAATTAAGGCAGAAATTGTCAAAACTTTTAGGCAGAGTCCCGAGAATGATATCGACCTGGGTTTCTCCATCGATTTCAGCACCAAGGATCTCCATCTCATTCAGATGACCCATCATCTTGAGAACATGATCCCTTACTGGTGTGCCCTCAGCCATTTTTGTATTCATCAAACATTTCATAGCAAACTGCCTAGCTGTTCTACTCTGATGTCTGAAGAGTTCCTTGAGGTTATACATCATATCATAAGCTGTGGTCATGGCCTGATGCTGATATTGCAGTACATTTGACATAGATGCCAGAATGTAATACCGCGCCATCTCATCTGCCTTTTTCCACTTCTTATAAGCCTCTTTGACCTCTTCATCAGAGTTAGCATCAGGCTTAGGTGGGCATTCCTCAACAAGTACATATTTGTATTCCTCAACAGTCAGAACAATGTCCAAATTACGTTTCCAGTCAATATAATTAGGTCATGTAAGTTTATTTTCTTTAAGAATCACCATAAGTGGACTGAAAGAACCCATTTTTTTGAAATCCTGAGAATCACAAAAATAAAATTATATAGGGCAAAAAAAACTTTTTGAATTAACTAAATATTGATTCCCTCAAAACAATAATAAGAAATTCACCAACACCTTGAACACCATGTATTTAGCATGCCACGATAGTGTGGACGTATACAAATTCAACTTTGTTCAAGTAGATTTTTCTTATTAATTTTACTATCATGTCAATATAACTTTATGATAAATAAAATTAATATGCTGGTCTTGCTCTGGTCATACAAATAATAGCAGTGACTCCGATGGGGAGGATACCATTATTTGTATCTAAGTGTATACCATTGCTTAATACTAAGTCCATTACCTTGTAATGAGTTCCTTCAGATGGAGAAGTGAACACATACTAGGTAACTTTCTACAATTATCCCTAAGAAAGTTTGTACTGGTGATCCATAGTTATACTCATCCGATATGGAGGAAAGCACTAAAGCCAACACGCAAGTATAATTACATCACCTACAAACCAGTAATGGAGACCATAGGATTTATACTAAATAAAAATCCTCTCCCACTTAGTTATTTAACAATGAGGGTTTTTCTACTAGTTGATATTATGTCCATGTTGTCCATTATTAATGTAGGCTTGGTTTCTAAAAAAAACAACCAAACAATAATAAACATGCATAATTAGAAAAAGCAAAATGACAAAAATAAGAGAAAATATCAAACTATTATGGTCATCTTTGCTGCTCCGTCCTCAACTATCCGAATCCAAAATCTGGCGCTGCGCAGATCTAGGGTTCGGGGTAGCGCCCCGATTTTTTTTCAGGTTTTGGCTGTCGATTCCTTCATCGAAAATTATTTGTCTGCCTCTGGATTGCTCAAAATCAACATCTCGTCCGGTGTCAGAAACAGCCACCACCGCCATCACAATTGATCAAAAATAATTAAAATTACATCAATCCTATGCCTCCCGAAGGAGTTCACACATAATCTAGATTAAAAAATTAAATTAATAAGCACGATCAACCCTCATGATTTTAATTACATCCACAGCAACAACAACATCCACGACATGTCCGTGGTTTAAACAACACAATCAAAAAACATGCATTGGACCATAATAGTTGGATCTAAGATGCCTGCAAAACCGAGTTAGAACAGATCTACATCTATCGACTATTACATAGCACAAGTTTTATTGGATAACATGGACGTATGAATCAATACGTAGATCCAAAGTGGCTCTGATACCAATTGATGGAACTGGGGATTCCCAGGACCCTTCCTTTGGTGTGAGTATTGATCGATAGAAATTTAAACAGATCTACTTCGTGTTCTAACCCTTCATAGGCGAAAACTAGGGTTCACGAATTATACCTGCGGCAGAAAGGAGATAAGTAATTCCTGGCAATCTCGAGCGGACAACCCCAAGATCTTCTGTACGTATTCCTTCCTCGAGTTGGACGTCGTGTGGGCGACGATCTCCCAACTTTTTCTTCTCCTTGGCAGCACTCACTTTCTCTCCTTACGTCAATCACAAATTTAGAGAAAATTTCATATTTCTGATCAGTAATCTGGCGGTCAGAGAATAGAGGATATATAGGCTACGACAGGGACTATAAGGAGAAATTAGGGTTAGGCCTTCTAACGGATCTGGATATCCCGTGTTCAGCCCGAACACACAATCCAGGCCAATAGCTCGGTCCACTAATGAGCTATTGTTGCACTACCTCCCTAATCCCAAATTATGTTTATGGGCTCTTTTTATTATATGCTCATTTAGCTCCCCCATGTTAAGATATCGTATGTCCGTCGATCAAATTAAGTTACTGACAAAACTATTAATTTGACATCTATTATCCTTAAGTAGTACCGTTCAACTTTATTTGTCATGTCGGATATAATCCACCTGCAGGGTTTACATGACAGTCCTTATGAGCTCCTTAAGAGGACATCATCAACCCGATGTATCGGGACATGGATTCCATTTATAATCAACAGCCCATCATACATACAATGTTATTACCCAATTCATAGAGGTTGTTGATCCATAATGAATCTCACTCTTTTATGAGTCAAAGTAATGCACATTGCATGTACATGTCTGTTATTATATCCGGATTAAGAGTACAAGCATCCATAATAACAGAGGTGTTTGTTCTCTTATGTAGTCAGTACAAAGAGAACAACCTCAAGTGGTCCTGTTCAATACACACAAAGTGTACTAGTGTAAACCTATAGTCAAGATATACTAATACCAGATTACACTACAACCTTTCCAATAGATTGTCCAAGTCCATCTAGGTTGTGAACTATTTATATACTCCATAGAAAACTGATAATATGATCTTCTGTGTGACACCACACACCATATTATCTACAATATAGAATATCAGACATTTGCATTAACACTTGCAACAAATACAATATGCAAACATTTGCCCATATGATTTTCATTCAAAATTTAAGAAAATAAGGTTACTACAAAAGTGATGCTTTTAGTAAATAACCCTAACAAGTTGGACTCTAATTATGTTAGAATAACTAATAGAGGTTAGTTGTGACTTGAATTAATAAGCCACTTTGGGCTTTCTTCTAAAAAGGCCTTTAAATGACAACTTGAGAGACCTTTAGCCTAATGTAACCACCCAAACCCTAGCCCAACCAAGGTGGCCGGCCATAGCAGCCTAGGGCATCCCCCTCTTGCTATATATAGTCATCATTAGCCCCTTCTTTCCATTTCATTAAAATCCTAATCCTAGTTTTGGTGTTCTTTTCCAATTTGCCTCCATTCCTTAAATTAACTCCAAATTCACCAAAACCAATTACATTCTCTTCCTCTTGAAGAGAGAAAGCCTTTATTGGCTAGCTAGGAAGGATTTGGAGCAATTTGGCCATTGGAGCTTGGTGGAAGATCTATTTTAGGGATTTTTATTGGGATTTCAACTCCCAATTGGTAAGAACATCTAAACCCCTTCTAAATTCTATTTTCTTTCTATAGATGCATTCATTTAGAGTTCTCTTATCATTAGGTAGAATTTGGTTTGAATTCGAATCCATTTAGGATACGTATCGCAAGAGTATCATATAAATATCTCTTGTGTTCGATGAAATGCCCCATAGGATGTTTTGATCTCTAATTTCTAATATAATTACATATTTTGGTTGCTAAGTACCTGCATATTATATATGTATTGGACTGTGGGGAATTGGACGTGAATTGATGGGTGTAATTGGACACAGGGACACTCGACGAGGTTCAGCCAGTGAATAGTAGCTCTCCTGCTACTAGGGGCTCTGTTCTCGTTTGATACGCATTGGATGTAGGAACGAAATAGTAAAGCGTAATACTCTAGAGGGGGGGTGAATAGAGTTGGCAGCAGAATAATGCTAATTAAAAAAGTTAGCAGCACAATCACAGAATATTAATCACAACTAAAATAAAGTAAAGGCAGAGTTAAGAGAGCAAACGCAAAGACAACGATGTATACTGGTTTTCCTCTGTTGAGGACTAATCCAGTCGGTAGAACTCTTGCTACCAGTTGAATCCACTATTGGAAAAACCGCAAGTTTTCTTCCGAAGTCCTTGCAACTTCTACAACGCGAGCTTTGATACGAAGAACTCGTCCAACTTCAAATGTGAAGAGGTATTCTTCAATCAAGCCTTCTGATTACAATCTCTCAGAAACTTCTAGACCACACCGTACTGGCAAATCGACTAGAGGATTGTAATTGGCTTGGGATCTAAAATTTAAAACTCAAGAAAACTCTTTGGAAGACTGAATGCTTTAGATAGAGAGAAGATTGAAAGTGAATGAGTGAGTTGAAATGATCGAAATCCTTCTCTATTTATAGGTGTTCCAAAGGCAGACTTCTGACATAATTCGGGCAGAATTCGGACAGAAGTCTATGAGCAAATCTCGGTCAAATCCGTAACTGCAGGAGGACCAAGTAACAAGGATTCAAAATTACAACGGCCTCCAACCGAACTCTGGCCGAACTCGGCCCGAGTTCTATCAGGGTTTAGTTAGGTTTTTGAAAAAGCTTTTTGGTGATTTTTGAAAACCTTTTTGAAAACGTTTTTGTAAACCTTTTTAAGAGGTCATTTTAAAAACATTTTGAACTCATTTAAGGGTAGCCTATTTGACAGTACGACTCGGTGTACAACATATTCCTAGACTCAAATAAAATGAAAAATATATTGCATAAGGAATTACAGACTCGAGTAGGCAAACAGATCTTCGGTCTTGAATTCAGTGGATAGCCATTCTTGATCATGTCCAAGAGTTCGAGATGTCCCGACTAGCTTCGTATATCCAGACAGAGTTTGATCAATTATTAAAATCAGGTTGACCATATGACCAATGGGCCAACAATCTTCCCCATTTTGATAATTGACAAACTATAGATGATATAACATTAAGCTTGTTCAAAATATCAAAAAGTAGAATTGTTCATATCCTGTATTATCTAAAAAAATGTTAGATCTTTTAATTTTTCTCCCCCTTTGTCACTTAGCAAAATAATTGCAAAAGATAAAGCTCCCCCGCAATCAATGCATAAGTAACAAATAGTGAGAAAACACATATAAAAGAAATAAGACAGAAATAAAAGAGAAATATCACAGGCATGTATTGTCTAAAAAAATCATCACAGACATGTAATTTCACAGGCAGTTATAAAAAATGAAGCAATATAAGAGATAGTGCTATCATAAACTGAAACTGAAACATAGTGCTGAAATAAACTGGAATGCCATAAACTGAGGCATAATAAACATGTCCATGAAAATAATAGAGTACTAAAGCAAACTAGAAAGTGCAAATAATAATCAAAAAAGTACTGATAATAACTTGGAATGTCAAAGCATTTCCAAGTGCACAATAAAATATCACTCAAAATTACTTGGTCACATCTCCTCATCATTATCCTCATCATCATCATCAGCTCGACCAGCATGTCCTGAAGGACCAACTCCAGAGGTACCAGCGCCAGAAGGATGAGGAGGGGCGCCAGCATATAACTTACCAACAAAGTCACGAGGTGGAGCACGATCAAGACGGTACCAATCATAGGCGTTACCGGGCTGGAAGTAGGCATGAACAGCCTCATCCTCACAGCGGTAACCAGAGAAAGCTGGATCTCTAAGGATGGAACCGGCTGAATAACCAGTCTGGGCGAAACGAAGATCAGCTAAGGAGTTTGCAAGCGCCTGATAACGGGTGACGTCGCGGAACTCACGCTCGCGAGCCATGTCCGTCATCGAGACGTGCAAAGCAGATAAATGCTGATGTATGCCCTCAAATGTTATGGCATACTGATGAGGTAGTGGAGAAGGTGCAATAGGAGGAGCAGGAGGAGGACCTGAAGCATTCATGCTACGACGAGATAACTGAAGAAACTTGGGCTCAGGATCCTGAGTACAAGTCGACAGATCGATATCGAAACGCTGAAAGTTGTGTGGAGAATCATCGCGTAAGAGAGATTTCTATCTCTTGCACGACAACGACCCATCATCTGAATCATAGTCTTAGGGGCAGAAAATGGAATCCCCTTAAGAATGTGGTACATGGCGGACAGCTCAAGAGAAGTCACATCATCCTTTGAAGTGGATTTTGGAAGGATAGTGGAATAGATGATGCGATGCAATTCATAGTTAAACAAGTTCAGGTTGTTAGCCTTGAACTTTCCAGAGCGTACTCTATCAGGTGCACAGAGTTCTGCTTTGAAATTGGCGAGTATCGTGCCTTCGGGGAAATCAAATTCAGTGATGTCAACTAGCGGTTCACCTTCGTTAGGGATGCCAAGGATCTCCGCTAAGAGGTCATCATCGAAATTGATATCAATACCTCCAACACGAGTGCTCACATCAAAATTGTTTAATATGAGATTGTAATAAAATATTCTAATGGCATTAGTTGCTATAGGGAAGCAGATTTTAACAAAAAGATGTAACCCTAATGCCTCAAAGAAATGACGATGATCAGGAAATACAGTCCATTTGACTGGAGCGCCTGTGCATATGGATCTCATGGAGAAGTCTCCATACCATAGCAGGGCTTGGTCTAGGGTTTGAAAGAAAAACCCGTCGAACGCGCCGTCGCTCGTTTGGACCGACGAGAAGAGGGAATCCGTATGCGGATACGAAGATGACCCTTCCTCACTGGGGGTCGTCTTCTTCCTCTTTGAAGGATTGAATTTGGGTGCCATTTGTGCAAATTGAAGTAAAAATGCACTAATTGAAAAGTGGAGAAGGATGTAGTTATAACTCCCGAAATCAAAGTATGTCGAAGAGAACGACGAACTCTGTACGAATCCAAATTTTGGATTGATTTCACCACTTGGATTGGAAGGAAGAGGGTGGTGAAGAACTAGGGTTCGGGGCTCTTTCGCGGCTGCTGCTGCTGTTATGATGTAGTTTGGAAACAATGAAGAAGAAGGGCTCTCGGGTTCTGGTTATATAACCTGATATCCTCAACCAAACTCGGGCCGAATTCGGTCAGAGCTCTGGCCGAATTCGCCTAGGGTTCTTTATAGTTAATTTTTGCCATTCTTTTTCATTGTCTTATTTCAAATATTTAATTCAAAGATTAGTCATTTCAACTTCAATTAACATAATTAATATTATTTTATAGATTAAATGTTGTCACACAGTGACTGTTTTAGATTAGCTGTAGGAGTACTGTCCCAGCTGGCGGAGGTTCACCGGGGAACTCTTAAGTAACGCTTCGCTTCAACCGTAGTTGTGGTGATAGACAGACTCTTTATTGGCTTATCTCTAACACAGTTTTTGCGTAATGATATATAATCATAAAACAAAATTAATTAATATTATTGACGTCCAAAATTTCTAATTCTCGACGTAAATAATTGAAACGATCTTCCGCTAGAGGTTTAGTGAAGATGTCAGCTAGTTGATTTTCAGTATCTATGTATACAAGGTTTATATCTCTATTTTGATGATGATCTCTAAGAAAGTGATATCGAATCTCGATATGTTTAGTACGAGAGTGACATACTGGATTCTTAGTCAAATTAATAGTGCTCGTGTTATCACAGAAAATAGGAATAAGTGTGTAAAATAAATCATAGTCTTCTAGGGTTTGTTTCATCCACAAAATCTGAGCACAACAACGTCCTGCGGCGATGTACTCAGCCTCTGTTGTTGATAGGGCTATAGAATTTTGCTTTTTACTAAACCATGAGACTAAAGCCTTGCCTAAGAAATGATATCTGCCACTGGTACTTTTTTTATCAACTTTGCATCCGACAAAATCTGCATCCGAATAACCAGTAAGGTCAAAGGACTTAGTTTTGGGATACCACAAGCCAACAGAAGAAGTGCCCTTAAGGTATCGAAAGATACGCTTAACTGTGGACAGATGTGATTCCTTTGGGTTAGCTTGAAAACGTGCACACAGGCAAACACTAAACATTATATCTGGACGACTAGCAGTTAAATAAAGTAAACTACCAATCATACCTCAATACTTACGTGTGTCGACTGGCTTGCCTTGTTCATCTGAATCAAGCTTTGTTAAAGTTGCCATTGGAGTGCCAATAGGTTTGACATTGTCCAGATCAAACTTCTTTAGCAAGTCTTTTGTGTACTTGGCTTGATTTATAAATGTTCTATTATCTGTTTGTTTGATTTGCAATCCGAGAAAGAATTTCAGCTCTCCCATCATGCTGATCTCAAACTCATTCTGCATACACTTAGAAAATTCTTGACACAGAGATTCATCAGTAGATCCAAATATAATATCATCAACATAGATTTGAATTAAAAGAAGTTTGCCATTAAAAGACTTAATAAACAGTGTAGTGTCAACCTTGCCTTTTAAAAAACCGTTGTCAAGTAGAAAAGAGCTTAGACGATCATACCAAGCACGAGGGGCTTGTTTTAAACCGTATAAGGCTTTCTTCAACTTGAAAACATGATCAGGGTTTTTGAAATCCGTAAAACCTGGAGGTTGTGCTACAAAAACTTCTTCTTTTATAAAACTATTTAAAAAAGCTTGACATTCATTTGAAATAGTTTGAAATCATGAAAACATGCAAATGCACATAACATGCAAATGGATTCTAATCTCGCAACTGGGGCATAAGTCTCATCGTAGTCGATACCTTCTTCTTGATTGTATCCTTGAGCTACGAGTCGAGCCTTATTACGAGTCACTAGACCATTCTCATTCAGTTTATTTCGGAATACCCAACGGGTGCCAATGATCGGATGATCAATAGGCCTGGGAACAAATTCCCAAACTTGATTCCATTCAAATTGGTTTAATTTCTCTTGCATAGCATATATCCAAAAACTATCACTACATGCTTCATCAATATTTTTGGGTTCTAGCTGTGAAATAAATGCAACACTAGAAATAATATCTCTACTGGATGTACGAGTACTTACTCCTTTGGTAATATCACCAATTACCAAATCTTTTGGATGATCAGCTGTAAATTTCAACCTTTTCGGTAGATTCTGAAGGTAGCTGGTTCCTGGATCTTCTCTAGGAGGTTCAGCTAATGCAGAGCTTGGTTGAGGATCAGCTGATGTTGAATTTGATGCAGGCAGATCTTCATCACTGTCATCGATAGTCATTTGATTTATTTCATCAAAGGTGACGTTGATTGATTCTTCGATGATCATTGTTTATTTGTTGAAGACTCTGTATCCTTTGCTCTTGGCCGTATAACCTAAAAATATACCTTCATCGGCCTTTTCATCAAATTTTTCCAAGTTGTCTTTTGTATAAAGAATAAAGCATTTACAACCAAATATTCTAAAGTATGAAACTGAGGGAGTTCTATCAAACCATAACTCAAATGGAGTCTTCTTCGATTTGGGTCGAATTAGAACTCTATTGAGAACAAAGCAAGCTGTATTGACAGCTTCAGCCCAAAAATATTTAGGTAGACTAAACTGGTTTAACATCACTCTGGCCATTTTAGATAGAGTTCTGTTCTTACGTTCCCCAACTCCATTTTGTTGTGGAGTCCTAGGACAGGAGAACTCGTGTATGAAACCGTGTGTGTCACAAAATTGCTCAAAATCAGCATTCTCGAATTCGCCACCATGATCGCTTCTAATACGAGTGATCATGTAACCTTTTTCATTTTATACTTTCTTGCAAAAGGCGACAAATTCGGATAATGCATCATTCTTGTGTGTCAAGAAATATACCCACGTGTATCTAGAGAAATCATCTACAATTAAAAAAGCATACAATTTACCTCTGAGGCTAGCAACTCTGCTAGGACCGAATAAGTCCATGTATAGCAATTGTAGAGGTCTAGTAGTACATACTGCGTTTACAGATTTGAATGTGGATCTGGTAGCTTTGTTCTTTTCACATTGGCTGCATACCGAATCCTTCTTGAATGTAATGTCCGGTAAACCGCGTACTAGCTTCTTTGTGGATAATCTTGAGATCGTATCCATATTAGCGTGACCGAGTCTCATATGCCACAGATGACTCTCATCACTCTTGGCCATTAAGCATCTACCTGAAATGTTAGTTTCTTCTAACAAATAGAAAACATATATATTGTTTTCTCTGATACCTTCAAAGATAGTACTACCAGTTGAGCTATCAACTATAGTACATTTGTCTTTGCCAAAGTTGATTCCATAACCATGATCAGCTAGGTGACTTATGCTGAGTAGATTATGTTTCAACTCGGTAACCAGACAGACATCCTTAATTACAGGATAGGAAGACTTACCAACATCACCGATACCAATAATATACCCTTTCAAGTTGTTACCGAAGGAGACATAGCCTTCCTTCTTTTTCTTCGACAGTGTTACAAATAGTGTAGCGTCACCAGTCATATGCCGTGAGCAACCGCTGTCGAGGATCCATTTGCTTCTAGCATGTGAAGGGTGTTCCACCTATAAAACAGTTTGCAGATGAAACTTTTGGTACCTATTTCTTGTAGGGTCCTAAAATGTTAGCCTTTGGTATCCAAGCATAAACATTTAAATCAACAAGCTTTCTCATTCTACATACAGATGAAATATGACCAATGAGGCCACAATAATGACATTGTGCATGTCGAGTGTTGAAAGCTGAGTGGTGTGCATGGTTGATAGGTTTAGGTTTTCTAGTATAGAAGAAAGCATACCTATAATCTTGTTTGGGCTTAACCTTTTGGGGTAAAGGTTTGATAGGGTTAGGTCTGACAGTGTTTGGCTTGGGAATGTTCCAATTTTTCGGTAAGTGACACGTGTTAGGGTAGGAAGCAGCAGGCTCAGGCTGTTTTCCTAACCTAATTTCCAATCTTTTAGAAGTGTCATACAACTTATTATAATCAAAAGTGAGTATTTCTATTCTGATTTGTGCACATCGAAGACTTTTCTTCTCTATAGAAAGTTCTTCCTTGAGTTGGTCAATAATTCTGTCTTTCCCTTCAGATGACTTGGTAGTCTCGTGTAATAAGAGCTTTATTGAAGAAAGTTCACCAGACTCACTAACATTATTTCTAACCTCAGCTAGTAGGTCGGTAAGTCTACCTATTTCACCTTTATACTCTTTTAGTACCTTCTTAGAGGTCTGATACTTGCTACACAGTTTCCTGTAATCAGTCATCAGGTCACTGAAGGCATCTCCTAATTGCTCAAAGGTGAAGTCATCATAAGTATCAACTACAGGTTCAGTGGGTACCTGATCGGATGCCACAAAGCATACGTTTGCAGCGTCTTCTGATTATTCGTCTTCTGAGTCGCTGGCTTCACTTTCATGCCATATGCTGGTATTGGCATATCTCCTAGATGTTGATCTCTTCAGGTTCCCTTTCTCATACCTGTTGCTCTTCTTGCTTGATGATGAGTTTGTGGGACAATCCTTCTTTATGTGTCCTTTCTTCTTGCAGCCGTAGCAGACAGCATCATCTTGATACCAGTTGTTACTGCTGTTGTTTTTTTGGCTCTCTTCTCATGTCTCATGAATCTCTTGAATTTTCTTGCTAGGAGTGCTTGATCTTCAGCATCAGATTCGCTGCTTTCTGAGTCACCTTCAGCAGCTTTTCTGTGCTGAGCCTTGAAAGCGATCGTCTTCTCCTTTGGTGCAGGCTCTTCAAAATCTTGTAGCTCCAGTTCATGAGTGAGTAGCTTACCCATAAGTACTTCGAGGGACATAGATGTGAGATTGTTCCCTTCAATGATTGCAGTGGCCTTCGGAATCCAGTTCTTGGTAAGTGCTCGCAGGAGTTTGCGAATCTTTTCATGGTTACTGTACTCTTTGCCTAGGGAGGACAAAGGATTTACAATATCCAAGAATCTTTTGAACATTTGAGTAACTGTTTCGTTGGGCTTCATCTTGAACACCTCATACTCTTGAGGAAGTCAGCTGACTTTAGATTCTTTGACTTGAGTCATGCCTTCATGTGTGACTTCAAGTAGCTTCTACACTTCATTTGCCGTTGTGCGGATAGACACCCTGTTAAATTCAGTTCTGTCTAAAGCATAAAATAGAGCATTAATAGCACGTGCGTCAAGACTGGCCTTTTTTTTCCTCCTCTGTATATCTGCTATGGGGTTTTTCAACTAAAACTCCATCAACATTTATACGAAGTGGCTTTTGATAGCCATCAATAACAATAGACCATAAATTAAAGTCAAGAGATTTCAAGAAGAAACGCATCCGTGTTTTCCAATAAGTATAATTCGTACCATCAAACAGTGGGGGTCTGTTTGTGGCCTGGCCTTCACTTGTGAATTTCATAGTTGCCATGTGTTGTGCTGTGATCTAAATAACAATAAAAAAATAATTGTACTGTTACCTTTGCTATACCTGTAACACCCGCTCTGATACCAATTGTAGGAATGAAATAGTAAAGCATAATACTCTAGGGGGGTGAATAGAGTTGGCAGCGGAATAATGCTAATTAAAAAAGTTAGCAGCACAATCACAGAATATTAATCACAACTAAAATAAAGTAAAGGTAGAGTTAAGAGAGCAAACGCAAAGACAGCGATGTATACAGGTTTTCCTCTGTTGAGGACTAATCCAGTTGGTAGAACTCTTGCTACCAGTTGAATCCACTATTGGAAAAACCATAAATTTTCTTACGAAGTCCTTGCAACTTCTACAACGCAAGCTTTGATACGAAGAACTCGTCCAACTTCAAATATGAAGAGCTATTCTTCAATCAAGCCTTCTGATTACAATCTCTCAGAAACTTCTAGACCGTACCGCACTGGCAAATCGACTAGAGGATTGTAATTGGCTTGGGATCTAAAATTTAAAGCTCAAGAAAACTCTTTGGAAGACTGAATGCTTTAGATAGAGAGAAGATTGAAATTGAATGAGTGAGTTGAAATGATCAAAATCCTTCTCTATTTATAGGTGTTCCAAAGGCAGACTTCTGACAGAATTCGAGCAGAATTCGGACAGAACTCTATGAGCAAATCTCGGTCAAATCCGCAACTGCAGGAGGACCAAGTAACAAGGATTCAAAATCACAACGGCCACCAACCGAACTCTGGCCGAACTCTGGCTGAACTCGGCCCGAGTTCTGTCAGGGTTTAGTTAGGGTTTTGAAAAAGCTTTTTGGTGATTTTTGAAAACCTTTTTGTAAACCTTTTTAAGAGGTCATTTTAAAAACATTTTGAACTCATTTAAGGGTAGCCTATTTGCTAGTACAACTCGGTGTACAACATATTCCTAGACTCAAATAAAATGAAAAATATATTGCATAAGGAATTACAGACTCGAATAGGCAAACAGATCTTCAGTCTTGAATTCAGTGGATAGCCATTCTTGATCATATCCAAGAGTCCGAGATGTCCCGACTAGCTTCGCATATCCAGACAGAGTTTGATCAATTATTAAAATCAGGTTGACCATATGACCAATGGACCAACATTGGATTCACATCCTAATCACAATTTTGGATAGGTTAGATAACTGAAACATAGACCTAGGCTTTGGGCTTCGAGCTATGGCCATTTTGAGCTATAACACTCCCTGCAGACGCTGTTCTGTGCAGTCGGGCAACCCCCTCTTTCACTGTCTGTAACACATACTGCCACACCCCTTTATTTCATAATTACTGCAATTCATTCACTACACCTTGACACTAATTTAATATTACATTATTGCATATACTCGAATAAACACTACATATGAATTACCCCTACCATATATCCCTGCATGACCCTTGAATACATTCACTGCATACCTAAATGCATTTATGATGTATGGGTTCAGATGTTACCTGACCACATGTGGTAGCCTATATGATGGCTTTGTACAGTACCCCATGTATGTTCAACTCATTTGGTCAGCCCCTACACTCCTTGTTTCTGTCTATGCGTAGATCCTTTAGTCAGTTACTACCCTCCATTTTTTATTTCACATTCATCAACTCGTGCATGCCCATTTTTGAAGTACTTAGAGTTTATTACACTCATCTTGGCTCTGTTCCCCAACTGGAACCTATTATCCCACTTATTCTTTTTTATTGAGTTACTCCACATCCTCTTAATTCACAGGTTAGCTTCAGTTGAGATCGTTGATTAATAGGCTGCTAATCACCTTAGTTTCAGACCATATCAGATGTGTATATCTTGTAACGCCCCAGTCCCAAAATACATAGGATCGAGTATGCGAACATGCCAGCTGCACATATACGAAAAATACTCCAATATATGGAATCCTCGTATACATACATAAGCTGTATAATATATCATCATAGGCCAGAATAATATAATCTAATCTCATCACAGCTCAACACAGAAGGTAATAAAGTCTAGATAATAAATGAGTGTATCAAAAGATAGCCGGGTGAACATACTCACTCCAAGTAGCTATAAAAATAGTCTCATAAGATCGGAGTCCAACCTCCGTAAAATACAAAGGAAAGAGATGTAAAATATCCGCTAATATCTCAATAAATGAATAGACTAAAAATCAGTAGGAGATGCCTCGTCATCAAAGTAGGATGGATCCAGTGCCGCTCCGTACTCCTGCAGGAAGTCGTCTAATCCTAGAGAGATAACTAGGTCCTCAGAGGGACGTAGTAAGATACAAGAAAATACCATGCCATATAAACTGTGATAATATAATAGAAGAGAAAGGATGCATGCATTCGGGTTTCTGACCAGTCTACTGTGAATATGCAGTTTGAGGAAACAATCCTTCGACACATGAGCCCTGGCTGTAGATGGGATCGGCATAGTTCCCGTAAAGGGCACCAGGGGCCTACGTCCATAACGTCCGAAGATCGTTAGAGGGCATCATGTGCAAGGGGCTACGTCCATAACGCTCTGAAAAGCGTTAGAGGGCACCTGGGGCCTGCATCTCCGAAGGAGCGCACAGGTAGTCAGGGAAGTGCATAGAAGCCCATACGTCAGGTATTGTTCTCCCCACCCAATGCCTAGTATCATCATCTCCATGACTGATATGACTCTCTAGTAACCGCCAATTCTTCTAACATCCAATTCTATTGGAAGTTGCTCCTATCTGTCGTACGCTCCATATGTATCGGTGGCCAGCCGACTATGCGGGTACGTATCCTACATGTGATTCACAACACGTGGTAAAGCAAGTGTCAAGGCCGTATGAGATATACCAATACCTCATCAACAATGGGTGGTCGTTAGACTAAGTCAATGTAAGAGAAATAAATAAAAGCAAGAAAACGATCGATAGAGTCGCTTGCTCCCAAGTGTGGCTTGGACGCACAGTTTTATAATAACAATAAATAGGAAATGCTAAAAATAACAACTGAAAATAAGAATATGTAATTCACAGAGTAAGGTGGCAAGGTATTTTGTCTGGTAGTGCGAAGATGGCAAGTCCAAGAATCACAATGTCAGCAATAGAAATGTCAAAATCTCCAAACAACTACGTATGCTGAAACAAACATCAAGAACATACTCGAAATAAGTGATATACCTAGGAAACGCCTATCCAAAAGTCCAATTCTGGAACAGGGGTAAAATCGTAGTTTTTGGACAAAATTGTAGTAGTTTTATTGCATCCATCCATTGGTTCAGACATTTCCTGTAGGTTCAACTAGTTAGTATCCTTTCCTGTTTAGATTAATTTGAGCATTGGTTTTAGAACAATATTGGTTCTGTCCCTAACATTGTATGCCCTACATATTGTAGTGTTAGTTATTTTTCCATATTGCCCTGCATCCATGTCCACATTACTTGTAAATGCCATTTTGGTTCATACCCGTTCATTACATAGCAGTTCACTTAGTGTAGAGATTTTGATCCCAGATTCATCTTTCCTTTTGGTCATTCCTTCGGTAATTCCTACTTAACTAATTTTTTGTCAAAAACCTATAGAAGGACTACATGTGATAGACATGTTTTGTTCAGTCCATGCTTGGACTATAGGACCAGTCTTCAATGTTGTATTTGTGAATATATACATATTATATATATGTGTAATGTATACAAGGATGAGGGTTGGGTTACTATACTGTAGGTTATGGTATATATATTGTTATGTAGAGCCTATGTCTTGGATTTGGTTGATACCTTGTTCAGTTTGGGGTATGTAATATGAGGGTAGGGTATATGATATAAGGTTGGGGTTATACATTATATATATATATATATATATATATATATATATATAAATGAATGAATATGTGTTATGCCTTATGCATAGGTTATGGTATATGGTTAATTTATGGGGATTAGCTTTGTTATAGAGTTGGACTAGATAGTTGACCCCTTGACTGAGTTGACTAGAGTTGACCAAGAGTTGACTTTGACCTAGTATCATGTAGATTGAATTGTATACTTCAATTATTATATATTGAACACATTGTAATCTGTATTGCTCACAATTGGACTCTATGACTCCAGTTCAGACATCAATATACATCAGTTGCTCAGGGTATCATGCGAGTACATTCTCTGTTAGTTTTTATTCATGATAGTATCTATATTGCCTGCTTTAAACTACTTTACTTGATGCTGACACGTTGTTAACACGGATTGGTACTATATGGATCTTTTTATGAGATGTTATCCCCTCATCGGGTGCATCGGATATTTTATGTTCATGTACTTCATCATGTGCATCATGTACTCATTGTACTCGTATTTCTTCATGTACACACATATGCTCTCATGTACTCTCATGTACTCACATGTGCTTCATGTATAGCTAACAATTATTTTTGTAATGCAACTTGACTAGATCCTTGTGTATTAATTAGGGCAAGGGGAGTAGAAGTGGTTATGTGATTAAATTCCTCTAGTGTAAAAATGTGCATGTCGATTATACCCTCACGTATAATGGAGTTACCATAGAATAAAAATGTGCAACCTAAGCTAATCACATAACCATCTTGTGCTCTGAAATACTTATACTTATTATAGTTTATCGATTCTTTATTATATTCCATGATCTCAGTTTACTTATCCATATCTTCTGTATTCCTGTACTTCTCTTTACAGCACATCATGTACTTTTCTATTGTTAGCTCTATATTACCTACCATGTTTTGGAACTGCTTTCAGAGATATGTGCTCGTTCCTGTCCTGACAGGATAATGTTAATTTTTTTACAGAGAACTTGGAGGATCCAGCTGGCCTAGAGGAGACACCAGTAGTGCTTGGAGTAGACTGCTAGGACTGTTGGGTTGTGTCTTTTAGTTTCTTGTTATGTATTTGAGTTGTACCCTATTTGGTATTGATAACACTTAGACTCTTTAAATTCTGAATATGTATTGAACCTTGATATCCTTCTTTCTAGTCCATATAGTGCTGATTTTATCCTTTAGTTATTTTGTGATTGAGTTGCATCCTTCTGAGATTGCCCTCTGTTTGGAGATTATATTATATTGTGTTTAGTTGTGAATGAGACCTAGGACAGCATTCTACCGCCGATACTGCGGCGTAGGCTGGACATACCCATGATCTCGTGCCCTTTCACCGGGTGCGGGTCATGACACAAGGGCTATATATCTCAATTCCAATTGACCATGCAATGCGTATCGATAGCATACAACCAAACAATTTGCCTATGTCTATTTTTTATTGGCATAATGCCCCAACTCAATGTTCATCAAACGAATGCCCCAGAGGCTATAAATGTTTCGAAGGCACCATGCCACATTCAACAGTTTTGTCATAACATTCGTGCCACAACTGTTCTCCTCGCAACGAAGCCATCTTTTATGATTCTTGTGCACATAAACACGATTCGACATATTTATTATCTTTCCTTCGAGTTGTGCATTCGATGCACGCCTCGATACCATATTTCCATGTTCTATGCCTTAGTGTTCAATGTTCATAGCTCGTGCACTAGGACACTCGTCTCAATTATCTTTCAATGTTTTAGACTTATAACTCGTGCTCGGGGGCACGAAGGACTCATGTACGGAGGCGCACCGAGGCGCTCACCGTTGCGATGTTTCGATGTTCAATAGCGACTCGTGCATTTAATGCACATTTTATTTCAATTATTATATCTAGTGTTTGACACACTACGCTTTCTCTCGATCGAGCCATGCCCGTGGACTCGATAAGTTAACTTAGCATACAACGATTCATTTTACTTAGGCATGAAGGAGTAGGAAAGAAGGGTCAAAGTCCTCCCACCTTAAGCCGATATGCCTTGTCATTTCGTCGAGACGATACGGATCGATTTTATTACTTTGTTGTACTACCAACTCTTCTAACTTAGCCATTCGAGCACGTCCTGCTTCATTGAATTATACGACTGATTTGGCTTACCATGCCTATGCCTCAGTTCGTTGCGAGGCGGTGATTTGGTTTTGCGGACTCCATTGCAAATAAGGCAAAATGTTGACCTCTTGTATTTCAGCGTAAACGTATGGCATGCACATGAAACTAACTAAAATCATTATTCGTTAGAACCAGACTTGTGCGTTGCATCGATTCGATTTCTTAGAATCTTCGAACCGACTCATTGCTTTCTCTCGGGCCAACTTAACACTTGTATCGATTTTACTCGATGCATTCCTCGGGTCGACGTACTTCTTTGCATCGATTCACATCGATATATATTTCGGCTCAACGCAACTCTTTGAGTCAACGACTCAGCATAATGTACTGTACGGAGTGAGGCATTACGTAATATACCACTCAAAACAAAGTTTATCCTCGAACCAAAACCAACACTCAATTCAAGTGTTTCTCCAGATCATTTTATGATCTCGCCCAACTATCGTTTTCCCTTTCAAACACTCGTATAAGATTTCATTAACTTTCACTCTTTTCTGCAGCTTGATTTGAATTCAGTATACAACTTGATTTGGATCATTACACATATTCAAGGCATCTCAGAAATATATGTATTTCATCCAAGCCCAGTAGCAGAAAATTAAAACAAAGCTAACATATAAAATTTTAATCCTAGATACTTGCCATCTCATACTCTCGATCAGACTTAATCTCTAGCGACCATTCTCATATTTCTATCGTGTATGCATATTCGATGCATACATCATTATCTAACAAATGTCACGGCATACAACATGATTTGAAATCACATTTCTTATTTCGTAAGTTCCGTAATGACTACCAAACTATGCATTGCGTTAAGCCGTCGTACATCTAATCGCAACGAGCTTTCATAATGCCTTCCATTCGTAGTCGATGTCCAACTATTTTTTGAAGTTTCACTCGGTAACTTATCTCGATACAATTTTCTTTGTTGACTTGCAAATGAATCAATATTCAGGGCTACGCCCGCTAGGTGACTTACCTAGATACCGTACCTAAATTCTTTCGACACCACTTTTAAATTGACTTGCACAAAGGCCATAATTTATCCGACATAAAAGTTCAATTTGAGTCGATGATGCTCAAAGGCAACGGTCTTTCCAACACAATTGTTTAACTCAAGTTGACAAGGCTCAAAGGCAACAATCGTTTTGACATAAAGGTCTTTTTACGATGCGTCTTATGTTCGATTCCTATCGAGTAGAAATTTTCTAGCCAAATTTCCAACTTGTCCATCTCGAACATCGAACATATGTTCGATTTATGCAAGCTCAATTGCAAGGTGAATTGAAATTCAATGACACAACTTTGAAAATCATTCTCTTATCTCTCGCTCTTGTGCATAGAATGATTCTCAAAATCGCATATCCGTTGCACCAAGTTTGTTTGTGAAATTTCTATTTCAATCGTTGACCAACATAATCATTCAAGCATTCATCCGACCAATTCTCAAAATTCGACTACAATATTCTTAGCCGAAGGTGTTCTATCAATTCCTGAAACAATCAATCGATCTCCTAGACTTTATCCTCAACGTTCATCACATGATATTTGTTCTATACGTAATTCCATATACGATATCATTTTGGTCATCCTATAGGTATGCAACATTTATTTCGATTTGATGGTTAAGTCTTCTAGGGTCAGCTGTCCCGAAGCTACGCTCGATAATTGGGGATCATTAACGAAGGAAAGTTACTACGAACCATGCTATATTTTATTTCGGAGCCAAATCACGTTTCGACGATTTCTATGAGACAACCCAAATTTGAAAAAAGCCATTTCTATCTGTGCAACTGAGGCACAACTATCCTTTGAGTAATTCATGCACTATCGTCGATAAATCCGTAATTCACGAAACATCTACTCGTATTTAGTTCGAATCTATCTACCCACGGTCGACATTTGAGATGCTATACACATCGAAACGATCATTGATGACATATAGTCTCGTCTTGATCAATCACAAAGTTTACAATCAACCAATTCGATATGCTCATATTGCAATTTCCAAAATCTCAATATCGTAGCCTCGCTCAGTTTTGTATTCCCATATCGTGCTTACTTTTCTAGCGTATCGATTTAGATAGCGCGAGGGTCAACTTTGAATCTGTATCAACGTCAACTTAACTCGCATCACATACATCCAAGTTAACAATAAACTTTTTTATACGCATCATATTATTTTCCTGATTTGTCGCATCCCGCTATACTTTTGATCGCGCAACTGAGTTACCCATTATCTAATATCGAACCCTCGACTTATATGATCACGCCCTCTAAGTTTTATGTGTTTTAGTCATACTCAAATGAGTTTCGTCGTAACGTAACCAACTATCTCCTAGGCACGATTTATCCACAACAACTGACTTTTCATTGATATCGTAATTTGTACAATCTAATTACAATTCATATCGCCAACAATTTTATCGAGTTCGCAAGTCGTGCGATTTGATTATAACATTGGGTTTCCTATTCCGTCGATTCGATTATTATCTCGAAGCAAAATCGTTTTGCTAGTCCCGGTCATTCGACCGCCTTATAAATTTTCGTCCGATGTATTATTCAATGATACAAGTTCCGCTTTACCATTTTAACTGATTATCGAAGAACACTTGCATCAATATTCCGTCGTATAAATTTCCAAGCGGGTCTCGGTACTATCCCTTGTTCGTTGCGGACAAACCTTTCGCGATTCACGCAATGTGTCGATGCAATCAATCGCACAAGTATTATAGCATGTACCACTCAGAAATTGAGTCATTCATTGCATGTATGGTATGTCATATACCACGCAAAAAATCAAGTCATTTCTTCACATCATACTCGGTATGAACCAACAATCTATTCTGACTTACGATTTTTGCAGTGATCATGCCGATCACAACCGTAACTTTTGATTTAATCAAAATATGACACAACTTGGCCAATGTATTCAATTTCTAACGCAAGCTCGGTGCACAACCGAACGATTCGTTCTCATCGACTTACGATTTCAGTTCCCTCCATCTCGTGCAACATTTTATTTCAGTTTCATCCATTGCATCTCGTGTAATATTTTATTTCAGTTCTCTCTGTTGCATCTTGTGCAACATTTTATTTTAGTTCCCTTTGTTGTATCTCGTATAACATTTTATTTCAGTTTCATCCGTTGCATCTCGTGTAATATTTTATTTTAGTTCTTCCGTTGCATCTCGTGCAATATTTTATTTCTTATATTCAAAGCCAATACTCGAATTCGTTCAACACATTCGATATCAACTTTCACATTCATTGCAACGCAACATTCATAATCAATTCGTTGTAAATCATGCAATACATCCCACAATTTTTGTTATATCGATGCAACCAACATTTCTCATATCAACTATTGTATTGAAATAACAAACATCCCAATTCACATTGCACAACTTGTTGTACTTGCAGCAACAATAGTTTATGGCTCGTTGCACTCAATGCAATAAACGTTCCACAACTTTCTCAACAAATCACAACAAGAAATCCGGGTTTCCGTGACAAATAATCTGTGACAAGTGTAAAACTTGTCACTGAAAGGAATATTTCTGTGACAAATAATTTTTGTTGTCACTCATAATTTGTTTCTATGACAACTGTTCTTGTTCGTCACACAATTAAAACATTTAGTGACCATATTTTTATTGGTTGTCACTTAATGTGGTCAATGAAATAAAATTATGATTTTAGAGACAAGTTATGTGTGATAAGGGAAATAGTTCACTAAATTTTTTTGTTGCAGTTACAAAAAAATATTATTGTCACATAAAAGTATTAGCCACAAGATTAAAATTTTATTCTTGTCACTTAAAAGTTTCTTTTAGTTACCAAATAATTGTAGTCACACAAAAGTATTAGTCACAAAGAAGAAATTTATTTCTTGTAACAAAAACTTTAAATAAATTTAAAAAATTTAAATAAAAAATATATCCTATTTTTGATACTATTTTGACATTACTATTTAAATTGTAACAAGATTTGACTATACCAATGATTTGACTATACCAATATTTGGCTTAGCAGTTCTTTCATTTATTATTCGTAAAATTTATTGGTCAATTTAAACAAGCAAATAACCCCCTTCCCCTCCTCTTAATATAAACACAGCCATCGATTTATTCTCCCTCTCCCCTCTTATTTTGGTAGGCTTCCCTCTTCCTTCTCATCCTTTATTCTCTTCTTTTATTTTCCCCAATTTCTGAATACATTAATTTAGGGATTTTGATGAAATTCTAATTTAATTTTGGAGGTTATGGGATCGACGGTGAAGGAGCTACCATTTGCTCATCAAGGTTGTAGGACTTCAAGGTTACTGATTCTCCTATGCCAGTGAGTCATCTTTCTCATAAGTTTTTTGCATTTTTACTTGTTTGGTGGATTGGTTGGGTTCAACAATGTCGGTTTTGAATCCATATATAAAAGGTACGATTTCTCAAATTGCTCATCAGCAATGGTTTCACACAATGATTTCGTACAAACGGGATATTGTAATACCACATATGTTCGACAACAATGGTTTGTGTCCACATGTGACATATTGTGTGGAAACAAATAATATTACATATTTTAAAAAAATGTTAGTGGTGCTGATACCTTGAGTAAGTTTCTGTAATATTTCAATTGTGTTTTTCTTTCTTATATTTACACAAAGAATTGTGTTAGGATTGGCTAAGTTTGTCTAATATTGTTGTGTTTCATAAATCTGAATATGTACTTTGATTATTAGTTTCTTGGTGTTTATGAAATATTGAATGTTTAGGATTTGATTGGAGAATGTTTGATGGCTTACGTTAGCTTTCTCAGTGTAGAATGTTTGATGGCTTGAGCACAATGGGGGCATCTGACTCCTCTAAACGCCTCTCTCCGATACCTGATGGACTCAACTGAGACTGCCCATGTCCATAGTTTTCCCCATCAACTTCCAAAGATACAATAGGAAATAAAATCGGCTGACTTCTAAAAGCCTGAAGAAAAGAAGTAACCAATTACATTAACTCAAAAAGAAAATTAACAAATTAAAAATAAGACTTAGGGTATCAATAACTAGATGCAGTATGTATCAATCTATAGTGAATCACCGTACATGTTACTTACTGTAAGAGGGATGATCCATCGAAATGTTTGCAACCCTCCTTTCTATCCCAAAAAGATAACAGCTTTGACGGTAGATATAAAAGGGCTTTGTCCATCAGCTGGGGCACAATCTCATCTTATAAATAAACAATATAGATACAAGATGAGTACATGTATCTTCCATATCTCAAGCCATCCAAAACTACCCAATTATGATTGATACATTTGAAAGGACCAAACAAGAGAATTAGTTCTAGAAATTTCCATTTATAATAATTACTAAATTCTTTTATTAGATATTCCTTTTCTTTATATTGAGACATGCACAGATCATGTTAATTCCATCTACTATGATGAAATTGAAAGAAGCAACAATGCAATTAAAATCAACATAAAAACTTGCTACGATGATAGCTAGTATATTACATGCAAAGCAATGACGGTCTGCAAAAGGGCTGCAGCATTATCCAATGTCTTTAGCCAAATAGTTCCATTGGTGTTATTGACGAGATAGGTTGACATTGAAGAGCTATAAGCCCAATAACCCGTAAATGTAACAACATACAGTGGCAAAACTGCAATTGTTAACTTAAATAGACATGCTTCCTCCATGTTCATGATAACAGAAGCTTTTATTGTTGCATGCAGTAGGAACAAGTTATGTCAATGAGTTCATATAAGGAATTATGTAATTACAAATTAAGGCTCTTAAATGTGATGTCATGTAAGTTGTCGGATAGCACTCCTATATAGAACCACAAAGTCATGCTCTTAAATGTGTAATTACTAATAAAAGAAATTACACATCTTAAAAAGTTTAATAGTAGGTTACAGATAAAATAAATAAGTTTTATAATGGTTTACCACTAATCGTAGCATTTATTGTAGAAGGCACATGTATAGCCATATAATTAATCTTCCTTACAACGATATATAGTATATTTGTCATTAGAAAGGTAACAAGTTGTACAGCCTCCACATATCATAAGGGAAGTATGCAGACTGTCTTCGAAGGAGCATATTTCCAAATTATCACTAAGATTCTATGTGTTGAGGCACTTAAGTTAAACCCCATAGGTAGCAGCCATTAATCAACTTTGAGTCTCTGACATATCTCTTGCTCGAGGTGAGTTTTCAGGATTAAACACATCTCGTCTTAATTTTCCCTTGTCTACTGAATTTCATGTATATTTTTCAGGTAAAAACTAAGCCAAGCCTGAGCCTAACTAAATCAAACTTCACCCAAGTAACCCAACCTTTTCATTATGACCTGATATGTAATGTAGATAATCTCTAATTGCAGCAATAATAATGAGAAATTAGTTTGCATTACGGCACAAGTAAATCTAAAATAAATTATATAATATTTTCTTACATTAACTTGAATATCTGAATATAAATGAACAAAATGAGATACCGGCATTTCATATGTTTACTTGAAATACTAAAAGAAAAGTATGTCATATCTTTATTTGAAGAAAGATTACAAACCGATGAAGTTGACAAAGACATACAGATTGCAGAGGACCATAAGTTCTTCGACAATAGACCTTATACCTTGCTCCTCAGCTAATTGCCTTAACAGTTTTGACTGAGTAGAACAAATTTGCAAAAGATAAAATGAATAGTTGCTACTTACCACCAAAAGACTCTTCAGACAACATAACTTTTGCCCTTTTGCAATAGAAGAATATATCTACTAGAATGCTAAAGGACAAAAGATTGGTGAGGAACAATCTACATAACAAACTTGAACAGATGAATCGTGTCTGAACTAAAGCACATGCTTGCACACAAACAGACACAAGGGAGTTAACGCTATCGAAATGAACAATCATCATTTAAACCACTAAACTCATGATATTGGTACGCTTTTCCAAACCATGCTGCAAAATTTTCTCTTGATTACAAACTACACTATTGTTTTAAGCTAAACTTAGCAAGAGCAGTTATATAAGAGGGCGAATAAATTCAAGCATGGACATCAGTTTATAAAGTAATAATTAATATTTTACAGACACAATAAAGTTCTGGACATAAGTGTTGAAAATATAATAAAGCTAACCAAAGCAATTTTTTCTTTTGATCGGAATTCAACTCCCTCTAAAAGCCCATAGTGTTGAAAATAACGTCAAGTGAATAGTTTAATTAAGCACCTCATGAGCAAAGTTACCAGAATCTTTGTTATACCAAAACATTCAAAACTTTCGATTATGAAGAATGTTTGCATTTTTATTATTTATTTTCTTTTTCGTTTTTAGAATTAAGGACCAATTACTTACTGTTCTGGGACTCAAACCCCTTAGATGGCCAAATGTCTAAACTCAACCTATGTTGAATGGAAACAGATACGACACAACATGGTGCCAATTTTGGTATGTCCTACTGTACTTCAGAGTGCCTATATCGTGTCTGATATGTGTCTGAAAGCCATCAACCTTCGGAATGTTCGTGCTTCCAAGGTCTCAACCTTGGGCAGCCCAAACTTTCGTGAATATTATACATTGTGATTTCACAACAATTTGAGAAGTTCAAGAACTAGAGTACACCAAATAAAAGGTTAGTAGATGTAAGATGCTAGCATCAAGTAAAGAGCTATTTTGTAAAGAATCTATAGATATTGCATAGTATTAAATTAATGTTACCTTGGAAACCTGAATAATCATTAATAATATGATCTGAACTGATGAAATTACAGTTTATGATTTTCCTAACTTCAAGAACTCGAAATAGGGTGAGGAGGTTTTATAGTGGAAGGACAAAAAGATTTAAATAAATGGTGATGAAAATCACCACAAAAATAACTTTATTAAACTATAAAACTCTTGTCTCTTAATTTAGAGAGCAAGAGCACACAAAATTAGTTGCAAAGAAGATTGTATAATAATAGAGGCTTAGGCAATACTTTTATACCCATAGACAAACTCCAATATTTTCTGAATCCTACGAGGACTGGGAACAATTAGTCACATAAGGTCACTTAACTCACTTTGTTAAACAATGCTCATCCTCTATACGTGTCAGCCAAATTATGTAAAACCAATTAGGTACTTTAAGAACACATATGTAGATTTGAACCAAACATTTGTTAGTAAGTATGAAATATGTAAATATATGTAAAAGTACTGCACATGTATAACCTTGAATGCCTATTTGACCATTATCAATTTTTTTCCTTTTCTAGGATGATTTCATGAAGTTCTGTACTTAATATAGTCAAGATTAGTTGGTTGGGTTTAACCTTGTCATTTGTTCCTTAAACATATATGGCAAATGTATTTCACTAGTAATTATCCCATTCAAAAACTCTTGTAACTTGCAATAATGAAAAGCTCCATATCTAAGCTTGTCCTACATAGATTGCATCCTCATCTTCTCTTTCTGCAAGTTGTTGGATGCTTTTATAAACCAGTTGATATTTTTCATGTTTATTGCAATGAAATATTTATTTTAGTATCCATAAAGCAGTAGCTAATATTTGATGTGTTTACTGTTCAGTTCTATCACTTCTTTCATATAGAAAATGCAAATTAATATAGGATATGAGAGCACTAACCCTTATTTAATACCATATGGGTAAGTAAAGGATTTCTAAATTACTAGGGCAAGGTAATAAGTTCCATAATCGACTACCTGTAGGGAAAGGTAATAAATTCCATAATCTAATACCTATAGGGCAATATAAGTAGCCATGCACAAACAGTTTCCTATCAAGCATAGCACACCAATGTGCCAATGTTCGAGACCGATCTCAATCAAACCAGATGTCAACCATCCTGGTGGTTCTGGTTGAGCTCTGGTGCTTATCTCACTCTGATCTACTAAGCCAAAATTGCTCTCTCCAATAAATATTGGGCCTCTTTAGAAGACCATCAATACGGCACCCAAAACACAGATAAAGGTGCCTTCAATCTTCACTCGACCTTCAGTTGTGAGCAAGTTCACGGTCTCAGTACTGCAAATAGAATGCCCTGAATCTATTTAAAAAATGACACAAAATAAGTAAAAGCTACAACAGTAGCCATAGAATAAAGTGTGATAAGCTCACCCTATTAGAGCAGCCAAGATGAATGTAAACACCGGTACAGAAGGCTGAATAGCTGCAGCATAAGTAGGATTTGTGTAGCTAAGACCGATGAGAAACAAAAGCTGATTGCCAAATATCCTAGCAAAATTTTAATATACTTAATTTCAGGTACATAAACATCGGAATGACTTTCAATTCCATATAAATTATTCATATCAAAGTTAGCATTAACTGTAAATATTGTACACTAGCAAAATTAATGATGCCTCTAACTAGCTCCTTATCATCTTAACTTATATTATTATTTCATGTTGAATCTGGATGACCACATATACTTTGTGTTGCTCAATATTGCAATTTTGCAGTAAACTTTTGCACTTTACAGTAGTGTTGCTTCCTAGCTTTGGTTTGGTAATCACCTATGAAATTTTTTTTACATATATAATATAACTACATGAGAAACAATGAATTATAGATACTCTTTTTATGGAAATGGATAGCAGAAGTCTTAATTGGTGAAGCCAACCCTTTAGTTTGGTTTGGAAACAGTGACGAGGGTACATTTTTGCTACTAATTCTTTTGTTGGAATGGCGGTGAATGAGCAAATACATAAATAATTAAATTTTCTTTCAATTTTCTTTTTTATTGCTTTTTTATTTTGAACCTTAAAAATTTCCTAGAAGGCTGGACTTTTACAGGGACATTCATTTTCGTGAGAAGACTCAAACCTGGGTTACTTCTCAGTCACAAGAAAATCTTATAAGGAAATACATTAATATATTACTCATTGACATTGTGCACCAAATTTTTTGTTATTTGTCTATATTTGTTATAGATATTTTGTGAGCCATGTGCATCATTATAATAGAAATGTTTGTAATTTCAGGACAAGATGGTGGCAATTCAAGTGGAGGCAGAAACACAAGGCTTAACATTGACACAAGATGAAGTTGTTGAAAAAGTCTTAAAGCATCGATCAGGCTATATCTAGGGTCTTGGCGCATATACTAAGCCAACAACTTCGTCTCGCTCAAGTGCAATATCCAGAACCTCCCTGACAAAGGCTATAGTAGGAGCTGAGATATCAGAGATGAATAAGAAACTTGATACAGAACGAGTAGAGATGAATAAGAAATTAGAGGAGTCTATAGCTGCTTCAACCCATCTAGAGAAGATGTTTATGGAGCAAGGTGGTGCTGATAGAGACAACACCTCATCAGAGTAATTTTTTTTTTTTGGAACAAGGTGTTTATAGAGATGTTTTAGATTTTTATGTAATCTAAGAATTGTTTAGTTATGCTATGACGTTTTCTTATAACTTTTAAATATAATTTGGTGATGAATGTGATTGTAAAACAATTCAAGTTCTATTATGAAAAGTTTTTGACTTTTTTTATTGTGTTAATTTATTCAAAACTATTGTGTGCATAAATGAGGATAATAAATAAATAAATAAGAAATAGTAAGGATTCAACAAAGAAAAAAAAGCTGTGTTGCTAAATAGTAAGGATTCAGCAACGATAATGAATTCGTTGCTGAATCCTTACTATTTAGCAACACGGCTTCTTTTTCGTTGCTATTTTGGTGGACAATGACAAAAAATATACTGTGACAATTGATTTCCATCAAACATATAAAGTGTACACTATGGTGACAATAATAAATGTGTTACTGCAAGTGTTTACAATGATGACATGTACTTGTCACTAAACATATACGTTTATTGTGACAACAATAATAGTGTTATTAAAGTTGTTTTGTAATAGCAAATGTCATCACGAAAATAATTTTTATTCTTGTCAAAAAAAATTTATTTTTTTTTAGTTACAATAAAAAGCTATTTTGTGACAATATTTTGTGCCACTTATAATATTTTTAGTGATAAATTTTGTTGTCACGAAAAGTTTACTATCACTGACAACATATTCTTGTCACAGTAGAGAACTTTTTGTGACAACGACTTTTGGTCATCACCTATACTTTTAGCTACAGAGGTATAGGCTACGAAAATAAGTCGTCACTGTACTCGTCACAGAAGATGTGTTGTGACGACTTTCATAATTTCTGTGACAACTTTACATGTCACAAAAACCATGTTTTCTTGTAGTGAAACATCATGTAATTTCCAAAATACATGCGACAAAATTACACAATTTTTATTAAACTTATTGTATGGAACATCTAGTGCGACAACGATTAGAGTCAAGAGTGATTTGATTGTGGTGGACAACTTTTAGAACTGAAACGAAGCAAGCGTCCTGAGGAAATTGAACCTAGAGCTCTAATACCACTTTGTTACGTCCCGACTCGAAAAATCGTTCGTCCTCGCTTGATTTCACCGAATCGATCGTTCTCGCTGGGGCGTGATGCCGTACAAGTTTGGAGTTGCACTCGTACAAGGCAAGATGACAAGTTCTCAAAATGGTTATCTTTGATTTTTTATTGGCAGCAGAAGAAACAGAGTATACGAAACAATTCTCTTTATTGATAAATAAACCGAGGTTACAAAGCTTTCAATAGCCCAACTAAATTAGCCTTAGATTGGCTTACAACACTCAAATTCTCTCTTGCCCACAAAGGATTTCACCGTCCCATACACCATATCTTTTATATCTCGCCTATATCAATCATGTTGCAAGTCCGAACGTCAATGCCATTGCACGCCTTAAGACGCTACAACATTCCATGTCTCAGTGCGTTCAAGTGAAGCTCTGCCGCGAGCAAACCATTCCCTGAACCTGCAAGCAATCTGGTTGGAGATTAGTACTAATCCTCTCGCGTACTGATCAGAGACCCACTTTTCTAAACTAACATTAAGTAATGTATTGAATCATACAGCATACAAGTTAGTGATCTTTCTATCTTTGCCTTAGGGTAAATTTTATGGCATATTCAAAAACAGTAAAGCATGTTATGATGGCAAGCATGTTATATTGATTCATGAAATCAAGCTAGCAGCATATAGCAATCTCATGTTTGTTTTATGGCGCGACTTCTTACCAACATCGACTCACTCACCCTTGTACCGACGCAAGGTGAATACGTCTGCCATCTTTTTCTGTCATGTTATAAGTGCTCTTTGTGCAGGATCTCTGTGTGCTTGTACTTTCAGTCCATCGTTCTTTAAACTCTATAAAGGTTACTAACATTCCAAGCCAGAATGGACTTATGTTTCTCATATGATTGCGAGCCACCCCTCAGCAATACGCTGTAATCCTTTCTGAAGGTCCTGTAATGCTCGTGCCATCACTTGCCACAAATTTACCATTCCTCCTAGGCCGAATAGTCCCAGCGCCCTAGCGATCTTGTTCGAGGAAAACGAACCCATGCACGGGCTATATATCTCAAGTCCATTTGACCATACGACGCGTATCGATAGCATACAACCAAACAATTCACCTATCTCTATTTCAATTGGCACAATGCCCTAACTCAATGTTCATCAAATGAATGCCCCGAAGGCAATGAACATTTTGAAGGCACCATGCCACATTCAACAGTTCCATCACAACATTCGTGCCACAACTGTTCTTCTCGCAACAAAGCCATATTTTATGATTCTCGTGCACATAAACATATTTTGGACACATTTATTCTCTTTCCTTCAAGCCCTGCATTCGAGCACTCCTCGATACCGTATTTCTATGTTCTATGCCTTAGTGTTCAATGTTCATAGCTCGTGCACTAGGGCACTTGCCTTAATTGTCTTTTAATTTTCTAGCCTTCTAACTTGTACTCAGGGCTACGAAGGACTCATGCACGAAGGCACTTGCCGATACAGTTATCCCTTGTTCTTATGGCTTGCGCACCGAGGCGCTCGCTGTTGCGATGTTTCGATGTTCAATAGCGACTCTTGTATTTAATGTACGTTTTATTTCAATTGTTCTATTTAGTATTCGATACGTACTACGATTTCTCTCGATCGAGCCACGCCCGTGGACTCGATAAGTTATCTTAGCATACAACGGTTTATTTTATTTAGGCATGAAGGAGGAGGAAATAAGGGTCAAACTTCTTCGACCTTAAGCTGATACACCTTGTCGTTTTGCCGAGCCGATGCGGCTCGATTTTATTACTTTATTGTACGTCCAACTCTTCTGACTTAGCCATTCGAGCACTTCATGCTTCATTGAATTATCCGACCGATTTGGCCTACCGTGCCTATGTCTCAGTCCATTGCGAGGTGGTGATTTGGTTTTGTGGACTTCGTTGCAAACAAGGCAAATTGTCGACCTCTTATATTTCAGCATAAACGTATAGCTTGCACACGAAACCAACTAAAATCAATATTCATTAGAATCAGACATGTGTATTACGTCGATTCGATTTCTTAGAATCTTCGAACCGGCTCAATGCTTTCTCTCGGGCCAACTTAACACTTGCATCGATCTTACTCGACGCATTCCTCGGGTCAACGTAACTCTTTGCATCGATTCACACCGATTATCACGACCTGCACCCAGATATTCGGGCACGAGCACGTGGGCTATGCCCAGGCTACGCCGTAGTATCGACGGTAGAATGCTGTCAAGCATCCAATAAATATCGACAACATCTAGAAGATCCATGATAATAAATGTACTCAAGTCACATCACAAACGACTAAGGAAGATATGAAACAGAAAAGATATCAATAACTCTGAAACAACGAAAGTCTATAAATGAATATACAAGACCAAAACGTATCAGAGGCAAATTCGATAACGAAACATAAATAAAAATAAATATAATAGCCTAGAGCTCTCCAGAGGTCAACTTACGATCTAACAATACATGGAGATCCGTCATCATGAAGTCCAGGGTGTGGAGCATAACATTACCTAAAAATAGTTATCCAGTCAGGATTGGAGCGAATCACATAACTCTAAAAGCAGTTCCATGGCATGGTAGAAGATATATAACTCGCAATAGAATAAGATACATAACATGCTAGAAAGAAAATACAGGGAAATAGAGAAATAGCATCATGAAGATATAAGAAAACTAAGTACATGAATAGAATAGAGAACATGTTAACCTATAATAATATAAGTGATTTAGAGCACAAGACAGTTATGTGATTAGTTTAGGTTGTACATGATTATTCTACGGTAACTCCATTATACGTGAAGGTATAATCAATATATACATGAGTACACTAGAGGAATTTAATCACATAACAACTTCTGCTCCCCCTACCCTAATCAATACACAAGGATCCGATCACGTTATGTTATGTACATGATTGTTAGTTTGAACATGAAGCACATATGAGCACATGAGAGTACATGAATAATACAAGGAATATACTATGTACATGATAAAGTAAATGAACATAAAATACCCGATGTACCCGATAAGTTGATAACATCGAATGACAAGATCCATATTGTACCAATCCATGTTAACAATTGTGTTAGCATCAAGTAAAATAGGTTAGAGCAGGCAATATATATACTACCATGATGAAAATAATCAGAGAATATACTCGCCTAAAATGGTTGGAGTTGACGTACTTGATATAAACGTATCGACACGGGATAGGTACGATGTTATGCTCCACAAGATGGTCCCAAATGACGGTACATGCAGTTCCGTTGGGTCTAGAGTAATCCAAATCGCCTAATTTGGTATATAAATGCCCAAAATTAGAGTTCGGCACGATGATCGACTCAAGAAAAGGAAACGACTATAATAGTCGCGTTCTACAATTTAAGGAAAAATGATAACTATACATAACTATCTAAATTCATTTGTAATATATTTAGAAATATATATATATATATATATATATATAATAAAATATATATATATATATATAATAAAATATAATATAGAAAAACTTTCTAACTAAATCTCCAACTTGTCAAATATGATTTTAGGTCAAACTAGATAATAATATTTTAGAAATATTATTATATACTTTTATATGACTTCCAAATAAGTAATATTATTTTTTAAATACTAATTCTACTAAATATCAAGGATGAATAATGCTACATAATACAACACCAATAAGGTAAGGGTAAATGACAAAAAACCCCTCGTTAGATACCCGACTTTTACAAATTAAGACCTATTAGTCATTTTTAGCAATTCGCCCCGCCTTAGATTACAAATCCGCTCAATAAGGCCCCTTCAGTCAAAATTAAAAATTTTAATCCTGAAAATGCCCCTGTCCCCATCTCCCCCCGGTGGCAGTGGCAACCCCCCAGTCCCGTCCGACCTCCTGCCCTCCCCCCGCTGGCCCTGTCCCTTGCCCTCCTCCTTTCCGAACCCCCTGCCCTCCACCCGCCAGCCCTCCCCTCGACGGCGAGCTCCCAGCCCCGCCCGATCCCCCTGCACTCCCCCCGCCGGCCCTGTCCCCTGCCCGACCCCCCTGTCCTCCCCGTCGGCCCTCCTACCGACGGTGAGCCCCCAGCCCCGCCCGTCCCCCGCGAGCCTGCCACAGAACTCGTCGGCCCCGCACGACCCTCCCCCGCACTCGCTGACCCCTCGCGATTCTCTCCCGTCCTTGCCCTGGCCCCATGCAGCCCTCCCCGTGGCATCGTCGGCCACCCAGCTCTTCCCCCAACGTCCGAGGAAGGAGGAGGGAGGGGTAAAATTATCATTTGGGAGTTTTTTGCAAAAAAAATAAATAGTAGGGAATTTCGGAGCATAGGGTCTTTTTTTTTTGCGAAAATGGCCAATCTAGGGAGGGTTTTTTTGTCATTTACCCATAAGTTAATAATAATACTTAACATTATAGTTTTGGCAATATAAAATAATAATAATATTGATGAATATAACACTACTATAACAATAAATATATATTTATTTAAAAATAATATTTCAAAGTAATAGTACTTAACGGGCCCAACCAAGCCCATATAACACAAATCAAAATTTCTAAAGGAAAAATATTGCTAATGGGCTCAAGCCCTAACTAAAAGCACGCAGCCCAATAATTAATTTCGATAGTGAAATGGCTCAGTCCAAAACACAACCTCAGCCCGAAATAATTAAATCTCTACTCTTTAACCATATTAATAATATAATTATTAATAATATTAATGATAAAGAAAGCTAATGCTTACTAAGACAGCTGCTGAACGTAAATCATTAATAAAACATTAGAAATCAAATCTGTATTAAAGAGTAAAAGGAAGTGAGACTGACATCACATTTCCAAATCCCTAAGGATTTGAAAGTGAAGAGAGGGAGAGAGAAGAAGAAGGGCTCGAAGAGGCTCACCGAGGGGATTTCTCTGACGGGCAATCGATGAGGCGGGGACTCGTCTGCCAGTGGAGGAGAAGCTCGCACGTCCGGCAGGAGCTCGCCAGGGGGAACTGAAGTGTAGATCTGATCCGACACGGGGTCGTGCAGGTGGAGACATCGAGGTGTGCGCTTGGTAGAGGTGGTGGACGCGACGCTGAGCTTGGCGAGGCCCGCGGCGGGCAGAGAACGGTTAGACTCCTCTCTTTCTCTCTCTGCAATATTTTATTGGTGGAGGTGTTAGCATGGTACCGACGAGAGAGGGGCGCCAGCGGTGGTACGGCTGGGTCGGCTGGTCGGGGATACGATGGTGGGGAATGGCGATAGTTTGGTCGACATAGTGTGGGGTGGTGATGGTGACAATGGTGGTCTGGTGATAGTGGTGTAGGCGATTCTGTGGTCGGTGTTCTTGCTAATGTGGTGGTTGGACAGTGAAGCCAAGGTGGAGGTTCTGGTGGTTGAGGTGATGATAGGTGGCAGTGATGACAGGGCTGGAAGAATGGGGGTTGGTTGGTTTGAGACGGTAGAAATGGTATGGTGGTCAGCTGTTGTGGAGGTGACGGTAGTTGTGGGTTGCTCTATGGTCGGGGAGAAGAGAGGGGATGATTTGGTGATTGGCTGCCGGAGCTTGGCCGCGGTACGGTAGCACTCGACAGAGCAGAGGCTGTGGGAGTGTTGGTGGGGGCGGTGGTCTCTGTAGGTGGTGGTCGTGTGGCGAAGAAGGAGGCTTCCGGTGATGGCTTGCTAGGGAGGGAGGTCGAAAATGGATAGGGGACTGCTATAGTAGAGTGTGGGTAACTTGGCGACTGTGAGTTGGAGATTAGGGAAAAAGTTGCTATGATGTATATTTCGGGAAGTGTGCATATATATTGGGTAGGAAAGGAAACCCTAAAGAAAATGTATATGTAATAGGAATAGAAATATAGTGGAAAACTGCCAACTACTAACACTAATGCTAACCACTAACATTAATCCGTTGATTTAATTAGTACTAAAATAAATACTAGCTAATAATTAATAATTTAATTACTAGTTTATTAATAATTACTAGCTAATTACAATTTAGCAACCAACTTCCCGATACTAGCTAACTATGAGTTGTAGCACACAACCAAAGTCCTATCTTGGTTGGCTAACATTATGACCGATATTGGCCCTAACCCGACGTGAGGGAAAACGAATAACCAACAAATTGCCAAAAACAATTAAACTAAAATAATTAGTAATAACTATTTTATTTATAAAACATAACTTCTCTAATATTTCTCCATATAAAAATAAATATTTATATCTTATATATTTTCTCGAAGTGGACAGAAAATTAAATTAGTGTAAATATCTCAGATTAAATAGTTTTTACAAAACCAATGATCCAACAAAACTCCGATAACAATTTACGATCCAAAATATTTCCTCAATATTAGAATTGCACGATTTACAAAGATTTAGTTAAAAAATTCAAAAGAAGTAGAAAGTTCAAAATATTCGATAAATCCAGATTCTGATCAACGGATGTTACAAATCTACCCTCCTTAAAGAAATTTTGTCCTCGAAATTTAAGGTTGGTAGAGGGATCAAAACATGATAGAGAGTTTTAGTTAATAACTTAGGCACGATCAAGGAATGACGACTTGACGCGATTATAATGATCAAGTTCAAAATAACTCAGGCACGACTAGTCATTTTTGTACGATGGAATCGTAATATGAACAATATTGTTCAGACACAATTTAGGAATAAATATAAATCACTTTAGGCACGATCATTGTCATGGTTAGCAGAATTGAATAGAGAATTCGAGATTCAAGTACCGAATAGTCAGTAGAGTTTAGGCTTGATGAAAATCAGGCTCAAGTCACACAGGCACGATTAAGATGAAAACTTAGTTATGACCAAGGATAAAATTTGTGCACGATCAAGTTTGAAGTTAGGGTCTTATAGGCACTATCAAAAATCTAATGAGCATGATTAATTAAGTCATGAAATACGATCTAAGCTTGGTCGTGATTGAAAATTTGGAAGTGATCTAAGTTCACTTGGTACGATCTAAGATACGACTACGAAAACCAAATCTTGGGCATGTTTAAGAATGGAACCTAAGCACAGTATCTACAGAATCAAATTTTGACATGAATAGAAAATTGTTTAGACATAATCAAAGTCTAAATTCTGGCACGACTAACCTATCATATAGTCATGACCGAAGATCAAGCTTTTAGGCACAATTAAGAAATAAATTCAAATTATTTAAGCGCGGAGTCGCAGCTAGGAAAATCAAAATTGTTCCCTCATGACCAAGTTGGGATCATGTCTAAGTATAGAATGATCAATATGATCTAGGCTCGATAAAATCATATTCAAGGTTATATAGGCACGTTCAAATACAAAATCGATGCGATTGGCATCGTTAGAATAATCAAATTGGCACGATAAATTTTAAGGATCAGACCACGTACAAAATCAAAGCTTAGACGTGCTTAAGAATTTGGAATGCTAAAATCACTTAGGCACGATTTAGAATAAAGATATGAAAAATGTTGAAACTTAGACATAGTTAGGAACGAAATCTGAGGCTAGAGAATCAAAATTTAGGCATGACAGGAAAATATATTCCGGCACGATCACACCTAATTTTTGACACGACTAAGTCCGTAGTCGAATAAGATAGTCGTGATCGGAGATCAAATTTCAGGCATGTTTCAGGGGTAAGATTAATAGGTATAGTCACGATCTTTAGATTTACGATCGTGAAATTCAAAGTCGTCCAATCATGCTAGGTCATCTAGGCACGACTATTCACGAAAATTTTAGCTATAATAAAAAAATTAAATCATGGTCAGAAAAGAGTTTAGACATAAGTGTTAAAATCCAAACATGATCCTAATCGAAATTTTGACACGATCATAGATAAGGTCAGCCTAACCTTGGTCAAACAATATTTAGACATGATGAAGAATATAATCGTAGTCTAAGCACGAGCAAAATATTGATAGAGATCCAGGTCACGATTAATTTAAATCAATTGAGTATGATCAAGGATTAAGAATATTGGTACGATAAAGGACATGACCAAAGTCGATTGGTTGCGATCAAAGGGAATTAGAATTTAGCGATATTGAAACTTAAAGAATGATTCAAGGATAGGGAAAAATTTAAATTCCTTTTACTATGATAGGAAAAATCAAAAGGCAAGATTTCATAGGGAAGTCAAGGTAATCATCTCACTCTGCTTCATCTACTGCCAAAATTATCCGATCCTCATTTGCAAAATATACATTTATCTTACAAGCCCAGAGATACCACTACCAAATCATGATCTTCAATTTTAAAAAATTAACACTTATATGACTACTACCAAAATATCGTAATCTTCAGTCATAAAGATTAAAATGTTCTATAATACAATAGGCATGACCATTATTCTAAGGGCAGTACCCATGAAGCATACCCTTTTTTAGAACTTAATCCTTTTTCTTTTTGACTTGTACTCATTATGTCAAAGTCGTATCCAATTATTCAATTTACTTTAACCATTTGTACATTTCTTATTTTTTTTCCCTCTAATTAATTATTAATATTTTATTTTAATGAAAAGGTTCTAATAATTTAATTAGATGAATATTTGCATGAAAGTCCATGATTTAATTTTGCAATTACAAAAAATTACATTGACACCTCAACCTACTAGGTGTCAAACCCTCACCAACCAAAGCAATGACTTATCATCCCAACCACCTCACTATCAACATGTCACCATGCATGGGGTAAGAGGGGCATTTTAGTCCTTTTATATGAAACCTCAATCATTTTTATTTTGGACTTTTCCAAAGAAAATAAAAAGAAAGAAAGATATATAATATATATAGAGAGGAGAGCCCCCGTATCACCCACACCTCACTCCCTCTCTCTCTCGGCACTCTCTCCCTCTATCTCTCTCTCCTTCCCTCACTCTCCCTTTCTCCCCCCTCTTCCCACTACTGCTGCTGCTGCTACCGTTGCGACTGCTACTGCTGCTGCCGCCGGCCACCCACCACCACCGGCCACCCGCCGCCACCGGCCACCGCCGACGCCACCACCACCTCCTCCTCCTTCTCCTTCTCCTTCACTTCTCCAAGCATAGGGAAAGAATATAGGGAAAAATCAAGCTTCCACTTGGATTTGGGGAAGAAATTCTAGGTTGCTCAAGCCAAGACAAGCCCTCTCTTATCTTCTTTTCAAATTGGATTTAATTTTGTGTATTTATCACGAATCATTTATGTTATTTTCTTAAAGTATGAAATTAGAAAAGTATATATATAAATATGTGTGTATATATATATTTCTATAAAATTGGAACACAGACGCGGATAATTAAATCGATACGGACACATGGATACAATTTATCAGGAACAATAGCTTGGACATATGAATCGAATACGATTCGGACATGCCGAATAGATTATATTTGGAATTATAATACGGACACGCATATCAGTAGTATTTTGGATGCACCAATACGGTATTAGGACACGTGTTGGACACAACGATACTACTTGAAGTCGATACTAGTATCAATTTGTGTGTTATGATTTTTAAATATCATATGTGCAGGATTTTGTTCCGTGGAGAATTATTCATAGATACATTTGTATATATATGTAATTAAAAATCTGAACCATAAGGATCATATATATATATATATATATATATATATATATATATATATATATATATATATATATATCTTAATGAAATTAAAAAAAAATATATATATATATCTTAATGAAATTATTAAGAAAAGTTTCAAGTATTAGGAATTGATTGTAATGGTCTAAATTTAGGCAATTATAGTCCAAAATGTTTTAAATTAAATTAACTTCACTATAAATTTAACTCTAAGAGGATTTGTAGAAGAATTTACATTAAGAAAATCTAGTATCCAAGTAACTGCATCCTTAGATTATTAATTTTCAAAGGTGTATCGGTTAAAATAGGATGTTTAGATAATTGAGACCTATCCAAACAAGAAAAGAAATTCAGCATATGTATGGTGTAGAAAAGTATGTATGTCAACTTGGATAAGGAACACTTAGTATAATAAGTTAGGTATCAATGGTATAGAGTTTCTTAGACGTATCGGTCCAAAGGTTGAGTATTTTAATAATTTTATAACAATTTATTTTAATTTCAACATTGACATAATTTAGAATGCTTTCTATGATATTTTTATAAAATGAAAATATAGCACAAATTGGTTAAGTACCCATACTAAAGGTAGGCTTAAGTGCATCAGTCCAAATGGATATTTTAGCAAATTTTAACTTAAGATTTAATTATTCATCAAATAAGTAAAGTATGTGTTGCAAGGTTCGGTTCTCATTTATTATAGCACTACCTACACCAAAGTAGAACCAGTATTCTATTTAGGAGTTTTTTTTCAAAATTATAGAATGATCAATACCTTACGAATAGGTTACTTGAATAAATTCGTGTTTGGAGATAAATAAATTTTTGTGTTAATTCTTGACTATTGAATTTGTTATAAATTCTGGTACTCTAACATCCTTGTTTAGTTGGATTTTGTAGTAAATATTGCAAGTTCATAGATTGCTAACCTTAAGGTATATGTATCGGCCAAGGTAAAAAGCAAATGCTTCTATCCTTTCTATAGGTCTTGTTATAGATATATATCTGCGTGTGATTTCCGATGTTGAGTTGTTCCACTGAAGGGGTCGGCGTACCCGGGATCCTATATATTGCGTGTTACCGGTGTTGAGGGTTGCTCAACCAAAGGGGTCGGCGTACCCGAGTTTTTTGATATATATATACACATTATTGTCTATTGTAAAGATTTTCGGGTCGACAAATACAAAGGAGACTCTGCCAAAATTTTCAATAATTTTTAATATATATATCTGAATGAAATTATTAGGAAAAGTTTCAAGTATTAGGAATTGACTGTAATAGTCTAAATTTAGGCTATTATAGTCCAAAAAGTTGTAAATTAAATTAACTTCACTATAAATTTAACTCTAAGAGGATTTGTAGAAGAATTTAGATTAATAAAATCAAGAATTTACTATGCAAGCCTATGAGTAAATATTGACCCCAAATATTTTTTAGGATTCTATATGTTATTTTGTATTTTTTGGAATTTTTACAGATTTTTCTGATATTTTTTACATATTTTTTTTGAGTTATTCGATTAAAAACTGATTAAAAATTCGTTTCTGGTAATTAAAAACCTATTTTCCTAAAACATTACACAGTCAGCCGTACCCTGGCCCACCTGTCGGTGCTCAAATCTGTCAGCCACCGCCTCTCTCTCTCCTATATATATATGTTATTAATTCATGAAAATGTAGAAATTCGAGCAGCCTTTTGTGGGAGAACTCATCTAGGATTTTCGACTTTCCGAAGCGATTGCTGCCAACTCCGACGTGATTTTTATGCGCTGTTTTTTTGTTGGAAGTGTATTGAGGTATACTTTCTGAATATCTAATTTATTTTAATAAATACTAAACCTTAATTTCTGTAAAATTCGTAAAGTATCGGTTGTCCGAAACTTGACACGTTTTGGTGTTTTCGAGATTTCGGAAGAACCAAAAATCGAAATCATGAACCGTTTGAAGTTTCAGAAAGCTAACACAGAGCTCTACGACATATATTTTTCTCTGAAATTAATTAATTCATCTATTATTTTAGTTATTCTGTTGAACTCAAAATTGATCGATGAATTACCGTTTTGGTCACGATTAGCCATAACGGTGATATCTTTTGACCAAAGCGTGATTTTGTGGCATGATCGATTCCAGTGCACTCGTGGTACTGAAATCTACTAGGATGTATACTCAAGTCATAGAGTTTGTATCGTTTGACTATTTAGTCATCGATGTGCCTCGATTTGCGTGTCACTGGTTCCAAATTGGAAACTGTGATCTTTCTTGGCTAAAAATTAGTATTTAACTTTAATTCCAGAATTATATTATATTAAATTAGGTTTTAGATAATTTATTTTAGAATTAAATTGGATTATTTATGTTAAACTAGTAGCCACTTTCTAGGATTTTTAGAGTAGGATTTTCATAATCTAACTTATGGTTATTTATGTGACGGGGTAGATCGGTCTACGACATTTGAGTTGTGACTTCATCATATAGAGGAGAAAGGAAAGTATCACTATGACCTATGTTGCCTTTATTTTATGCTGCATGTTATTCTTTTCCTAAAATTGATAGTCTTATCTTCTATATCATTGGTGCACGAGAGTTATACTTGTTACCATAACCATACATGTTCACTTAATATTTTCGTTCAATGTTCTATCTTCAATGTTTAATGTTTAAAGTTAAAGTTAAATGTTAAAGTGATCATGTTTACTTGTGAGAGAGTCGGGAGGGGGAATACAACTTGTATGTATGTGGTCTACGCAATGTATAATTTTTCCCCAATGTCAATATTGATAGCAGTCGTTGCACCTCACGTACCGACTGCCGGAGGTCCTAACCCGTCCACATGCAGAACACTTGTATTCTAAAACACACAGTACACGTAATTTATTTCTTGTTGAAATTTTTCCCAGAGGTTTGTCTTATATTCATCGTTCTCTTGTATTGCCTTCGTGTCTTAATTATATATTCAACTGTTCCATGTCATAATTGTACTCTTGAACTGTTTCCCAAGATATAGTGGTCTCTGTTGTATCATATCATATTCATCTTTTCCTTATTGCTATTTTGCGTGCTTGTATATTATATTGTGTAGCATAGTGTTATGGTGATCTCGCTCTAATCCTGACTGGATAACAGTTTTTCAGCTTTAGACGACGTGGTTTGTCCCGAGGTTTATGGTGCGTATCATGGTGACAACTGACGTTACCAATATGCCAGTTGCTTCTTCTGATGCAGAGTAGCATATTTCTTTCTTATGCACTTTCGTGTTATTCTTAGCTAGTGAGTGTAGAAGCATGGAAAATACTAAAGAAAATGGTTCATGCGGCCAGGAAAGATCCATGCGGCTCAGAAAACTCATGCGGTTCATTGAATCATGCGGCACAAGGAGCTATGCGGCTCAAAGCATTTCATGCGGCTCAGAAGACACGTGGCCTGATAGTGCTCCCCTCCACCCACGCTGCATTAATTGCTATGACGGCTGACCCCTCTGAAAAGTTGACAGCCCTGACACCAAAGGCAGGTAATTATGGCTCTGCCATAATGATGAATCTCTAGGGAAGAGGAAAGAAATCTCTGACACAAATCCCCCGAGAGCCATAAAAATGCCACGTGGCCTTGCCACGTGGGCATCCATATGCGGCTCGCTTCTCATGCGGTTCAGAGTAAATCCTATGCGGCTCAGGCCATAGGAGCCTCATGCGGCTCGAGCAAAGGATTTCCCATGCAGATCAGAAGTGAATCCATCCTATGCGGCTCATGCCATAGGAGCCTCATGCGGCTCGAGCAAAGGACTTCCCATGCGGCTTCGAAGTGAATCCATCTTATGCGGCTCAGGCTATGAAAGCCTCATACGGATCGAGCGAGGACTTCTCATGCGGTTCAAGAAGATCATATCCATGCGGCCCAGGGGGATATATACCTATGCGGCCCACAAGGATTACTCCTCTTTGGTTAAAGGATTCAAATAAAGGCCACTGCCCACACAGCCCTGACACGTGGGCTCATATTCATATGCGGCTCACATTCATATGCGGCTCACTATTCATGCGGTCCAGATTCTCCCCAGCAGCTCTTAGGACACGTGTCCTAAACCGATTAATTCCTCAGATTGGCTGCCATTAAAGCTTGGGCCAGATCCTAATAAATCTGGGACACGTGGTAGAAGAATAAATCTGATTTATTCGCAGATATCAGAAGATCAGTATAAGGAAGATTTATTCCAATCAGCATTAATTGCTCATGGGATTTGGTGCAATCTACACCTAATGGCCCAGATTCATCATAATTAAAACGAATGGCCAAGATGGACCAATCTCCAAGCCGCCGCCATCTCTATAAGCTAATCATTGGCAACCCTAATGATCACATCCCACTATTATAAATAGCAAGGTGCCATTCCCTTGTAAGATATAAACAATTTCAGAGAGAAAAATACGTATATACAGAGAGACCCCCCCAATAGTCAAAAAGAAGGAGTATACAGAGAGAGAGAGAAGCCAGAGGAGCAACAGAGGAGCAAGAAGAGCATTCCTTCGTCAACGCCTACCACCTTTTCACAGGGAGCCAAGGCTGCATACCAATCTTCCAAGGAGTAAGGCAGGGCTGCCGTCGCCTTCCCGAGCCTCTATCGTCACCCTCCAGAATCTAAAATAAATAATTGTACTTAGACTGCTGTACCTAGGTTTTCATCCCTAGGCTTTCTTTGTACAAGCGAGTTTGTAACGTGAAGTAAAAGTTCGGTCCTCCGATAATTGTTCTGTTCTTTTATATTTCATGGCAAACACGATGGCGACTCTGCTGGGGAAAAAGACAAGCATCTCCAGTCCCAAGATATCAACCACTACAGCTACGAAACTGTCGTCCAAACGGTTGTCTTCCACCGGAGTATTCCAACACACCCGTTCAAAGACGAAATCTGCTGCAGTGGGAAATTCATCATCCATATCGCTGGGGGTTGGGGGTAGCACTCATCCGAACATCCGCAACAATCCGATGTTTCAAGGAGCCGAGCCCGGAGAAACGATTCTTCCATCAGGCGCGACAGGCACCGATGTCCCCGAGGACACCCGTGGTTCTCAAGACGAAGTAAACTCTGAGGCTGGGGGTACTGCTCCCTCCGAGTCTGAACCAGAAGTCAACATCCCCACATATCCTGATGACTTCTCGGTATAAGGGTACGACTCGGAGGGCACATCCTCCACCGTTCTTTCCATCACTCCTCACGTAAGGACGGTGTTTATGACGGACAGCAATCAAGGTGGTTCCAGTGATCGCCAGCGCATTGACAGTCTCGAAGCCATATTACTTGCTTTGGTCAAATCTGTAGATGAGATTAAAGCGGCCCTGCCCACTCTACAAGGAGGAACGCCTGGTCAAACAAGCACGGGCCCCGCGGTCAATATAGATTCAAACTCAGCGACACCAAACTCGGGCAATAATCCTCCCGAAATAACAGCCCCTACCGCGACAAATGAGACCCGAGAAGTAAGGAGAGAGGTCCAGGAGCTCCGAGCCATGTTCCATGCCCGAGAAAATGCTCAAGATCTCAGAATACGGCAACCATACCCTGCTGAATGGAGGGATGTCCCATTCCCACCAAGATATAAGCCGTTCAATATCAATCCGTATGATGGCAAAACCTCAGCAAGTCGGTACATCACTTACTTCGAGGTTACCACCGACCATCTGCCCCATGATGATGCCATCCTCACGCGGTTATTCATTGGGGCGTTAGAAGGGGTCGCCTTCGATTGGTACCGCAATCTACCGGACAACTGCATCCATTCCTTCGTCAGTTTCAAGCGCCTGTTCTTGGAGTGATTCTACGAAGTAGGACAGGACGTCACTATGTCCATGCTCATGGACGTCGTCCAAGGGGAGAAGGAGTTGACAAGGAACTACATCGAGCGGTTCCGCCAGACCACCATGAAGCTGCCCTCCGGAAATCTAGATTCCTCTTTGATTGAGATCTGCCAAAAGAGACTGCTTCCTACGATCAGTCTCTAGATGGGCGAAAGTCAATTCAAAGACTGGAAGGCATTCATCATCAGCGCTACCAACGCCGAAGAACGACTAAAGAAGGCTCGCCAACTGGGGTTGCACATCTCGGAAGGAGAAAACAAGGGCAAGCGTCCCAACAACGATAATGGGTTAACCCCTCCAACAATCAGAACAGTAAGGGTAAGCAGGCTATGGTGGCTGACACAGCACAAAAGCTCGAGTCACAACCAGCAGACAAACAATGGCCGCAAATCGATTACTCCTTCGAAGATGGCCACGTCAAGCCTATCTTGGACATGCTCATACAAGGGGGTAGAATTCAGCTTCCTCCACCAAGACGGGAGCCTCGGCCGGCTGATCTAGAGAACCCAAAGTTCTGCCATTATCACCGTTATGTACACCACGCTACACACGACTACTACCAACTAAAAAGGTACATCCAAAGCCTCATCGATTCGAACGCTCTGGCCATCGACTTCGAAGAGGTAACCGTAGCAGCCAATATGGTGTCCGTACAATTCGGCAGCTTCCCTCCGACGGAGACTCAAGACGGGGTGATCCCCGTCCCCTGGCAACAATGGAGATTACCAATCTTCCTCCTTCTCGAGATCAGGCTGCCGGTCTAGTACCTCTCACCACCTCACGAGGGGAGGTCATGTTGGTCCATCCAGACTTAGTATCAAAAGTAACTCGGCCCACACTATCTGACACCAACAAAAGGAAGAGTGGAAAAATCAGGACCTGCCACACAATCTCAACAGACAGCGAGGAAGCTACAGCCGTCGTCACGCGGTCCGGAGCGCAATCCCAACCTGTGGTTGACAACCCAACCGAAAATCATCAACCCACTACAACTGATGCTCTGGGACCGGCTCAGCCTTCGACGACCGACAAGCCTAGACCGAAGGAGACTCGCTTCGACAAATCCCTCCGAAAGGACGCAGCCCAAGGGCTAGAGAGGCCCTATAACTTTGACATCTTAGCAAAATTGGCGCACACTCCGGCCAAATTATCACTATACGAACTCCTAAGGCTCTCCAAGGACGTTCGTATTGCATTGAGCGAAGCACTCCAAAATGCCGATGCCTATCTCGCTCAATCCAACCTCACCGGGGAAGACTCACCCATGGATCTCCAAGACAGTGCCTGCACGGGAGCAATGCCCAACATCGTCTTCACTTCGCAGGACATGCTCATCAAAACCAACTTACATGATCGCCCGCTATACTACACGTGATACATCGGCGACGTGAAGGTGGATCGGATGCACATTGATCCTGGTTCTTCCATAAGCATCATCCCGAAGGGGCTGCTACATCATCTCCGTATCCTAATGCATCGCCTGACACCTATAAGCACCGCCATCAGCGGTTTCAATTCGGACAGGAGCTACCCTATTGGAAAGATTCGTCTGAAGTGTCAAATTGGCGACCTCCAATCTGAAGTCACCTGCTACGTCATAGATGCAGACACTTCTTACAACATCCTCTTGGGGCGCCTATGGATACACGATTATATGATCGTGCCTTCCACGCTACACCAGTGCTTCAAATACGTCGACAAACGCGGCTTCGTGAAGACAGAATTTGCTGATATCGTTCCCTTCAATGGGGTAGAATCCTACTACTCAGACTCCTGCCTATACGAAAAGTCGAAGAGGCACCTTGATGAAGGAGACGCACAAGCTCATACTGAGACAACCTCAGGATCAGAAGGACCTCTGACAATCTACCTCCAAGCTCGTAAACCAGGCAAGTCCGTACCCCTTACCGCCACTCTGCGGAAGGACGCTATCAGCCTCTCGGTGCAAGAGGAGCATATGATAATCCGGCTGCCATGGTCCGGCCAAGTGCCGAGACCCACAACGAAGCCACTAACAATCAGGTTACCAAGAGTCAGCCAACCACAAGCAGGGAAGCTCAACCCCTCGGACAGGCCCATGACGATACACCTTCCCAGGAAGGGTCGTCACCCCGATGCAAGGTCTGACACTTCCAGCGAACCAGCCACTCCTCGCTCCACATCAAATGCCAAACTGGGGGTCGCTAGTCTGCCAACAACCCCCCGCTCTGCGCCATCAACTGAACCACTGATAATCAAGCTTCCTCGGACGTCCTCTCAGTCTTCGTTCACACAGGGGGTAGCCGAAGAGGAACCAGAGCTAGCCAAGTATATGGCTATCCACATCAATGTCCCCTTCGCTGATGATGTAATCCCCTAGAAAAGATACCTTACTTCATCAATAAAGGATTATCTTTGAACTACACCGAGCTCAATAAGCTATGACAATGTATGCTATAGAATACGACATAGGCGCTCACCTACACACACAGGTGACAAATGTGTACAACGCGATCCAGTTTACTCCAGTAGAAGACGCTTACCGAATATTCGAAGAAGGAGATCATCCGATCATCTTCGGCCGGACAAACAACCCACATCCCCGCACCATAGAAGAAGTCGACCTCGGGTCAGATGCTGGGAGACTGCCTTTGTATCTCTATAGCCCTCAATCCAAATATCTTATGCAGAAACAGGGGTATGATCTAGAGGCGACGCCAGGGTTGAACTACGGTACTAGGCGACGATTACCTTTGAAGCCGCCTGTCCCGACAGGCAAACCACGGAACTACTATAACAAAACTCGATACGGGTTAGGGTATGTAACGCCTACTACGCCCCCTGAAAGTTCAGATGAAGAATGCGACTGGCAGTCACATTCAACCGGATCACCAACTTCCGACTCAGATACCAGCATCGGAGATGTGTTCAGACAAGTCATGTCAGTCAACATGGCGTTCGCCGACACCTACGAGAAAGACGAAGACATCCCCGAAATCCTCGAGCTAGAGCCATGGGCCCAGCAATTAAACGCACAATGGGAAAAGCGGTTCGAACTGAGAGAACCCCTACTGAAGATGAGGTCATACAAGTGGATCTCGGCAGCGAATCTTCTCCAAAACCGATCTTCATCAGTAAAAGCCTAACCAACGAAGAACGGGAGTCGCTGTTAGAACTTGTCAGAGAGTATATTGATGTGTTCGCTTGGAGCTATGAAGATATGCCCGGGTTAAATCCTGACATCGCTCTTCACAAACTTAATATTCGGCCAGATGCAAAGCCAGTCAAACAACAACAGCGACGCTTCCGCCCAGGCATCATGGACACGATCGAAGTTGAAGTTAACAAACTGATAGCCAGCGGCTTCATTCGTGAGGAGCAACATCCCGATTGGGTCGCCAATATAGTACCCGTCCTCAAGAAGAATGGGAAGATTCGAATCTGCATCGACTTCCGCAACCTGAACGAGGCATGCCCCAAAGATGAGTTCCCCCTTCCTATTACAGACATCATGATCGACAATACCTACGACTTCGAACGCATGTCATTCATGGATGGCTTCTCAGGGTACAACCAAATCAAAATGTCTCCTGACGACGAAAAGCATACATCATTCCGAACACCGATTGGCACGTACTGCTACACAGTCATGCCTTTCGGTTTAAAGAATGCTGGCGCCACATATCAGAGAGCCATGAGCATCATCTTCAGAGACCACTTATGCAAGACGGTAGAGTGCTATGTCGACGATATAGCCATCAAGAGCCGTAGCAAGACAGACCATCTGCAGGATCTAAGAACGGTATTCGACCTAGTGCGAACGCACAATTTGAAAATGAACCCTACGAAGTCCTTCCTGGGCGTATCCAGCGGGAAGTTCTTAGGCTTCATCATCACTGCAAAGGGTATCTATGTAGACCCTGAAAAGACAAAAGCAATCATGGAGATGGGTCCCCCGAGAAATCTCCGCGAACTCAGAGGCCTTCAAGGAAGGCTAGCTTACATCAGAAGGTTTATTTCCAACCTCTCCGGGCGATGCCGACCATTCACGCACCTCATAAAGAAAGGAGTCTCATTCGTATGGGACGAAGAATGCCAGCGCGCTTTCGACGGCATCAAAGAATATTTGTCAAATCCTCCGGTCTTGGTGGCCCCAGTCCCTGAAAAACCATTCCTGCTCTATGTACGAGCAATGGAACACTCCCTCGGTGCCCTGTTGGCACAAAACAACGATGCAGGCCACGAACAGTCCATATACTATCTCAGCCGAATGATGGTGGGACCCGAGCACCGATACACCGCGATTGAGAAGGAATGCCTCGCCTTGGTGTTCGCCATTCAGAAGACGTGATACTATGTCACCGGACAAACGATACATGTGATCTCACGGGTCAACCCTCTCAGAGTCCTCATGACCAAACTAGGGGCACTTAGCTCTCGACTCGCTACATGGGCAATATTGCTATCCCCTTATCATATGATCTTTGTCCCACAAAAGGCAGTCAAAGGTCAAGCCCTGGCAGACTTTCTAGCAGCCCACCCAGGCTCGGAGTCCTCCAGAATATACGAAGAGATCCCAGACGAGGTCGCCAACTCCAATGCAACCTCTCACGAGGCTATATGGCGAATGTTCTTTGACGGTGCTTCAAGGACTGGACCTAAAGGCAGTATAGTCGTCGGAGTCGGGATAGTGCTGGTCTCCCCTTTCGGATTGGTGATCAACCGCGCCTATTCCCTCACAGAACCCTGCTCTAACAATGTGGCCGAGTACAACGCTCTGGTCATTGGCCTCCAACTTGCAAGAGAGCTGGGGGTAGAATACCTTAAAGCATACGGCGATTCCCAACTAATCGTCAATCAGATCCGGGGTTCGTATGAAGTCCGTCACAAAGACATGATCCCTTATCACCAAATAGCGATCGATATCATCTCATCATTTGAGGGGTTCTTCATCGAACATGTCCCCAGACTCCGAAACATCGAAGCAGATGCCTTAGTCGGTCTTGCCGCTTCCCTAGCAGTTCCGAATTATGACCGCCAATCAGTGGAAGTGATAGGCCATAAACTGGTCTGTCCTAAAAACAATGTGCAATTCATGGCAAGTTATTCCGCACAGACGATCGATGATGCCCCAGATTAGAGAAAACCATTCATCGACTTCGTCGTCTACGACATCCTGCCCGAGAACCCAAAGGAAGCTACTTCCATCAGAAGGCGTTCTCTCAGATTCTTCTACGATACAGAGACGAAGATGCTGTATCGCCGCTCTTACGACGAATTATTACTTCGGTGTCTGTCCAACACAGAAGCCAAAGAAGCAGTACGAGAAGCTCATGACGGTGTTTGTGGGGGCCACCAACCCGGCCCAAAACTACAAGATCGCCTTCGCCGAATGGGCTATTATTGGCCCGCAATGGTGGCAGATGCAATCGATTATGCTAGAAAGTGCAAAGCTTGCCAAGTCCACGCAGACTTCATTCATCAACCATCCAAATTTCTACATCCGACGATGGCGTCCTGGCCATTCGAAGCATGGGGAATGGACATCATTGGTCCAATCACCCCACCTTCCTTTCGAGGACATCGCTTCATACTTGCGATCACGGATTACTTCTCCAAGTGGGCGGAAGCTGTCCCTCTCGCAGAAGTCAAGACTTCAAACGTGATCAGCTTCCTTAAGCATCATGTTATCTACCGCTTTGGACTGCCCCGAAGGATCATCCATGATAATGGCCTGCAGTTTGTAAGCCGCGCATTCTATCGGTTTTGCGATAAACACCGTATTCAGAATATCGCTTCGATGTCGTATAACCCAACAGCAAACGGGTTAGCAGAGGCGTTCAACAAAACGATCATCAAACTCCTCAAGAAGTTCGTCTCTTCCAACAAGCACGATTGGAACGAAAAACTCGGTGAATGCTTATGGGCTTATCGCACCACGGTTCGAACAGCCACCGGGAATACACCATTCTCCCTGGTGTATGAGAGTGAAGAGGTTCTCCCGTTAGAAACTCAAATACCCTCACTCCGCGTCGCCCTCACTTATCAATTGACAACGAATGACAACTACCGACGTTGACTGCAAGAGTTAGAGGCCTTAGATGAAAAGCACCTCCTAGCTCAACAACGAATTGAGCTATACCAAGCACGCATCTCAGGAGCCTTCAACAAGAAGGTCAAAATCAGAACATTCCAGGTGGGCAATCTCGTCTTGGCAGTCCGGAGGCCGATGGTCATGACTCACAAGACCGCCGGCAAGTTCCAGCCAAAGTGGGAAGGTCCATTTATCATAGAGACGGTATTCTCCAACGGTGCTTACCGCCTCGCAAAACAAAATGGAGACTTGCTCATGCTGCCCGTCAACGGCAAGTTCCTGAAGAAATACTATGTTTAAACAACATTTTCCAGATTTTCGAGTCACGTACCCGCTGGTACCACTGAACTCGCTCCACAAATTTCCAGATTCTCGATATGTATCCGCTGATACCACTGAACTCACCCTCATAGTTTTCCAGAATATCGAGTCACGTACCCGCTGGTACCACTGAACTCGCACTCACCATATTCTAAATTCTGAGTCACGTACCCGCGTATAACGCTGAACTCATGCCCTTATTCCACGAAGATATTCCAAACTTCCAAGTCATGTACCTGCTGGTACCTCTGAACTTACACTTTGATTCCAACATTGTCGAGTTATGTACCCATCGGTACCCCTGAACTTACATCCTGATCACTCTTTTGAAAGAAAGTTATGTATAACCATACCGCTGAACTTTCTTCCAACAAGAGATCCTCCCTCATGATCTAATTCCTGCACTCCCAGTGCACAACAAAGGTAACGGGTCCGCAAACTTCCAAGACGGCCATGTCTTCATTACCTCTGAGTCGTCCCACTTCCGCTAAAAATAAATCACCCCCCACGTAGAACTTCCATGTCCTCATTACCTCTGAGTTGTTCTATGTACCCTCCTTCATTGAGCCCACTCCTGTCATGTCCTTACTACCTCTGAATGGGAAGGCTCTATCGAAGAAACCTTCATACTTGCCATGTCCTTATTACCTCTGAGTAAGTATGATGATCCTCTTTCGACCTATTATCTGTACCCACAACCGAAGTACGCCAAGGGTAATAGGTCCACAAATGTCCTCTGTTGACCAGCAATATCCTTCGACGAGTTCACTCCTACCATGTTCTCATTACCTCTGAGTAGGAAGACTCTACGTTAAAAAACCTTCCCACTTGCCATGTCCACGTCACCTCTGAGCAAGTATGTTGGTTCCCCTTCATCCTATTATCCGTGTCCTAAAACCAGGGTGCGCCAAGGATAATAGGCCCACAAATATCTTCAGCTAAATTTCTCAGTACAAATCTATCACCTTATTAGGCCCCGGGAGCCCAGCTGCTCTACGGCCTTCCTTTTTCTCAAATACCTAGAGCACCCATGACCACTTCGCTATGGCTGCTTTAGGTACCCTGCTCAAAACTCCCCATGGGTACGCCATGGGTAACAGGTCCACAAATATATCTCCTATACGGGGTAAACATCACCACAATATCACAGGCGTAGCAAGCAATACAAAGAAAGGGTAGAATTGAAAGTACTCTTTATTTAAAGGAAGAAAAAAGCATTACATACTTTCGGGATCATGTCCTCTTCAGAAAGAAAGAAAACAGAAACAAAACAAAAAAAAATCCGATTATAGTTCTGCATTGGACAACTCCAAGAGACGATTTTTCACCAAAGCAGTCCCCCTATCAAGCCTCTGCTTAGCTCGACGCTCGGCTTCTTGGGGTAACTGCTCTGCATCAGTCAAAAGAGTATATGCCTGCCAATTATCCTTCATTTTCTTGAGGGCAAGCTCTAGATTAGCGGAAGCCCTACTGTACTTTTCAACCTCCTGGATAGCAGCCTCTTTCTCAGAACGAGCGGTCTCAAGCTCTGACTCCAGGAAAGCCAGTTTTCTCGGGAGTTCAAGGATATGTTTCCGAGTATCGGCTACCCCGCGGGAAGCATCCGCTTCCTGAGTCGAGCAATCTTCAGTCCGACGACTCCACTGGTCATACAATCGAGTCAGATCCCGGCGGTCCTTCAATATAGCCAGTTTAAGCGATTCCCGGGCAGCCATCACCTTCTCCACCGCAGTAATGAGAAAATTGCGTTCTTGATTTATGGCCGCAGGTAAATCAGTCTGTTGCAACAAGCAAAACTGAGCCACGAGACGATCAGCTTCTAATAGCTTCGACTCCAAAAGCGCTGCCAATTCCCCTCCTCCAGGGAGTGTCTTGAGGATGGCAATCTGACCTCCGGCACATCGACGGGCCAGAGTGAAGGGAGTCCCCCTTTCTACTGCTGCCTCGACCCCTCTCTTCAAATGACGATTGAAGCTGGCAACCACATCCTGTAACGCGTCATCTAAGACCTCCGTAGAGGACGGCGTCAGAGGGAGAATGGCAGACGATACCGGAAGAGCAGCTTCAGAAGTTACTGTACCCGCCACCAAGGAAACAAATTCCGTACGGAAGGATGCTTGGATGGCGGCTAACTCCTCTTCCGCCGCCCGAAGAGCCTGGATGCTCGGCAGGGAGGAAAGGTTAACCCCCGAAACTATATTCGCAGAGGAGGACACAGGGGGCATCGCCTCTTGTCCCAGTTGCACCGCTACCCGAGACCCTGAGCTTGACCCAGACAAGGGCCCCTCGACACAAAGGGGCTCTGTCAGGCCCTCTCCAGTAGATTGCGACCTAGCAACATCAATCACTGGCAGCGAAGGGTTGAGATCTGAACATCCAAATCAACCATTAGTCAACATAATCTGAAAGAAAAAAAATGACAAGAACACATAGGCTTATTCACGAGCTATGGTTCGATTTGCATTACCAGAGGAAGAGCGTGGGGGCGAAGGCTCATTCATAGCCGGCATAGTTTCCCCATCCACAAAGTCATTATGTGGGAGCTCGGATGTTTCAGGGACGGGCACAGTAAAGCCCCCATCCCCCTGGGTCGAGGCTCCAGCACGGTGGGAATCCTCGGTCACAACCGGAAGCACTCCAGCAGCGATGATAGCAGTGCACACACCACTGACTAAATGAGACAGGACCGTATCAGCCTCGGTAGTCGAGTCCTGAAGGACGAGCTCACCCGATGCCTATAAAAGAGGAAAAGAAACAAATAATTAAGGCATAACGTAGAAGAAGAAAAAAGGAAACAGCTGAAGTCCAAATCACCTCAGGAACATCATCCACATTATCAAGAAGCAGCCTGCGACGTCTTACCGCAGCATGCTTCGTGGAGTGGGCTCGGTCATCTACGGTAGTCACGCGCCTGCTTCGTTTACACGAAGGGCTGGGTATTGCAGACGGTTGATCCTCCACCACCTCGTCAGACAAACCAGACGATTAACCTACGGCCCTTTTCACCTGCACGACAGGGGGTTGACTCCCAACCTCCTCGCCCGAAGAATGAGATGAGTCATCAGTGTCCTGTTCGTCGTCTTCCCCATCCGCCCTAGTGGACTCTGAGTCCGGCACATGAACCCTGTTCGCCCCCCTCTTCCTCTTCTTGGACCCTTCTGGCTTCTCAGCCAAACCGGTGCCAGTAATGAAGCTAGTATTCATATCAAAACTAACAGGGGGCGTGCTCGCCGCAACATGATAAAGGGCCGCTATATACAAGATATCACCCTCCACCTTGGCATCAGGAAGTGAGAAGCTGGCTCGGGTATGGGTCGTATTATAATAATGCCAAGCCCGGACACCATCGAGCACACTGCCCTCGAAGCTTAAGCAAGCGCTAGGACGATCCAGGAACAATTGGCTATACCAGAATTAACGGGAAAATCTACTGGGCAGATAAGGCTCCAGGTATACTCTATTCCGGTAACGATACACCAAGTGCGCGGGACGGATGGTACGCAACCAAAGAAGCATCTTCTCAGATAAAAGTTGGGGGGGTCAATACCGTCAACATATACCCTCCTCACTTCGCCGGGGGTGAACTCAGGAAGAGATACGAAGAATTCGGGCCCATCAATTCTTGCCAACGCCCTCCGGCAGGCCGGCATGGTATCATGTTCCCAAGGCTGATGACGATACCGGAAAGGGAAGGCGTCATCAACAGAAACATCTTTATCAGGTCCCGGCCTCATCAACGACCGATAGTGCAACAATGACCACCCCATGAGGTAGTGGTAGGGTAATTCTATCCGTTTAAAGTCCATCGACACATCACGAGCAATAACTCTGGATGAAAAGGCGCGAAGACCTTGGTGTATGCTACACACCATAGTCGGGAGGAGCGCCATTCTTACCTTGAAGACCAATTTTACAGCAGGAAGAATGAAATGGCGGCTGATCCTTTCTATAGAACCCGTGCCGCCCGAGACTACACAGTTGCGTAGCCACACCATCAAAAACCCAGTTAAGATCGCCTTATCAGACATCTGTCGGGTACAATAATGGAAATAACTGAGGGAGTCAGTGCTACTCCCAAACCGGTCACGGGTAGACTTCGACTTCTTGACCTTCGACTTCATATCCTCCACCTCCTCTCGGGTTCGAGGAGTTCGAGACGAAACTTGACCGAAAGGACGCAACCTGAAAAGATACAAAATCCAGGCCTTGGTATGAGGAGCGTTCCCTTCCGAACTATTTACTTTCTTGATAGCCATCTGATGGCAGGCACTGTGATGACACAACAGTTCTTGATATACGGCAACGAAACCAGGAAACTGTCGGTCCAGTGCTTCGAGTTCTTCGTTCGTCGGTGTATACACTTTAAAAGCTTCACTTTCCTACGACAGCCTAGACACAGTGTTCATTTCATGAAGGGCCAGCCCCAGTTCTCCTCCGGGGGTAAAGAAAGTCCCTGTACGCCGATTATATAGCTCCAATAGAGCCATAAACAAGGGCTTATTAATGGGCAACCCGTAGCAGGTACCCCTGACGGCGTAGTAGAGATCAATCTCCTGAAGAAAGTCTCCATACTTCCTCAAAATCCATGAGGTAAGATTAGTCCACGTGGGAATGGGGTTGAACCAATTCAGCAGCGACAACCTGCCTATGGGATAAGACCCCTTGTGAGCGAGATGATTCAGAAATGTATCAGCTAGGGTGAAGGTAAAATTAGGGCCAGTTGTATTTATAAAAGTGCCCGGGAGCAGCCCCGTCACAGTCCGACTCACGGATTCCTTGCCCGCACATACTAAACCCGTGCGTCTGTTGTAGTGAATATTGCTCACAAATATTCCCTGTTGAGTGGAAGTCAGGGAGCCCACCATAGTCCTACCTAACGGTACCATGTTAAACCATGAGAGAGGATAATGCCGCTCTATCTCAGGGATATGAATCTCTACCCCGTCTACAGAAAAATCCCAGTGCTCCGAGATATCCAGCAATCTGGAGTTCTTTACGAAAAGGACGTCCCCAAAAAGAAAAGCTGGTTTCAGAAATTCTCCATCCAACTTCTCCGAATTCATCATTGAACAAAGAAAGCGGAAGGGTTGTTTATTAATACCAGCCACTCTCTCCTTAGGCTCATTTGTGGGAAGCTGACCCTCTATATGACGGATTAACTCGTCAAGCTGCACGTTTGCGGCATGCTGAGCTGAACCCACAAGGAGCTCCCCTACTGGTTGGTTGGGAGGTTCACTGAAAAGAAAGAAAAAATAGAGAGAGAAAGAAAAAACATGATTAAAAAATGGCTTATACAAAAATTTACTGAATGAAGAAACTCTCGCAAGCCTATGCGGTTCAGGTTAAGAGGGTCTTATGCGGCTCCAGTCCAGTTGGGTCCCAAGAAATACAGTGTCGATGAAGCCTGTACGGTTCGAGTCTAGACAGTCTCATGCGGCCCAAATCAGATGGAAGTACCATATGACTCTAGCTCGATAGCTTATACGGATCGGACGAATATACACAGTTCTAACAGAATAACTCATGCGGCGCAAAATGCTATGCGGTTCAGCCTGCTAAGAACATATGCGGCTCCGTTCAGAGGAGACTTTATGCGTTTAAACCCTTCTTCTGCGGTTCAAACATGGGGCATTATCTATGCGGTTCGGGCGTGAAAAAGTCATGCGGCCCATACAGTATATGCGGCTCGGCCAGCAACTTGGGAGGAGGCTTACGCATAAATATGCGACAGAGCCATGGGTACTCAAGATCCAAATGCAACCCTTACCCTTAAAGGCTGGACGAACGTCAGATGGCATTTCAGGCGCTTCACGCTCGACGGCTGACGAGGACGTCGCTCTCTTGCCCTTCGCGGCGGCAGAAATAACTTTAGAAGACTTAGGAGCCATTGCTTCGATGAGAGGACAAGGAAGATCAGAAAGACAAGACAAGAAAAAGAGTGAACGAAAGAGAAGATAAAGAAGTCCCTCCGGCTAAAGTCACCCGTATTTATAAACAAAGACGGAGCATTTCGATCCCCGTGCACACACGTAAACCGACTCTTCGGTTATCAAAATAAGCTGCCGAAAATGAAGGCCTAACTCCTCGGATCCCGCACCAAAAAGCGGCCTTTAAAAAAATCAACAGCATTCAAGTACTAAAGATTGCCCTACGTGGCAAACTAATGACGTGGCAAGAAGCTATGCGCCTGGACAGTCTCCTACGGCTAAGTCACTTATGCGGCTGAATAATTCATGCGGCCGAGACTTCTATGCGGTCAAAATTCCACATGCGGCTAGAGGAACCTGGCCATGCTTCTTATTCAAAGTATTTTAATTTTACAAATTGAAAACTTTGAAGGGGGTCCTGTAGAAGCATGGAAAATACTAAAGAAAATGACTCATGCGGCCAGGAAAGACCCATGCGGCGCTGAAAGTCCATGCGGCTCAGGATATCATGCGGCACAAGGAGCTATGCGGCCCAAAGCGTTTCATGCGGCTCAGAAGACACGTGGCCTGATAGTGCCCCCCTCCACCCACGCTGCATTAATTGCTATGACGGCCGACCCCTCTGAAAAGTTGACAGCCCTGACACCAAAGGCAGGTAATTATGGCTCTGCCATAATGATGAATCTCTAGGGAAGAGGAAAGAAATCTCTGACACAAATCCTCCGAGAGCCATAAAAATGTCACGTGGCCTTGCCACGTGGGCATTCCTATGCGGCTCGCTTCTCATGCGGTTCAGAATGAATCCTATGCGGCTTAGGCCATAGGAGCCTCATGCGGCTCGAGCAAAGGACTTCCCATGCGACTCAGAAGTGAATCCATCCTATGCGGCTCAGGCTATGAAAGCCTCATACGGATCGAGCAAGGACTTCTCATGCGGTTCACGAAGATCATATCCATGCGGCCCAGGCGGATATTTACCTATGCGACCCACAAGGATTACTCCTCTGTGGTTAGAGGACTCAAATAAAGGCCACTGCCCACGCAGCCCTGACACGTGGGCTCACATTCATATGCGGCTTATATTCATATGCGACTCACATTCATATGCGGCTCACTATTCATGCGGTCCAGATTCCCCCCAGCAGCTCCTAGGACACGTGTCCTAAACCGATTAATTCCTCAGATTTTCTGCCATTAAAGATTGGGTCAGATCCTAATAAATCTGGGACACGTGGCAGAAGAATAAATCTGATTTATTCGCAGATATCAGAAGATCGGTATAAGGAAGATTTATTCCAATCAGCATTAATTGCTCATGAGATTTGGTGCAATCTACACCTAATGGCCCAGATTCATCATAATTAAAACGAATGGCCAAGATGGACCAATCTCCAAGCCGTCGCCATCTCCATAAGCTAATTATTGGAAACCCTAATGATCATATTCCACTATTATAAATAGCAAGGTGCCATTCCCTTGTAAAAGAGATAATTTCAGAGAGAAAAATACGTATATACAGAGAGACCCCCCCTCCAATAGTAAAAAAGAAGGAGTATACAAAGAGAGAAAGAGAAGCCAGAGGAGCAACAGAGGAGCAAGAAGAGCATTCCTTCGTCAACGCCTACCACCTTTTCACAGGGAGCCAAGGCTGCATTTCGATCGTCCAAGGAGTAAGGCAGGGCTGCCGTCGCCTTCCCGAGCCTCTATCGTCACCCCCCAGAATCTAAAATAAATAATTGTGCTTAGACTGCTGTACCTAGGTTTTCGTCCCTAGGCTTTCTTTGTACAAGCGAGTTTGTAACGTGAAGTAAAAGTTCGGTCCTCCGATAATTGTTCTGTTCTTTTATATTTCATGGCAAACAGTGAGCTTAGTAGACTTTAGTTTCAGTGGTTTTATATTTATTTTAGCGGGTTTGTTCCCGAGACTATTCTGAGTTGTAGTGGATCCTTCTTTAAACCATTTATTAAGACTTTTAAGGTTAATCTATTTGTATTGACTTAGTTGTGGATGATATATGTGGACTGTGTACTTGTATGGATAAATGCTTATCATAGACAGCGTACTATCGTCGACTCTGCAGCGTAGGCTGGGCTTGGACACGTCTTGTATCCTAAAAGCGGGTGCGGGTCATGACAGATTGTGATGGTAGTTGCTAATTATGAATTACTAGGATTTGGTCGTAGAACGAACACCGAGGAATTCACTAGAATAGAATCTAGTCACAATCATATTTTAAGTTAACGTTATAATCCCTCTGAATTAATTTCTTAATTTCTTTACTTTAGAATTTCGAGAATCCGATCATCTCAGAGATTCTCAATTTATTTATAATATTTTCTCATCCTTGATGAGGGCTTGCATGTTGTTTGATGAACTAGTATTGTTCACTAGATTTGTAAACCAAGGAGCTACTATTGTATATTAGAGAGAAGCTGGAGAACAAGAACGAGATGGGACGATTGAAGGCAATTATATTAAAATCAGATCTTCTCATCATCAATTCAGGTATATAAATATATAATTATATTGGTTTAATAGTTGTATTGGGTAGAATAGTCCATCTCAATTTATTGTTTCAGAAATATCTTTTTGAATAATATTAATTTTATTTTGCAACGATGACCTGAAATGAAACTATCCTAGAACCTTACGGGCGACAATCGCGAATATAGGTACTGGAGTATTCGTATGTCGCGTAGCCTGGGGATGCTGTTACGTACCCGGTTCATCGTATTCTGGGAGTGGGGCATGACACATTATCAAATTAATCATCTTTAAATCCAAATTCCTCCATCTTGTCCTAAATTGGATACAAAATCTCTAAATAAGGTTTATAAAATATCCTTGAACTTTTGTTCAAGTTATACCCCTCATATTACTCAAAGTGTGATACCATCATTACCATATAAAGATAATCAATGTTCACATTTCCTCCAACTTATACCTTCAATTATTATCCTTCTTGAATATATTTTTTCATTCAAAATCTCTATTTTTTCCTATAACTCATGAATTTTGTGTTTTCTCGGTTCTCAATCATTCTCCTACCAATCCTTTAGTCCATCTCGTATTGTCACCGCAGGCAATAATAATTTCTACTTTATTATTTAAATTCCTAAATTTAGTATCATAGCCTTAAAATGAAATATCTCGAGAATCAGTAACCTACAAATATCCAAGATCTCAAAAACATTTCGACCTCGAATATCCTCAATAGTTCTAAAATACATCTATGAAATATTAATGTTCTAACCATTTATATTTGTTCTACTGTTCTTCTTAGTTGAAATCCTCATATGTTCTTTCCAAAATAATCCATACTCAAAATAATTCTCTAGTTTATTCGTTTCTAAACTGATACTACCGGTCTATTCTTGTTTCTAATCTCAGTCATATCTTCATGAATTTTTTTCCTATATCAATGTCCAATATTTTATATTCCTATCAAGATTACTATATGATAACAAATTTCGTCTCTTCCAAGCTAGATTACTACGATACTTCCTCGACCTTTCCAAGGTAAAAAGATACGAGAATTTAAAACGATTTCAAAGTGTAGATGATAAGAGTAGATACGAGATAGTTGATCGATGTAATTAGGACAGAGTTAATTAAGATGAAAAAATAATAGTAAGACGAAGAAATAGTGATAGAAATTTGTTCTTGCTCATCTGGTCATAATGGAGTAAACCAAGTCAAGATATGATCTGATAACCATACACATCTTACTGAAATCATATTGCCAGAATTTTTGCCACGCCAGTAAGCATAATTGTAAAAAACGATAGAGTGCATAACTAAGGTATATACCCTATAATCGTGTTATCTAAAATTCTTACCACGCCAACCGGTATGGCTGCAAGAAAATCTAAATTTCATAAATAAGATAAGTATATCCAAAATCAGGCTCTATGTCCTTGTCATGCTAGCTAGTATGGCTGCGATAAATTCTAAACTTTATAAATAAAGCAGATATTTATTTTCACAATAATATAAGCATGAAAATACAAGACTATGCGCCTACAAGAAGAAGATGTTATGCGCCCACATTGCCAAAGGGGCGATGTGCCCACAATATTTTCTCCATGCAGTAAAACATGTGTCCAAGTATGGGAACATAGTTTGTTCCCAACACTACGCACCCAAGACAGAAACGACCCTACGATACGGTCAACATCGACGATCAATCATGGGCCGAGGCAAGCGGCCACGTCAGTCTCTACGAGCAGTCGTACATCGAAGCGTGCAGCCACGATCTACCCACGATCTACCCATGATCATGCAGTCATTATACGCCTACACCCTATGCGCCCAAAGGGACACTATGCACCTACAGTAAAATCAGTGTATTTTCTACCTGTGTGCGCATAACAGTCGTTTCAGTGTAAAACGACTATAAATAGAGGACATATGCCTATTCAAATGAGGAAAACAAAGAGCATTTCATTGCCAAATTGCTGTCCTTCTTGCTAGTGAGCCGAGAGTTAGCAATTTTATTAGGTTTTCTCCCACTTTTGTACATCGGAGTGTCAACGGAGTAAAGGAGCAATTGTCGCTCGATCTCCATCGTCCTATTTCCTAGAATTCTTTTTTTTCGAGGATTCTCAGCACATGATCTCTCAGGTGTACTCGATTTGTAGTGCCTTGCGTTAATAAGAAAAGATAGTGATTCTTCTTTTTTTGTAAGTGTCTACAAAAATGGCGACTCTGCTGGGTACTACCTTTTCCTCTGACGAGAAGGTGGTGATACAATCCGATACTGCTAAGGTGGGAAGCACTCAGAAGATGCTGATCGTAAAGTTCGATTAGCAAGCGTTCGAAGAAATGCTCTCGGGGGATGGCTCTACTCTCTCAAAATTAGTAAAGCCGAACAAGTCCCACAAGACTTGGCTTCCGAAGGCTCGTATCGCATATCCTGCCACTACTGTAGAAGATGTACAACCAAAGAACTCTGTTACGTGGGCGCATAGGCCTTCCACGTGGGCGCATGGAGCTTCCTATGGATGCATAGCTCTGCCACAGAGGCTAATGATGCAAAGAAGGCACACGCTGTTCAGGCCTCTACTAGCCCGACGACTCCTCTCCTGAACAACCAACAACAGAGTGTTCAACACTTGAGACTCGGCAAAGGAAAACACTACGATGCCAAGAATTAAAGTGCTCAACACTCTGGGAAAACTCAGCAAAGCTTGCAAACGAAGAAGGAAAAACTGGGGAAAATGTTAATATTTTCCAAAGTACACGACAAGTGCCATGCGCCCGAAGGAGTATGTGGGCGCATGATTCTGGTCAGAAGGCTTCTGTCTTCCATAGACTTTTTGCACCCATGCACCCAGGCTCTGTTGACCCCTTCTATGCGCCCACAGCTAGGAAGGCCAAGCGTGCTGCCAGATCTCTTGGGAAGCATGCACCCGAAGGCATGCCCAGGGCCTATGCGCCCACAACAAAAAGGCAGACCCTAATACGTATAGCACGGGGCTGTCTTCAAGGTCATCACAGAACTTAGGTGTGGGGGTTGCCCCTGCACACGAACTAAGTCCGGATGTGCCAACTTTCCTTACAAACCCATATGCAAAGCTTGACAATGCATGTGAAATGGGTTCTAAGGTGAAGCTCCCTTCTGCCGATTTATGCGACAAGATAACTCATAAGCGTAAAGCGAGAAAGATCATTACTACTCATGAAGTGCCTCTATCGGAGCACCCGTGTACTAGTATTGTCATCAACTGTTGTTGTGCCAAAACAACGAAAGTTTCTCCAAGGTAGTCCTTGTTTCGATGACTGCAACATTCTGATGATGAAATGCCACTATGTGTTTCATCTAACATGGGCTCATGGGGTCCTTCCTATGGAAGCCCCAATTAAAGAAGGTGGATCACTAATCCAACCTTTTCTTCCAGTTCTACGAACAGAAGAAGAAGAAGTCTGCCAACAAACAGCCAGCGAGCTGTTTCACTTGAAGGAGTCTATATGGGTACTCGGTCGAGAACAAGATCCCTTATTGACGGCGTGGACTCTCAAGCTGGGGGTGGTGTTCCTTCGAAATCTCAAACTGGTGGTAGTACTTCCTCAGAATCTAAAGTAGATGACCTCCATGCCGGGGGTAGCCTTCCAGATGACGAAGATCTCTTCGAGTCCGACGGTTACTATCTGCCTCCCCTGCCCGAAGACGAAGGCATTTTCAACTCAAAGACAGACAACATCAGCACCACTTGTACTGTCTCCTATATTCATCCTCACATGCTATCTGCGTACATGGCGAATGGAGAGAGACCCGAAGAAGCCAGTAATCAAACCAACAAGTGGCGGGAGAATCTTGAAATGGCATTCGCCAAGATCACTTACATGCTTACCTGCATCATGGCTATCCAAAATGCTGGTGTTGCTCTCCCACTTCTACCAAACATCTCAGCACACGCTAGTCCGGTTCGTAGCAACAACCCTCCTTTACTAGAAAAAGAATATCATTCCGTTGCACCTCCTCCAAATCCCGTAAATACTGGGGGTGGTCCTTCGCCGACAGCACTTGACAACCGTACAACAGTTATTTCTCAACATCTGCTCAATCAGCAGGATGCAATTAATTCTCTTGTTGCCCGTCTCGATACCATCTCACACAAAGATGAGCTACAAAAGATGGGAATATCTCAACCTTATCCTCCTGAATGGGAGAATGCCACTTGTCCTCCTAACTATAAGCCATTAACACTAAATTCGTTTGACAGGATGATTTCTCCTTGCCAACACATGACATACTTCAACACACAGAGGCTGCACTTACCAAGAGATGATGCGTTCTTGTCAAAACTATTTATCAGCACCTTGCAAGGAGTAGCCTTTGAATGGTTCTACAGTCTGCCTGACGGTTGCATTAACTCCTACAAAGACTTGGAGAGGCTATTCCTCAATGGGTTTTTACAAGAGTGGCATGCATGTTAGTATGTCTACCCTCATCGAGACAAGCAGAGGAAAAGTGAGACTGTTATCGCTTTTATCGAACACTTCAGGTGACTAGCCTTGAAGATACCTTTCGGTATACCAGACTCGGAGCTTATGGATACTTGTCGGCATAACTTCCTTCCTACAATGAAGTTCTGTCTGGGTATACATAAGTATGATACATGGCCTGCTTCCATCGGGGCCGCTGATGGTGCTGAAAATGACGTTCCTAATCTGTAACTACTGGGTTGAAGATACCCAAATCTGAAGACAAAGGTAAGCACCCCCAAACTATCCTTATTCGTAGGGGTAAAGGAAAAGAAGTCTTGAAGGTTGATACTTCCATGGAAGCTCCCAATTCTCAGAGTGCTCCTGACAAACCCAAGGAGACTTTCTCCTTTGACGAGGATAACGTTATTACCATTTTCAACATATTGATGAAGAGTAATTAACTGGTATTGCCTCCACGACGACGTCCTGAAGAGGCAAGCCGACTCAGCGACCCCAAGTACTGTCTCTATCATCAGTACGTGTACTTTTCTATCAAGGATTACATCATCTTGAAGAGGAAGATACAACAGCTCATCGACATCCAAGTTATCAACCTCGAAGCTGAAGACAAGGTCGTGTATTTTACCATGATCTCTCTTCAATTTGGTAACTTTCCTTCCACAGAAGTTCCAGACGGCATAGTTCCAATTCCTAAGGCAATAATGAAAGTCGTCAATCTACCGCCAGCTCACGATTTAACATCAACTCTGGTGCCACTCACGACGGAGCATGGTAAGATTATGTTGGTCCATCCCGACCTTGTACAAGAAATAAAGCAGGGGGCAGTATCTTCTAAAGCATAGAGGGGCAAGAAATACAAGCCATGCCATATGGTGTCTTTCCCTATTTATGAAATCCTATCTAGTGAGGCACGATCCGGCAAGACTTACCTGCGGACTTATGACCCCGCAAAAGAGGACGTAGTGCCTTCTCAAGCTCCTGCTGTCCCCACAAGTCCAGAAGCTGGTCCATCTAAGTCCTCAATTGCCGACAAAGCTAAGCAGAAGGAGACGCGATTTGACAAATCTCGGAAGTCACCAGCTTCCGAAGGCATAGATCGACCTTACAACTTTGACATACTGGCACAACTGGCCAATACACCTGCCAGATTGTCATTATTCGATCTACTGCGGCCCTCCAAAGAGATGCGTAAAGCTTTAAGTGAGGCATTACTACATGCCGACTCTTTTCTCGTTGAAGTCAAAGCTCTCGCTGAAAATCTGGTCTTTTGTCCTCATTGCCATAGTACTATGGAAGTGGTTCCCAACATCACCTTTTCACAAGAGGACATGCTACTAAAAATAATCGTCATAATAGACCTCTGTACTATACAGGGTATATCAGGGCGATTAAGGTGGATCAGATGCATATCGATCCAAGTTCCTCCCTCAGTATCATCTCTAGAAGTTTACTCCAAATTCTAGGGATCCCTTTGCATAAGCTGTCTATAACTAATTCAACTATCATGGCTTTCAATGCTGGGAGAAGGAACCCTCTGCGCAAGATCCATCTCAAGTGCCAGATTGGTGATCTCCGGACAGAGGTTGCTTGCTATGTAATCGATGCCTATGTGTCCTACAACATCTTGTTAGGACGTCCGTTGATACACGAGAACATGATTGTTCCTTCTACCCTTTACCAGTGCTTTAAGTACATTAATAGTGATAGCATCGTAAAGACAGAATTTGTCGATGTCGATCCTTTCAAAGGTATTGAAGCCTACTATGGAGATTCGATACTCTATCAATCTCAGCCTCCCAAGGATGATGGCAATGAAGCTAACGATAAAGTTGAAGTTAATTCATCCGCCAGTGATGGTCCCCTGGTTATTCGAGTCAAAGGACGTACTACTCCACAAAGTACATCAAAGCCTCGCACAATTTGGGTCAAAAAAGTGCATCTTGATGGTGCCGCACCATTGACCATCACTCTCCGCAAAATAACTCAGGTGAAACCTGCTGAAGCCCATCCTCCCAATCCTGATGAGTTACCCTACGTAGTGAACGTGACCAAGTCTGTGACTCCTGTCCAGGATGATGACGCCCTTAATGACTATATCAATACTCAAAATAATGTACCTTCAGTGGATGATGTTATCCCTGAAGAAAAACTTGCATATTTTCTGAGAAAAGGTTTATCTTTGAATTACTCTGATGTCTACCAGTCTGTAAACTAGTATGTAGATATATTGTATGCCTTAGAGCATGGCATAAAACCACATCTCTGCACGGTCACGATACCCCGTCTGTGAGAAACAGTTTGGCCAGAGGATATCTACTACTTCATCGTTCCAGCAAAAAAGAAGGGTGAAGAACTAATCATCTTCGGTCGAATAATTAGTGAAAGAAAGTTCGTTCAGGACTTTATTACTCCCAATTACAACGCCAAAGCTGACTATGATTCAGGTACAATGCAGCTTTACTGATATAGTTGGCAGGCCAAGAATATCATCCAGAACATGGGATATGATATAAAAAGCGACCAGGAACTAAACTGCGGTAAATGATGACGATTGTCAATACGTTACTTTGCTCCTCTCGGCAAACCCGAGAACTATTATCAACGAAACGGTATTGGTTTGGGTTATGTTACTCCTCCAACAACTCCTAAAGGATCAGACGTTGAAGTTGATCATTGTTCTCATTCTTCTGATTCCTGTCTCTGGGATTCAGACTCCAGTATTGGAGACATGTTCAAAGCAACTCTATCCCTCAATATGGTGTCAGTTGACCAAATTGTAGAAGACATCCAATTAATCGAGCTCGAACAATGGGCTCAAAAGTTGGACACCAGGTAGGAGTTACGTTTCAAACAACGTGAACCACCTACTGAAGACGAATTCGTCTAAGTTAATTTAGGAGATGAATCATCTACTAAACCAATCTTTATCAACAAAAGTCTGTCTGGTGAAGAACGACAATCTCTTATACAGCTTATAAGAGAATATATCGACGTCTTTGCATGGAGCTATGAAGACATGCTAGGCTTAGACCCTAAAGTTGCTATGCATCGCCTAAATATCTCGTTTAAAGCTAAGCCAGTGAAGCGGCAGCAATGACGGTTCCGACCTGATATCATGGAGGCCATCGAAGTGAAGTTAAAAAGCTTATTTCAAGTGGTTTTATTCGCGAAGAACAACACCCTGACTGGGTCGCTAACAATGTTTCGGTCATGAAAAAGAACGGTAAAGTTCGAGTCTGTACACTACTAGAATAAGTCGTTTTAGCGACGCCTAAATACGTCGCTAAAACGAAAATTTTTGTCGCTAAAAATATTTAGCGACGAAATTACCGACGTTTTGGGCTGGTCGCGGAAAATGTAAGTCGCTGATCTGCAAAACGTCACCAAACATCGCAAGTACCGACGTGTACCGACGTATATATACGTCGGTATATTACCGACGTCTACCGTCGTGTCGTCGTTGTATTAGCGACGTGTTTGACGTCGCTACGCGTCGGTAACTTTATCGACGATTACCGTCATGTCGTCGGTGGTTTAGTGACGTGTTCAAAGTCGCTACACGTCGGTAAAATTCTGGGAATTCCTGGGATGATTAATGATGTGCACCTACGTTTACCGACGTCCTCCGACGTATAACGACGTCGGTAAACATCGGTAACCTGGAAAATATTATAGATTTACCGACGTTTACCGACGCAAACTTACATCGGTGGACGTCGGTAAACGTCGCTGAATCTGCAAAAAAAATAAAAAATAATAAAATACAGAATGTTCATTTCTTCCTGCAGTTTACAAAAAATAACCATAACCAATATAGGTTACACAATCACAGAATGTCCATTTCTCACTGTACACAGGTTTCAGTCCCAATAACCAAGTCTACAACAATCACACAATAATAAGTATCCAAATAACCAAGTCTACACCAAATAACCAAGTCTACAACAATCACACAACAACAAGTATCCAAATGACCAAGTCTACACCAAATAACAAAGTCAACAACCAAATAACCAATGTCTACACACAACCAACAAATAGAATATGATCAAAACATCCAAATCTATACAACCAACAAATATCCAAGTCACAAACAAAGAATGAAACAAACACAAACAAACAGTCCTAACTAGGACTACTAGGAATCTGGTGTAGGAGGGGCACCGCCGCGACGAAGGGATAAGAACAACTCATACTCCTTAAGTGAAATCGATACCGATGGAGTAGGCAGTGACATCAGTGGAGTCGGTGTTGAAGAAGAAGGCGGTGGAGGCGGCGGAGTCGACGACAATGAAGGCGCACCCGGAGGACCAGCACGCTCCAACGCTGTAAGTCGCTGGTGGTATGAATCCATGATAGATAACATTCTATCACTGCTCTGGACCATCGACTACTGAGCCAATCTCATCCTCTCGACTATGGTTACCTATCCTGTCTGCAGCTCCGTCACCGTGCGCTCTAACCCTACAACTGTGTGCTCTGTCCGCTCAGTCGTCTTCCTGAGGTCCATAATACCGCGGTCGAGCGTATCCAATCGTGCTAGCAGTGCAGGATCGTCCGTAGGGTGCTGAGACTGCTCCTCGATCCGTCGAAGCAGGTCATCATGGAGAGACTCTATCATGTGGTGGACTCGGGCAGACTCCTGGGACGGCTGTGGACCATGCACACTAGCAGGAGATGTCCTAGAGGACTTGGTCGCAACTAGGGTGCCATAGGATCCTGTACCTTAGTACGTACCCCTACGGAGTCCACCAGCGGCGGCTATCCACAGCTCGTCCGCAGACAGAGCTTGAGTGGGCTGCAAGGAAGTACCGGCCTCTCCTGCATCAGGTGCACTAGCAGCCGCCCGTTCCCGCAGCCTCTGATACTCGGCCTAGAAAGTACTTATTATTAATAACTTCTAATTTCTAATTAATATACTTATTATTACTAATTTTTAATTAATGTACTTATTATTTCTAATTTCTAATTAATGTACTTATTATTACTAACTACATGAATATTTATTTGTATCATATTTACTAAGTTATATTAAAATTGACACAAAGTATTAAATTAAGATAACGTATTGTAATACTTACATAAGTCTGCTCAGCCCTCTCGTCAATAAGGTTACCGCCGCGACGATGGGTGGCCAGAAAGACGGCCACTATGTCAGTGTTACCGACCTTCCTTCCTGTAATTAAATATATTATCTTAGTAATAATTTATCAGTTTTGCATTAAAATAATATTTCTAAAAGAGGAAGACATACCAGACGACGAAAATGTTCCGTCATCGGAATTGACCGACCGTACTACTTCGAGGCATGTTGCCTAGCCGCCTTGGCCTTCTCCGACTTCTTCTTGTACCTTGGCTCGTCGAATCGAGCCTTCATCGTATTCCACTGATCAGGGGTGATCCAACCTTGGATCGGCTTTCCGGTACGATCACGATCCTTCTGATCATTGATAGCATCGCAGATCAGCTTGGCAGCGACGGCAGGAAACATCCCCTCGATAAGCTCGGCCCGGTACGGTGGATAGAAAAACATATCCTAGAAGAGTACAAACCAAATATTTATCAGTTATATATAATATGCAAAAATTATATGATTCATGTTAAAAGAAAATATATTTTAACCTTGAAGCGCGCAAACCAGACGGCCTTCCTCTCGTCCGGAGCATCAGAGTAGTTAATCCAAGCACCACCATAATTATGCCTCAGTATGTGGCCTAGACGTCTCTGTACCTCTGGAGGACGATATCTATACAAACATATTATATTCATGAAAAAAGTTAAATTATGATAAAAACAGAAAGAAAAAAATTATAAACCAAAACACATACTTTGTACCGTCGGCCCAGATCTCTGTCCTCCTCTCCTCCGGAGGTGCGCACGCATTATCTGCATGATGCTCATCGGCCGTCGGCGCCGCCGCCTCGGCCGTCGCCGTAGCCTCCGCCATCTGCTTATCCGTCTCCAGCATCGTATCAGCACCAGGAACGCTAGACGGGAGAGCACTCTTAACAGGCCTGGAACTACTCGTCCCAGGAGATATGCCACATGACGTCGTCCCAGCAGGCCCACCTACTATTCGATATGGAGGAGTAATCGACGACGATGATCCAGAGCCTGTAGGAAGTACCAGAGGATGATGACCTCGTCGTCCCCTTCGGAACGCTCCGCGATGACCTGCCATACCTGATAACAGCATATGATAATACAACAAATAATAGAGACTAGAAATATAAAAGTACAACAAATAATAGAGACTAGAAATATGAAAGTACAATAAATAATAGAGACTAGAAATATGAAAGTACAACAAATAATAGAGACTAAAAATATGAAATTACAACAAAGACAAGATAATAACCAAGACAACATATGATGATACATTCTACAATAAACATCTAAGTCCAGATAATATATTCTAGAAGAAACATCTAAGTTCAGATAAGTATATCTCTCTCAATAATCTTCAGAATAATCATCTTGTCCGTCTTCCTCGACCTCATCTTCCTCTTTCTCCTTATCTTCACTTTCATCTTCGCCTCCGTCGGCTTCGTCTTCCTCTTCGGATAAATCTACGTCTTCTACATTATGTGTCGTATAATACGTAACATCCGTGGAGTCCACATCGACAATATTGGTTACAAGAGGTAGCTTGTCCCCTGGTAAGCTTTTTTGTCAACATCAAAAGTATCTCTGGCTTTAGTCTTGCATATTGCCCACCAGTCAGACTTCGTTGCTCCCCATCTCGGATAAGCTGTGAAGTACACGAGCTGAGCCTGAGTTGCTAGGACAAAAGGTTCGTAGCCTTGATATCTACGCTTGTAGTTTATATCCACAAGACCATGCTTGTCAATTTTCTAACCTTGATTTTCAATCGGATCGAACCATTCACACTTGAACAACACGATCTTTGCAGGTTCTCTGCCATTACTATATGACAACTCCACAATCTCTCGCAAGATGCCAAAGAAATCATTTCCTGGAACGACGTCTTTGTAGTTCGAAGACTTGATACACAAATAACTGTTTTTCGTGGAATCACGATCCAGGAAGATGTCTCTAATCGGAGCATTTGTCGACTTAAACCGAAAGCTATTGACACAATAACTTGGCCATATTGTAACAAAAGTAATTGGTCCCTTGGCAAGAGTTCTAATTAATTCAATCTCGGGTGAAATTAGACGATCGACCTGAATATCAAAGAAGCGAAAATAAGTTATTTATTGTACAGTTGCATTAGAAGAGGCCAGTAATTATCGAGCTACTTACATATTCGCTCAACCAAGAAAGAAAATGACATCTTATTTCTTGTTCTAATGCTTCGTCTGTTAGGTAGGGTCTAACCAGCCTCAACTCATTATTATATGTGCTGGAAAATAATAAAGCAACCGCCGATTAGTACAATAATATTAGCTTATACTATTACATTGATATGACGTAAACTCATCATCCTGAGTTGCTTACCCCTCTAGCTTCTCCACTTCATCCTCGTCGCAATTGAGTAATACATACAACTGAGCAGCCCTTAGCTCTTCGTCATTCAAATATCTCTTCTTTATTTTCCCCGAAGGCTTTCCGGACGCATTGAATACTTTCAGTATTCCATCATTAAATTCTTGATATCCGTCGTCGTTTCTCGGAGTCCTCGTTCTATTCGTAGCAATATGAGGTTTGAAATAGGAGGAGCAAAAATTTGTAATCTCTTCGAGAATGTAGGCTTCACAAATAGAACCCTCGACCCGAGCCTTAATTTTCACCTTTCTTTTTAGGTGATTCAAATGTCGCTCGAACGAGTACATCCATCGATATTCGACGGATCCACCAACACGTGCCTCGTAGGAAAGATGAATCGATAAATGCTCCATAGAGTCAAAGAATCCAGGAGGGAACACCCTCTCTAGCTTGCACAGTGTTACCGTAATGTCCTTCTCTTGCTTTTCTAGACGATCAATGAGCAATTTCTTAGAACAAAGGTCCCTGAAGAATATGCTAAGCTCCGTCAATGGATCCAAAACTGCCTGCGGTAAGAATTCCCAAAATGCAATCGGAATTAACCGCTCCATGAATATGTGACAATCATGGCTCTTCATACCTGTCAGTTTGTTCTCCTTGAGGTTGACGCATCTTCTCAAGTTCGAAACATGCCCATCTGGAAATTTCCTACCTTGAATCCACCTACAAAGCCTCACATTATCCTCCTTCTCCAGTAAGAAAATTGCCTTAGGCTGCTTCAACTTCCCATTCCCGTCCTCTATCAAATGCAATGCAGGACGTCTACATATTTCTTCCAAGTCCAATCTAGCCTTTGGATTGTCTTTCGTCTTCCCCTTTACGTCCATTACAGTATTAATTATGTTGTCAAACACATTTTTCTTGATATGCATGACATCAAGGTTATGTCTAATCAGATTGGTGCTCCAATATGGAAGATCCCAGAATATACTCCTCTTCGTCCAGTTATGAGTGCGACCAAATCCATCACACTTGTAGCCCGTAGCAGGCTGCTCAATAGCTCTTAGTAAATCTTTTACCTCTTCCCATATCGTGTATCCGGGCCACCTTGGCGGGGGATTATCCTTCTCCACAACGCCAGCACGAAAAGCATTCCTATTCCTCCGGTACGGATGATCCTTCGGCAGGAATTGTCGATGACAATTGAAGAAACACGGTTTGCCTCCGTATTTCAAACAGAAAGCCCTAGTGCTGTCCATGTAATACGGACATGAAAGACGACCATGCATGCTCCATCCAGATAACATTCCATAGGCCGAAAAGTCGTTGATGGTCTACATAAGTGCTGCCCGCATCTGGATATTTTGTTTTCTAGATACATCGTACGTGTTGGAACCTACTTCCCACAGCTGATTCAACTCATCAATCAACGGCTGTAAATACACATCGATGTTCCTTTTCGGATTGTTCGGACCTGAGATAATAACGGTGAGAAATATATACGGAGTCTTCATGCACGTCCAAGGCGGTAGATTGTACGGGGTGACGATCATAGGCCAACACGAATACTGGGATCCCGAAAGTCCGAATGGGGTAAAACCATCGGAGCAGAGACCCAATCTGACATTACGCAGATCAGAAATAAAATTTGGATACTCTCGGTCAAAGTGCTTCCATGATTCTCCATCAGATGGGTGATCCAACACTCATTCGGTATGTTCCCGCTTATGCCAACTCATTTTGTCTACAGTTTCCTTCACCATAAATAACCGCTGCAACCGCGGCGTCAACGGCAAGTAGTGCATCGAAGAGGTAGGCTTCCTGGCACCTACAGACTTTTCTCTACCACATGCCTTCTAGCGATCGACACCACAAAATCTGCAGGCGTCTTCATCCTTATCGTCTTTGTAGTACAGCATGCACCCGTTGCGATAGACATCGATTTTTTCGTATCCCATCTAGAGCGATCTAACCATCCTCTTAGACCGGTAGAAGTCTTTAGGCGACTTCGCACCTCAGGCAATATTTCTATAAGCAACTCCATAAGACGGTTGTAGCAATCTTGCGAAATGTTAAAATCGGACTTGATGCTCAACAATCTTGTAACCACCTCCAACGGTGAATGATCCTCACAACCAAGATATAATAGAGTCCTTGCATTCTCCAGTAACTCCATAAACTGTGCAGCATCGGGGTTCGGTGCCTCCTCAGGTGCATCATGATCATCCGGATCGAAACTAGGCCCAGCTGCATCGAAAACCATGTTCACCAACCCATCGTCGTAAGGAGCGTTGTTGTGGACATCCACATAAGGCTCGTACTCCGATGCTAAAGACACAAGTTCTCCGTGCTCGCTCCACTGATAGTAATTTGGCGTGAAACCCTTCGAGTATAAATGATACATGACATCCACTTCTGGATGATATTTCAAGTTGCGACATCTCACACACGGACACTTAATTTTGGTACCGTCCATGTACTGAGGGAACGCCTTAGCAAACTGCAAGAAATGGTGTACACCCTCTATGAATTCATCCCGCACACCGCACATGTCATCAGGATGACGGTTATACATCCAAGTACGATTCTGCAGATAGTAATTCAGCTCCATAATTCTGTAAGATAGATACATCAAGGTAGTGAATGATATGCAAGTGTCAAAGCTTTGAAATAGTAGCTCAACTGAGGGATAGAGTTAATTGGAGAAAGTTACTGGGGAAAGTGAAGACCGACATGAACTGATGATGCACGAAAATAAGGGTCTCAAAGCTGGAACAAGTCAAGTTGTGCTTTGGAAAAAGAACTCTTGCAAGCTCTTTGTTCACAAAGCAAGCTATAAATAGAGAATACAGAACAAATAACGAGTTCATAACTCAAGTATAGAGCATATAAGAGTCATAAACTCGAGAGATGTTCTACATTCGTTATATCTTGATTTGTGCACAAAGAGCTTAACAAGAATAGAACATATCCAAAATACAACTTTACTTGTTACAACTTTGATCCCCAAATTCTCGTTTGTCAGTTCATGCGGTCTACACTTTCCGCAGTATATGTACACATGACATTTTACGTTAAATGGTCAGAGATTATCGGTCATCTTCTTTTCGCATTGCTAACTTTTGTTTCGCGTGTTTGTGCGTGCGGTGGTCAGAGATTATCGTGGCGGTATATCACCCGTGTCTACAATATTTCATATAGGCTGAGTTATATAAGTCAAGTTTTAGGATATTAGTCTATATATTATGTATAGTCCAACCGAGTCAACTCTAAGCTAAACTAGTCCAACTTGGTCAAACTAGCCATTTCTAAGTTGTATAAGTCAAGTTTTAGGATATTAGTCTATATATACTAGTCTAAACTCTCCCTCCTCTCCAAATACCTGGTACTAGTTAACCCTCCCCCTTTCTCCCACTAGACACACACATACATATACATGATTTATACAACCACACCATAGTTTCCAGGTTCTTTTAACTAACTTTCCAGTTGGTACAAACCTCAATAGAACAAACACTCTCACATCTCAAAATAATAACACATGCTCACGCCTTACTCTTGTGACACTCCGTTTCAAACACAAACACACACCTATATGTTCCCTTACACATGTTGCCATGTTACATGTAAAAATAGAAAACCCTTGTTGTCTAAAATAAGACACAATTCTACAAAGAGAACCATACTGTAGAACTCACACTTTAAGACAATAGATGAAGGAAGACTTGTATGGAGGATCGTCTACTTTATTCATGGAGTTGTCATAGGGTGTTGAGCGATGTCATTTTATTCTTTTCTTCTTCTTCTTCTTGGGATTTTTGAGTATTGGATCTTGAGACATATATAGCTAGAACTTACGAAGAATGGAGTACCATACTTCAACAAATAGATGTTGACTAATTGGTTCATATACTTAGAATCTCCGGCCATTGGGGATATTGGTAAACTAATATACCTAGATTACCCAAAAGTTTACTTGCGAACTAGGATAAAATAATTAGTTATGTACTAAACGTCTCTAAGTGTAGGAATGTTGCAAGGTAAAACAATATATCAAACACTATATTGAAACACAAACCCAATATGCAAATCCAAATTAATACAAAAATACACAAGTATAAGTAGGGGATTAAGTGTACAGAGGTGAAATACATATATATGCATGCTTGGGGGTGGCCACGTGTCCAATAAATGGACACAAAGTGTCCAAAACCTCACGAACACACTGTATCAGTGAACACATGGTCGTAATGTGTCTCCGTGTCCATTTTGGACACGAAAAACACCTCAATTAGGGTTAGGGTTTACCTTCAGTCTCCTCGCGGTAGTGGAGGAGGAGGAGAAGGACAAGTTCGGTGGTGGAGGAGGTGGATCTCACGGTAGAGGAGGAGAAGGGGCTCACGGTAGAGGAGGAGGAGGAGAAGGATCTCACGGTGGTGGAGGAGGAGGATCTCGTGATGGAGGAGGAGAAGGGCTCACGACGGAGGAGGAGGAGGAGAAGGGGCTCGTCGAAGGAAGGAGAAGGGGCTCACGGTGGAGGAGGAGGATGAGCGGCGCCGGAGGGAAGGGGTTCGGGCTGTCGTCGAGGTCGGGGGAAGAGGGGCGGGAACAAAAAATTTGGTGAGAGGAAGAAATGAAAAATCAAACCGAGGAAACCCTATTACCAGCAAGTTAGCGACTCTGTAAATACATCGCAAAGCGTCGACTTTCCTTTAATATTCGGCGACGCCATAAGCTATGCAACGCTAAACGTCACTGAACCAATAAAACTGGCGACGTTTTCCGACAAATCAACGACGTTGGTTTTTATTTCACTAAATATAGTCGCAATATATCGCTGTTTATCGCTATCAACGACGTATTGTGACGCTTATTTTTAGCGTCGCTAATTCTAGAAATATTAGCGATGTTTTAAGTTGGCGTCGCTAATTTCGTCGCTGATATGGCTTATTTTGGTAGTGGTATCGATTACCATGATTTGAACTCTGCATACCCAAAAGATGAGTTCCCTCTACCGATTACCGACGTAATGATCAACAATACTTGTGGCTTCGAGCGAATGTCCTTCGTGGATTGGTTCTCGGGCTATAACCAGATAAAGATGTTCCCCGATGATGAGAAACAAACATCTTTTCGAACACCGTTGGGGGTATACTGCTATACGGTGATGCCCTTCGGATTGAAAAATACGGGTGCGACATACCAGCGAGCTATGAACACAATTTTTTGCGATTATTTGCTCAAAACAGTGGAATACTATATAGATGATATTGCAGTTAAAAGTCGTCTCAAGGGCAACCACCTCCAAGATTTAAGAACGGTGTTCGAACTGATGCGTACACACCAACTCAAGATGAATCCAACCAAGTCTTTTATGCGAGTCTCTAGCGACAAGTTCTTTGGTTTTGTTATCACTTTAAAGGGTTTAAATCTTGACCCGGAGAAGGTTAAATGTATCCTCATTATGCTTCCTCCAAGAAATCTCAAAGAGCTATGCAGACTCTAAGGAAGGTTAGCCTACATCAGACGACTTATTTTAAATCTTTCTGGAAGGCGTCAACCGTTTATTCAGCTCATGAAGAAAGGAGTATCTTTCGTCTGGACTAAACAATGTTAGCGCACATTTGACAACATCAAGAAGTATCTCACAAGCCCTCTAGTGTTGGTAGCTCTGGTAGTCGAAAAGCCTTTCTTATTATATGTTCGCGCTATGGATCATTCTCTTGGTGCCCTATTAGCTCAAAAGAATAAAGAAGGTCATGAACAGACAATCTATTACCTCAGCCGCACGATGGTTGGTGCCGAACACAGATAACACCTGTAGAAAAGGAATGTCTCGTACTAGTATTTGCTATCCAGAAGACACGTCACTATGTGTCTGGACAGACTATCCATATCATATCTAGAGTCAATCCTCTCAGAATACTCATGACTAAATCGGGTTCTCTTAATTCCCGTTTAGCTACATGGGCAATGCTGTTGACTCCATAAGATATGCTATTCGTTCCTCAGAAGAAAGTAAAAGCCATGCATTAGCTGACTTCTTAGCAGTTCATCCAGTGCCAGAATCTTCCAAACTCTATGACGAAATCCTAGATGAAGTGGTTGAGTCTAACACTACAACTGAAGAAATCCCTATTTGGCGAATGTTCTTTAACGGTACGTCAAGAATAGGACCTAAAGGAAATATTGTGGCCGGAGTAGGGATCATATGTATTTTACCCGATCATCTGATTATATACCGTGCGTTTTCTCTCGTGGAGCCTTGCACCAACAATGTGGCCGAATATAATGTCCTACTGATTGGCCTTCAACTGGAAAAAAAGCTAGAAGTTGACTATCTTCAAGCTTATGGTGATTGTAAGCTAATAGTTAGTCAGGTTCGAGGGAATTATAAAGTTCGTCATGAAGATCTCATCCCATATCATAAAGCGACGATTGAGTTGGCTTCTACCTTTGCTGGATTCTTCATCGAGCACGTACCTCGATTACAGAATATAGAAGCAGATGCTTTAGTCGGTCTGGCTGCTTCCTTGACCGTTCCTATCAATACTCAACATTCAATCACTTTGTCTGGTCGAGAGTTATTCTATACGAAAGATGCCTTGCATATTTATCACAGCTACACAGCAGAGACGAACGTCGACACCAAAGACTGGAGATTTTCTTTCATAGACTACGCTGTCTACGAAATCCTCCCTGATGACCCGAAGGAAGCAGTATCTATCCAACGACAATCCCTCAGATTTTACTATGATATAGCTACCAAAATGCTGTATCGACGTTCTTACGATGGGTTACTGTTATGATGTTTATCAGACACAGAAGCCAAACATGCACTACGTGAGGCTCACGACAGAATTTGTTGTGCACATCAACCAGGCCCCAAATTACAAGATCGCCTCAGACGAATGGGTTATTATTGGCCCACGATGATAGCAGATGTTGTTGAATATGCAAAGAAGTGTAGGGCTTGTCAATTCCATACTGATTTCGTTTATCAACCTTCGGAGTTTCTACACCCGACTGTAGCATCTTGGCCTTTTAAAGCCTAGGGTATGGACGTCATCGGCCCAATTAGCCTGCCATACTGTAAAACCCCTAAATGTTTACTGTATTTTTAAATTTTTGGTACTGATTTAAAATTTTGTATTATACATCGCATAGTCGTATTGTACGTCACGCGCAAAATTTTAATTTTCGAAATTGCTTGACGAGTGCGAATATGTACGAGCGTACATATTTCTTTTAAAAACATTTTTTTATTTGTATCATTTCAAAATAATATATACAATAATTACTTTTAGCTATCGTATCAAAATTTTCAAGTTTATATTTTTTTATAAAAAGCCTTTTGTTTATACAGTTATTAATAGTAAATAATATTCTTTGTACATACATATATATTTCATAAATATTTTATTTTTTATTTTTAATAATATTTATTATTTTCGAAATTAATATTATAGGTATTTTTGGAAAATACATTTTTGAATTATTATGGAGATTTAAATCCTGATTTGATGCTATGAATTTATTTAAATAGTTAAAATAATATCTAAATTTTGAAATTGATTTACCTTATCTAATTTTAAGCTAAATGTTGGAATTTAATTGAATTTAAATTGGATTTGGGTTTAGATTGGATTTGGGTTTAAATTTGGATTTAAATTTATTAGTAGCTAATTATCTATTGGGGTTTTAAATCAATTCTAATCCTTATCTAACTGGGAATTTCCACATCTTATAAATAGGCAGGTACTCGTCCATTAATTCCACAAGCCAATTACTCCACAAATTCTCTACCATCCATAATAGTGCGTGCATCGTGTTTGTGTCCATCCAAAGTCTTATTCCACTTTTTACATATACAAACTACCACTTCCGTGTCAGACACTCCCCGACACAAACAAATCCCAAATCCATGACCAAATCCCTAACCCTAATCCTAACACTATCTCTCCGACCAACGGACCCCCAAACTTCTCGCCCGACCTCCATCCTTCCATCACCACCAAAAGCCCTATTCCTGTACACCACCCCAGCCATCATCCGAACCCGTCATCGGCCAATCCCCGGCCTTCCTGCTGTTACCCCACCGAGACATCACCTCCGTCTTCTCCGCCCGCACAACCAGAGGTGCTATGCCATCTCGGCCAGTGGCCAAACACCACTGTCACCCCCGACGACCCAACCAAGGCCTGTTGTCCCGACCATGGCCAAATACCACCAATGTCACCGGTGCCAACTCCGACTCACCACCACCGCCCCTTCTTGTCCGGCCAGAAACGCCGTATCCGTCGCCCCGTCGCTGGCACCACTGTAAACCCCAGCGCCTTGCCGTCGACTCTTCCCTCGACATTGGCACAGCCAGCCGTCACCACCCACCTCCGCCACCACACAAAAAAAAGAGAGAAATAAAGCCCTAACCCTAAAACTCACCGCCGGCGTTCAACGACCTATGCCGCCGCGCTCCCAGCGTCCGCCCATCCGCGCCTCTCCACGAACCTGGCCAACGCCCGGCGTCGCCCTCCGCCGCCGCGTGCGCCCAACGCCTCTAGCTACCGGCCCTCTCCCTTCCGCCCTAGCTCCTTCTCCGCAGGCCGTCGTGCCGACGAACCTCCCCCAGCGCCTCCACGCCCTTGCTGCCGCCCGATGCCGAAAAACCCTTGCCGCCGCCTATCCCCCGTGCCTCCTTTCCGTCGCGAGCTTCCGCCGACCTCCGCCTACGCTTGGCCGAACCCTCCCCATTTCCCTCAATCCGCGGACACCATCGCCGCCGGCGATCGCCCGTCGCTCACACCGCTCCCTCTCCAGCTCTTCTCCCCTCTTTTTCTAATTTTTTTTCTTTTCTTTCTCTCTCCTCAAAGTCTCGGGGCAGTAAAGAGAACAGCTGTTCTCGAGACTCGAGTGTGGGTTTATTATTAATATTATTATAATTATTATTATTATTATTAGTAGTATTATTAGATTATTATCATCATTATTATTGTTATTATTATTAATATTATTATTTTATTTTTATTATCATTATTAATTTATGTCATTAGTTTATTTTTTCTTTTATGTTATTATTAATATAATGATTTATGATTATTATTAAATATTAAGATTATTATTATTGTTATAGTTATTAACAAAGATTGCTAATTTGTTATATTTTATAATATATATATATATATATATATATACTTATATAAATAGTTCTCTAAATATTTTGTCTAGTTACCTAGAATATGGTATTAAGTTATTTTTATAGTATTTCTATATAATTTCCAAAAGATGATTTTGACCTAATATATATACTTGGTAAAATTGAGTTTTAGTCTAAAAGATATTTTTAGATTTTTTTAAAGCATTTATTTAAAATATTTTGATTAGTAAAATATAATTTCTAAAATACTGTAAATATTTTCATAAATAGTTCTAAATATTTATGAATTTTCTTCGATTATCGAATCATGTCCATGATAAATCGTATAAATTCCTATTTCCTTTCGAGTTTGGATTTCTACATATCGTTCCTAGCTAAACTGAATGTTCTGGACTCAATGGCGCGGTCCGTCCCATCGATTAAGATCATCTTGCATACTTTCGGCATGTACGACTATTTTGTGCCAACACGATCATACGCGCGTCAACTGCAACCATATCAAGGACTTTTTGGATTATCGCACCGTACCAGGCAGCTCACCAGGCGTCGCAACAGGCAAGTATACCTTGCTAATTAACTGTCAATTATTTATTTTCTGCATTATTTATTTTATTTTATATTGTTAGTTTTCTTTGATATAAATTGCGCGTCCAAGCCATACTTGGGTGCAAGCGACTTTATTAGTCGTTATTTTATTTTATGCATGACTTAGTTTTTGCGGACTACCTTCTTGTTGTGGGATATCCTTATATCTTCCTTTGACTGTGACACTCACACTACACGGTTTGAGGCATTTTATTAGGGGCACGATTTATTGACTAGCTATCTCTAAAGTCGTGTGACGGTAGATGATCGTAACTGCTATGACTAGGGTTTTAGAGACTCAAGCAGTTATAAAACTGGACGAGCCATGGACATGACTTGAACAGTGTGGGATATATTGGGGGAGGACAGTCGCTAGTACGTATGGGAAGCCAAACAGGTAAACCACAGTCTCCGGATGGAACTGTAGCGATATATTTGCAGATACCCTCTGACGTTTTGGACGTTACGGCCGGATACAGATGACTGGATGCCAGTTACGTACACATAGCCAAAAATCCCACCCATGCGCATGAAAGTTGTCCTCTAAATTATATATTAGGCGGTTAGAATCTCCTTTGCATATTTGTGTCTAGGATAGTCATTTATATATTATTGTATTCTGACAGTTCATATTAGCATGTTCTTCCTGCATCTCGCTACGTCCGTCTGAGGACCTAGTTTTTCCCCAGGTGTGTGTTCATGTCTTCCGCTGGTATTCTAGCCAAGGCCATGGTCTTCTCCATTCCTTCGATGACGATTGCGCTTGGTTCGTCTTGCCATTTTATGGATCGATTCTTGTATATTTCTTTCATTAAGATAGTTGGTAGTGGACTTTGTCTCCACCTAACATATTGTATCAAGACTATTCATTTTATGATATCTTTTACTCTTTATTTTGTGGATGAGATTTTGTTTGTTTTGGATTACTACATTTTACAGCTTATGTATACATACAAGGCCCCTGTACTTCGTATGTATACAGCTGGCATTTTTACGTTCCTAGTCCTACGTATATTGGGACTGGGGCGTTACACATCCTTTAAAGGATATCAGTTTATCCGGGCTATAACCAATTACTTCTCCAAATGGGTAGAAGCTATACCGCTCATCGAAGTAAAGACATCAAACATGATCAGTTTCGTCAAATATTACGTCATCTACCGTTTTGGCCTACCTCGCATGATCATCTATGATAATGGTCCACAATTTGTGAGCCATGCATTCTATCGGTTATGTGATAAGAATCGAATCCAGAATGTAGCCTCTACCGCTTACAATCCAGCAGCTAATGGATTAGTAGAAGTTTTCAATAAGACTATCATCAAACTCCTCAAGAAATTTGTGTCTTCAAACAAGTGCAATTGGAATGAGAAGCTCGACGAATGTATCTGGGCCTACCGCACAACGGTTCAGACTCTAACAGGTAGTACGCCATTCTCTTTGGTTTATGGAAGTGAAGCAGTTCTTCTACTAGAAATCCAAATTTTTTCTCTTCGAGTAGCCTTAGCCAATGAGTTGACTGCCGAAGAAAGTTACCGTCTGCAACTACAAGAGTTGGAAGCGCTAGATGAAAAATACTTATTAGCTCAACAGCGTATTGAGCTATACCAAGCACGCATTTCTAGAGCCTTTATTAAGAAGGTGAAGAAAATATTCTCTCAAGTTGGTGATCTGGTCTTAGCAGTGAGAAGACCAATGGTCATGACGCACAAGACAAAAGGAAAATTCCAGCCTAAATGGGAAGGTCCTTTCGTTATAGAATCGGTGTATTCTAACGGTGCGTATCGACTAACCAAGCCTGATGGTGACTTGCTTATGATGCCAATCAACAGCAAGTTCCTGAAGAAATATTATGTGTAACCTTCAGCGTTCAGAGATACCCTACTTTAATCATGTAAATGTACAGTGTGATGTTTATGTGATTCAGAGAATCGTCTAACTATTATCCGTATTTCAAGAGTCTTGAATACCCCGTAGATAATAGGTCCTCCAAAAATTATCTTCGTTTGAACTATATCCAAACTCGATCTTATAAAAACAATCACGTCCATATTACCTCTGAATTGTTTTCCGATAATTATTTCCAGTGGGATAATTAAGAAATGTTTGGCCACGCCCATATAAACTTTAAAAAAAATACTCATCAGAAATAATTACGTCCATATTACCTCTGAATTATTTACTGACTCCTACTTAAATGTTATATACCCGTCCACGTCCATATTACCTCTGGTCGAGATATTAAATATTCTATGCTATTACGTCCATATTACCTCTATTAGCAGCTTCTTTCAACTAATTATCTATATTCAAGAACCTTGAATATAAAATGGGTAATGAGTCCACATCAAATTCTCCTGCAGAATACCTACCAGAAACATCTCTACTACGTCCATATTACCTCTGGTTCTGATATATCACAAACCATATTCATGAGTTCAGAAAGCCAAAAGATTTTTCATTGAATTGTTCTCAAAAAAGCAGGATACAAGAGTTTTACGGCTAAATGAGCCAATTACAAATAAGAAGACTTAAGGGATACACAATTGATTGATGCTATCCCTCAAAGCCGTGACTTCAGCTTGTGATTTGACAAGAGCACGATGATGCCCTTCTTTTTGACAAGCAGTCTCATCCCTGAAGGGAACTAGTCTCGCATGCTCCTCCTCCAACTTCACCAGCTGCTCTTTCAATTGGTCTGAAGTTGTGATAGTCACAACAGCCTGAGCTGTATAGTCCTCATGTTCAGACACAATCGCTCTTAAGAAGGTCTCCAGCTGGGCAATCTCCTTATGAAGCCACACAATCTGATTATACTTTTCGGTGATCAGGGCGGCCAGCTTGTCTTTCGAAGAAATATAAGCTTGGCTTACAGCGTTGAACTGTTCATATTAATCAGCCAGCTCACTAATCTCTTTAGCCAGGGCTTCCTTTCTCGCTTGGAAAGTATCCTCCTCCTCTTCAATAGCCACAACCAAAGCCGCGTCTTCTTCAAGAAACATCTAGATTGGGCTTCGTCGACTGGCTTCACAGAATCTGGCCACTCGGTCTTCCAAGTCAGCTAGGACTTTCCTTAAAGCATTTGCCTGCTCCTTGTAACCAATAATTGTTTCAAGGACTGCCACCTGGCATTCAGCAATAGCCTTTACAGGCCTGAAGGCGACATTCCGGTTCAAGACTCCAGGAAGCTTCACTTTCAAGATAGAGTGTAAAGCTTTTATGACTTCCTGAGCCATTTCATCATCTTCAGAGGAAGTCTTTGGAGAGGGGGCTTGATGGGGATCTTTCGCAACCAAAGTCGCATCTACTTCAAGAAACATCGAGGTTGGGCTTCGTCGACTGGCCTCACGGAATCTGGCCACTCGGTCTTCCAAGTCAGCTAGGACTTTCCATAAAGTATTTTCCTGCTCATCGCAACCAATAATGCTTTCAAGGACCGCCACCTGGCATTCAGCAATAGCCTTTACAAGCCCGAAGGCGGCATTCCGGTTCAAGACTCTAGGAAGCTTCACTTTCAGCATAGCGTAGAAAGCTTTTATGACTTCCTGAGCCATTTCATCATCTTCAGAGGAAGTCGTTAGAGAGGGAGCATGATGGAAATCTTCCGCCCAAGGAAGAGATAATTGGGAAGAAGCCAAACCTGACAATAAAGCAATATATATATCAGTAACGGAAAAAAACTTAAAAAGTATGAAAGTGTTGTAATTTCATACCTTCTGCCTGCTCAATGTCAACTTGAGCTAGGGAAACAAGAGCAAACCCAGGTCGCTCAATATCAACTTCAGCCGAAACAGATGCGGGTTGCTTGTCTTCTACGGCCCCAGCTGGACCTAGAGCAGATTCGATAACAGCCGCCTCGGTGTGTTGATCAACTTTCTCAGCTACCGATACAGACTCACCAAAAAATGTTTCAAAAATAAGGGACCAGCTGGACCCGGAGCGGATTCAATAGCGGCCGTCTCAATGCGCCGTTCAACTACTTCTTCAGCAATCAATGCCGGCTTGCTGACAAATTCCTTCGTACCAGCAATCCCAGCAGAACCAGGGACAACTTCTTGTCTTACCCCACTGTCTTAGGCAACCGTTGTGCATTGTTCCCTCTCCTTATCTACAAGGGAATATACGATGGAAGTCAGCCTCACGAGGAGTACACAAAATTGAAGTCGAAAAGTTCCATCCGAAGTAAAGTACAAAGATAACGTACCCACGGAAGGGTGAGCTGATTGGACTTGACTCTCGTCCAACTCCTTTATTATAGCCCCAAGCTCGGACATATCTCCTAAAAAGATATCATAAGAGGGACTGGCTTTATCCATCGGTTGAGGATGAATGGGGGACGCCGTCGTCACGTCCACCTCTTCAGATGAAGAGGCACCTGCCTCGGTCACGACTTCAACGTCCTGTGCAAAGGACAAACGTAAGGGTAATAGAGCGTTATTTGAAGACTGCATGATTATTGATTTTGCTAAAACGGCTATAGAATCCAGAAAGGGATCTACCTCCGGGATAGTAATGGCCCGTGACGCCGTTCCACTCCTTTGAGTTTGTCGAGAAGATCTTCTTGGAGGAGGCAAGCCGGCACCCACATCCTCGACCTTCTTTACACCTCTGACAACAAGTTTCTTCTTTCTTTCAAAAGTCGACTATTGAGTCAGTTCAGTCGAAGCTTTTCATTTTTTAGGAAGATCAGGGAGAGAAGTGTCCTCTTCAATATCTTTCCTTTGCGGTGCTATAGCAGCCGGCACTTCAAGAGCTGCCCTCCGTAGTAGTGCTACAGCCGGCTCTACTGCAGGTGCGGCACCTTCCCTTCTATGGCCCCTCATTGTTCGGGCCTGTCCTATATCGATAAGAGTGGGGGCAAGCGTAGTCCCCGATATTTAATCTACTCAGGGTCATACCGAAGAATAAGGGTATTGACTTGAGTAAAAAACTTTACAGCAGCAAAGAGCAGGTGAGTTTCAGGTTTATCTTTTGGCAAAGTAAAAAATTACCCTTGTGCATCCGGCGTTGTAATAGCCCCATGCACGTGCCCCGTCAATCAGGCTTCCTTTCGACTGAAGATGAGCGCTAGGGTTGCCCAGAAGAAGATGGCTATACCCAAACAGCCGTGCAAAACAACTTGGCAGATAAGGTTCCAAGAAAGTGTGGTTCCTATCCCTGAGCACCAGATGAGAAGGCATGATAGACTAGAGCCAATGGAATGCTCCAGGAGTCAAGCTCGTAGTGAGTGCTCCCTCATCAACTAAAGTATCGCCTGCAATGACACTACCAGATGGAGAGGATAATTTGAAGAACTCATAATTATGTAGGAAGCTCAAAGCCCGCCTATAAGCAGGCACCGCGTCATTGAACCTCCGAAGAAAGGCATCTCCTTCCAAAGAGTCTGTCATCAGCCCGACATTTATTAATCTGGGACAGTGCAGCACCAGCCATCCCATCAAGTAATGAAAGGGAAGTTCAGTCCTAGCAAAGTCCCTTCTACCATCAGGCGTCACCGTACTTACAGTAAAGTCCCGTAAACCTCGTTGGATGGCACAGATCATTGTAGGAAGCAGAGCGAGCCGATATCCGAACACCAGCCTTACAACCGGAAGAATCATACCCTGGCTCATCCTCTCGATAGACCGTGAACTATCAGGGATTATACAGTCGCGGAGCCACATCATCAAAAAAGCGGCCAGTACAGCCTTCTCCGACAACTTGAACTCAGCTTGCCGAAAGAAGTGATAAATCGGGGACTTTCCCTCTGGATCATCGCTGTCGTCGGTTTCGGCTGTCCCGTGATCTGTCATCAGTTGCTCTATCTCAAATTTTGTTGAGGGCTTATGATTTGAAAAGAAGACCAGGCTGTCTTCTTCTTCTTTTTTAATGAAGACATAGTTTCCAAGACCTCGTATGGGGAATGGCCCCCTCGGTCTTGCCCTTCTTTGTAATCCTATGACAAATGAGGAAGTGACAGGGTAACTCTTTGTACACTTCCACTATCTTGGGGTTTTACTTCTCCAGGTCTAAAAGCTCTTCATCATAATGAACATATTCCTCGTACAGCACCATTCCCTAGGGCACCTTTGATATTGCCTGTATCTCATGTAGAGACAAACCCATCTCCCTGTCCGGAATGAAAAGAGTACAAGTGTAATGATTGTACAACTCCACCAACGTAATAAATATATGCCAATTCACTTTTATGCCATATTGGGTGGCTCTAATGGCATGAAACAGGCCGGCAGCCTTCAGGAAGGCTTCATAGGTTGAAAGCACCCATTCAGTGAGGTCACTCCAAAACGGAACAGGTTACCTCCAATATGTCCGCAGCTTCCCTACGGGATAAGACCTGTTCTTCGACATCATCAGATTAGAGAGGGTCTCGGCAGCATAAGGATGAAGATCAGTCGGAACGTCATTTATTAGGGCCCCAGGGTGTAGCCCCCTCGTAGAAAAGGATGTGGAGCCCTTGAAACACATGAAGGTGTCTTTTTTCCGGTCACTGGAGTTAAATTGGATCTTGTCAAAGACGAATCCATGAAGTTCAGGGGTCAGATCCCATTTTATCTGTCTCCGGACAGCTAAATCGGTAAACGTCAACAGAGGGTATTGGCGTTCCATATTCGGCAACCATGTCCTCAGGTCGTTCAATCTAACCACTAGAGGGTCCCTTAGATGTTTCGGCTCGTCATCCTCAAACTCAAAGTTATCACCGAACAGAAAGTACGGTCTCTTGAAGCTCTGCGCCCCTCCGAGCACAAACTTCTCATTGTTCATCATCTGCTTCAGGAATATCTTGTCCTGTTCAAGCATAGCGATCATCCACACGAAGGCTGGTTTTGGCTGACCTTAGCTTGAACGTTCCTGATCATAGCGATGACGAGGCTTGAATCTAGAGTCTGGCAGACAGAGCTGGGAAGAATCCTACCAAGAGCCAGGACAACCATGTCAACTACAAAAATAGAACAAAAAGCCAAAAAATGACCAAGTCCAGGAAAAACATTCTATGCGCCTATGAGTTATGCGCCCACAGTAGCTTTGGGCGCATAGAATTCCTTCTTGAACACAGAAAGTTTCTGTGTACGTGCATAACATGTTGCAGTCGAAAGCAACAATTATGTGTGCGCATAACTCTATGGGCGCATAAAAATGCTAGACAGAGGAAGGTAGCTTTGGGCGCATATCAAAAGCTATGCGCCCAAGCGGAGACCAGTTCGAGCGTCGCAAATTAATGCTCTAGACTTTATTTTAAGGACATTGCCTCACCCAGAATGGGATCTTGGACCAGTGAAGACGTTGTCAAAGGAGGGGAACCGCTCGCTGCAGCCTCCTTACCCTTTGCAGACCTCTTGGGAGTCGAAGCAGCCTTGGGAGACATGATTTCATGAGAAAGAGAAAAAGAACAAAACTCTTGGAAATTTCTGAAAAGCGGAGAGAATGAATTTTCTCTTTCCTCGGGACTATTTATAGGAAAAACATGGTAATATGCGCCCATAGGGCTATGCGCCAACACAAGATCCAACGTTTGCATATTATGCACCCACATTTTACTGACTTGGGCTACGCATAGACATCACACAGAGGGTGGACCGCTTCAAATTTTGTTCCAACGAATCTGTCGATTCATATTTTTTTTCTCAACAGCCATATTTGACAGCCTCGCAATATTTATGCGCCCAAGGAGATGATCTGTCATGAGCCCATAGAGATATTAAAGATAGTCTCCCATGCTTCTTTCAAAGTATTCCGAACTCGTTCGAGTATCAAAAACTTTGAAGGGGGTCTTGTAGAAACATAAAAATACAGGACTATCTGCCCACATGAAGAAGATGCTATGTGCCCACATGGCCAAAGGGGCTGTGCGCCCATAATATTTTCTCCATGCAATAAAACATGCGTCCAAGTGTGGGTGTATAGTTTGCTCCCAGCACTATGCGCCTAAGACAAAAACGACCCTACGACCCGATCAACATCCACGATCAAGCATGGGCCGAGGCATGCGACCACGTCAGTCTCCACGAGCAGTCGTGTAACGAAGCATACGGCCACGATCTACTCATGGTCTACCCACGATCTACCCACGATCATGCAGTCTTTATGCGCCTACACCCTATGTGCCCAAATGGACACTATGAGCCCACAGTGAAATCAGTGTATTTTCTACCTGTGTATGCATAATAGTCGTTTCAGTATAAAACGACTATAAATAGAGGACATATGCCTCTTCAAATGAGGAGAACAGAGAGCATATCAGATCCAAATTGCTGTCCTTCTTGCCAGTGAGCCGAGAGTTAGCAGTTTTCATAGGTTTTCTCCCACTTTTGTAAATCGGAATGTCAACGGAGTAAATGAGCAATTGCCGCTCGATCTCTATCGTCCCATTTCCCAGAATTATTTTTGTACTCGGGAATTCTAAGTGCATGATCTCTCAGGTGTACTCAATTTATAGTGCCTTGTGCTAATAAGAAAAGACAGTGATTCTTCTCCTTTTTGTAAGTGTCTACAATAATGTCCTCATCAAATATGTCATAAGAATATACCTCAATTCAATCCATAAAATTTATCTCAATACAAATCAAAGTCAACAACGAATACCAGAAATCAAATTCAACAATGAATCAAGGAAAAGTAAATGAAAACAAGCGAAAACAGATTTCGAGGTAGGATTTAGAGCGAGATTCTCAGTGGTCGTCCCAAAGGTACTATCTTGGTCAAAATTCAAAATTTCTTGAATATAGCCTAAAATAATTCTCGACCTTCATATATAAGATTGGCTAATCATTCTCTCTTCAACCTAATGGTATATAATTTCACTTTTACTTTTTAGTTCTTTCTGGGGTCCATAAAACTCATCATAATGCAAGAATAGGGTTCGACAACGGACAAATATTCAAAATTAGGATGAACAAAATCAAGTGGGAATAGACTCAAAAGAGTTTTGAAGTAAGTTTCCTAGGGGGCATCCCTGGAATCTATCAAGAGCTCCTAATATGTGATTGAGTACCAAACCTCCTAAAATATTCTATGATTCAATCATAATCCTATGGCAGGTTCGCAGTAGTACTGCTAAGCCTAAGTACTACCATGACTTTGCATTAGTTGCAAAGATTGACCTGCATGGGCCACCATAAAAACATGTTACGATCTGTACCCGAATATTCGAGCACGAGCGCGTGGGCTACGTCCAGCCTATGTCGTAGTATCGACGGTAGAACGATGTCAAGCATCCAATAACTATCTACAACATCTAGATGATCCATGATAATAAATGTACTCAAATCATATCATAAATAACCGAGGAAGATATGAAATAGGAAATATATCAATAACTCTGAAACAACTAAAGTCTACAAATGAATATATAAGACCAGAAAGTATCGAAGTTAAATCCGATAATGAAACATAAATAAAATTAAATATAATGGCCTAGAGCTATCTAGAGGTTAACTCACGATCTAACAATACATGGAGATCCGTCATCATGAAGCCCATGGTGTGGGGCATAATATTACCTAAAAATAGTTATCCAGTCAGGATTGGACCGAAGTACATAACTCTAGAAGTAGTTCCATGGCATGACAGGAAATATATAACTCACAATAGAATAAGATACATGACATGCTGGAAAAAAATACAAAAAAATAGAGAAATAGCGTCATGAAGATATAAGGAAACTGAGTACATGAATAGAATAGAGAACATTTTAAACTATAATAATATAAGTGATTTAGAGCACAAGACAGTTATGTGATTGGTTTAGGTTATACATAACTATTCTACAGTAACTCTATTATACGTGAAGGTATAATCAATATATACATAAGTACACTAGAGGAATTTAATCACATAACCAGTTCTACTTCCCCTATCCCAATCAATATACAAGGATTCGATCACATTACGTTACGTACATGATTGTTAGTTTGAACATGAAGCACATGTAAGCACATAAGAGTACATCAGAGCACATGAGAGTACATGAATAATACAAGTACAAGGAGTACACGATGTACATGATAAAGTATATGAATATGAAATATCCGATTTACCCGATAAGGGGATAACATCGCATGACAAGATCCATATAGTACTAATCCGTGTTACCAATTGTGTCAGCATCAAGTAATGTAGTCTAGAGTAGGCAATATAGATACTATCATGATGAAAACAATCAGAGAATGTACTTGCCTGAAATGGTTGGAGTCGACGTACACGACTCGAACATGTCGACACATGATAGGTACAATGTTATGCCCCACAAGATGGTCCCAAATGATGGTACAAGTAGTTCCGTTGTGGCCAGAATAGTCCAAATAGCCTATTTTGGTATATAAAGGCCCAAAATCAGAGTTCGATATGATGATCGACTCAAAAAATAATACGACTATAATAGTCGCGATCTACGATTTAAGTAAAATGATAACTATATATAATTATCTAAAATCATTTATAATATATTTAGAAACTATACTTTTATTAATCATAAAGATTTTAGACATATATGTAAAAAAAATACAGAAAATTTTTCTAACTAAATCTTCAACTTGTCAAATATGATTTTGGGTCAAACTCGATAATAATATTTTAGAAATATTATTATATACTTTTATATGATTTCCAGATAAGTAATACTATTTTTACACACTAATACTACTAACTATCAAGGATGAATAATGCTACATAATACAACACCAATAAGATAATAATAATACTTAACATTATAGTTTTGGCAATATAAAATAATAATAATATTGATGAAAATAATACTACTGTAACAATACATATATATTTATTTAAAAATAATATTCCAAAGTATTAGTACGTAACGGGCTCAACCCAGCCCATATATCACTAATCAAAATTTATAAAGAAAAAATATTGCTGATAGGCTCAAGCCCTAACTAAAAGCACATAGCCCAATAATTAATTTCAATAGTGAAATGGCTCAGTCCTAAATACAACCTGAGCCCAAAATAATTGAATCTCTACTCTATAACCATATTAATAATATAATTAGTAATAATATTAATAATAAAGAAAGCTAATGCTTACTAAGACAGCTGCTGAACCCAAATCATTAATAAAATAATAGAAATCAAATCTGTATTATAGAGTAAAAGGAAGTGAGGCTGACATCACATTTCCAAATCCCTAAGAATTTAAAATTAAAGAGAGGGGAGACAAGAAGAAGGGGCTCAAAGAGGCTCATCGAGGGATTTCTCCAGTGAGCAGTCGGCGATGCGGGGACTCGTCCGCCAGCGACGGAGAAGCTCGTGCATCCGACGGGAGCTCTCCAGGGGGAAATGGAGTGCAGATTTGTTCGGACGCGGGCTTACGCCGGCGTAGGCATTGAGGTGTACGCCGGGCGAAGGCGGTGGATGCGACGTCGGGCTTGGCGAGGCCAGCGATGGGCAGAGAACGGTTAAACTCCGCTCTTTATCTCTCTGTTGTGTTTTGTTGGTGAAGGTGTTGGTGTGGTGCCGACGGGAGAGGGGTGCCCTCGGTGGTGCGGCTGGGTTGGCCGGTCGAGGATACGATGGTGGGGAATGGTAGTAGGTTGTAAAGTAACGTGTAGGCAACTCTAGACGGGTGTGAATAGAGTTTGTGTCTATAATGACCACTTAAAAATTAACTCTATGCTATGTCCAGAAAACAACTACTGAGAGAATATATAATCAGAGAGTAATAATGCGAAAAGTATAAGAGTTTAGAAGAGCACATGCAAACACAACGATATAACCTGTTTTTCCTTGTGGAGGACTAGTCCAGGCCTGAGAACTCTAGCTCGGGATTGAAATCTACTATTTGTGAAATAGGGTACACACGTGCCTTTACTCAAAAGAACATGCCAACTTCTTACAACTTCGCAGATACGAAACTTGGAATTTTCTAACTGACTTCTTTTCAACTCTTATACAGAACTTCTAGCTGAATCGCACTGAGGACCTAGAGGCTTAGAAAGTTTTGTTGCTAGGAGATTGGAAGAGTAAGTCTTAGAGCATATAAGGCTTAGAAGATGAGAGTGAGAGATGATTTGAAATGAGAGAAATCAAGCCCTATATATACTAGTTAGGGGTGGCATAGTTTGGCCAGAATTCTATACCAAATATTCAAAAATTCGAAAGTTGAACAGCTCGTAGCAAGGTGTTCCTAAAAATTAGGTTGCTAATTTTTTTGGGGTAGAGTTCGGCCCGAGTTCTGCCTTAGGAAGAGTTCGGTTCGAGCTCTGTCTTCCTCAGAATAGCAGTTCTATATGGGATAGAGTGGTTTGGTTTAGTTCAGGGACTGTTTTTGTTTTGTATGGTAGAGCTTGGAGAAGTATGTCTAGGGGTTGAGATGACTCAGTACGACTCAACATACATTTTCCTAGACTCAATAAGTTGAAAAATTACAGGCTGAGAAAAAATACATTTGCAATGTAACAGCTTGTTGACGATGTCTGTCTTGAACTTGATACGTTGTATTGGATCATAGATGATGTTCTGTCTTGAACTTGATGTGTCGTATTGGATCATATAAGATATCATTTTGTTAATTCTCTAAATCAGGTTGACTATGATCAAGTTTGGGTCAACAATCTCCCCCATTTTGATAATTGACAAAATAATATTTGTATATCTCAATATTCATACCTGGACACATGTTGAAGGAGATAAAATAATTTACACGTATGAAGTGGCTCCCCCACAAATAGATATTTTCGTTTCCATCTTGGTACAAAGTTCTTATCCAAGCACAACACAATTCATATATAATATCACATCATATACATCAAATATCTATTATTTTCCTCCTTTGTCACTTAACAAAATAGTACATAGCTCCCCCATAAAGAGATAAAAGATAGACAAAGTGAAGAGAGAAAACACAACTTTAACCATAACCAAATGTTAATATAGAAAACTAGCAGTTTTGATAATCCAGTAGAAAGAAACTTGCAGTCATATATATAAAATAAAATAAAAATATAGTAAAAATATAACTAAAGTCATGAAAAGAAATGAAAAACTACAAAGCATAACTAAAAAGCTTTAGCAGCAACATCAAATAGTAGACCACAGCCATCACGGAGCAGGAGGACGGGATGGACCGACAAAATCGAATACTTACTGGCAGAGCGACGAGGATCGACAAAAGCAGTATCAGGATCCAAATACCTCATGGCCTAAGGGTCATCAATTCGGTAGCCTTCGCGAGAAGGGTCTCGATCCGTAGGAAACGACATAGTGGGATGTCGTGCCATGTTGTACAGCATGTCATGAAGAGTGTTGCTGATAGCACTCATCTGAAGAGTGGTCCGATAGTCCAGCTGAGTATAGCAACTGTCTTCCAACCGAAAGTGGTCGTGCAACATGTCTCTGATAGAATCTAGGGTGGCAAGAGGATCGGGTTGAGGGGCATCAGAATCAGAAGATTTTTTCTCAACAGGAGCAGGAGGAACAGGTGCAGGAATAGTCCTACGAGCCTTAGAGAGTTATGCCAGAGCTGCTAGAAACTGGCACTCGTCTAAAGGAAAATTGAAGGCAAAAAAGATCATAGGAAGGTACATAGCATAGACAAGTGCTTTAGGCTTCTTCCTTGCACGAATCATACAGTCCATCATCGTGCGTAAAAAATTAAAAGGGATGGTGAAGTGTAGATAGAATAGTGCCATAATCTTAAGGTAAGTGACTTCATAAGTAGATCCGGCTTTGGGCAGGATGGACGAGAATATGATGCGATGAAGTTCATAAAAGTGGTCGTTGAGATATTTGGCACAAAGTTTACGAGGACGAGTATTTGGTTCACACACTGTGTCCTTAAAGCCTTCTAGGGTGATATTGCCAACTAATTTGAAGTTGCAAGCATCGACAAGACGTTCCCAAGAATTGGGTTCAGGGAGTTGTAAACAATCCGCCAAGTCGAAGTCATCGAATTCAATGTCGATACGGCTACCCTAGAATAAATCTTACGGTCATCATAAGTAAGATTGCAATAGAACATTTAAATTGCATTGGGATAAATTCTTGAAGAGGTAGCCACAAGTTCATCAAGATAAAGGTCCTTAAAATTAGGGTCAAATTCAGAAAATACAGTAAAATTGATAGGATAACCCGGCACCACACTACGTAAGCAAAAATCAGAATACCACTCGTTAGAGGCTTCTAATGAAACAAAGATTTGCTCATTGTTGGTGTTGGCATTAGGAGGAGGAGGTGGATTGAATAGAGGGTGAAGGGGATTGACATTAGGAGGAGGAGAAGGAGGATTGGATGATGAAGCTTCACTCCTACTCCTCTATTGAAAAGTCTAGGTGCCATGGAAAGAAGATAATAAAATTGAAGAAGAGAAGCTAAAATAGATACCTCAAAAGATTAATGGAGATGAAAGAGAATCCCCAAAGTGCTTTGATTCTTGAGTTTGGAGAGTAACTAGCACAAGATTAGAGAGAACTAGGGTTATGGTTTTGAGAAAATAAGTTAGAGAGAGGTGGAAGATGAAGAATGATGTTCAATATTTTGGTATATAACATATAAGGCCGGTTGCCATAAGAGACAAGTGGTTTTGATCAAGGCAGATCGGACGACCATCATTTGCTGAAAGTTCTGGAACCTAGCAGACCGAATTCGACCCAAATTCTGCCATAGGCAGAGTTCGGCACGAGTTCGGTCCCAGAACTCAAAAAAAGTGTAAAGTTGGTCACAAAAGGTAGAATAGATGGTCTAGAATTGAAAAATAGTGAATGTTATTAGCATAAAATAAGTAGAACTTGCGACAGACTTGTGAATCATTATTCAGTATATGTGAATCATCTCAGGTTAGCTGTAGGGGCCGGATCCTAGCTAGCGGTAGTCCGAAGACACTAGGCACCGTATCGCTTAGGCTTTTACGCCTTATTGTCAGAATGACCTTTTCAGCTTGTACCAAAATAATACAATATATATGAATTTGATTTAATTGGTGCAGGTGAGACTTATTATATGGTATCTTCATCCAAGATTCCCAATTCTCGACGAAGAAAGTTGAAACGCTCTTCGGCAAGTAGTTTAGTCAAAAAGACTACTAGCTGATGATCAGTGTCAATAAATTCTAGATTAAAAGTGCCTTACAATTGATGATCTCTTAGAAAGTGGTGTCAAATTTCTATATACTTAGTGTGTGAGTGACAGATTGGGTTCTTTGTCAAGTTAATAGCACTAGTATTATCACAGAATATAGGAATGTGCTGAAAAAATAAACTATAGTCTGTTAGGGTTTGCTTCATCCATAAAATCTGAGCACAACAACATCCTGCAGCTATGTATTCAGATTTTGTTATAGATAATACGACAGATTTTTGCTTCTTCCTAAACCAAGAGACTAAAGCTTTGCCTAATAAATGACACGTATCGCTGGTACTTTTATGATCGACTTTGTATCTAGCAAAGTCGACATCCGAATAACCGATCAAGTCAAATGATGTGGTTTTGGGATACCACAAGCCCACCGTAATAGTACCTTTAAGGTATCGAAAGATACGCTTAACTGCGGTCATGTGTGATTCCTTAGGGTTGGCTTGATATCGAGCATATAGGCAAACACTGAACATTTTATCGGGACGACTAGCAGTTAAATAGAGTAGACTACCAATCATACCTCGATATTTATGTTGGTCGTCTGGTTTGCCACTTTCATTAGGTTCTAATTTTGTTGTAGTAGTCATTGGAGTATTGATTGGTTTGATGTTGTCAAGATCAAATTTTTTCAGCATGTCCTTTGTATACTTTGATTGACTGATGAAGACCCCTAGTGAGTTTTGTTTGACTTGCAATCCAAGGAAGTAGTTAAGCCCCCCCCCATCATGCTCATCTCAAACTCATTCTGCATACACTTAGCAATTCTTGGCATAATACCTCATTAGTAGACCCAAAAATAATGTCATCTACATAAATTTGCACTAATAGAATTGTGTCATCAATTAATTTTATAAAAAGTGTCGTATCAATCTTCCCTTTTGAAAAGCCTTTTTCAATTAAGAAAGTGCTTAGGCTTTCATACCAAGCACGAGGGTCTTGTTTGAGGCCATAAAGGACTTTCTTAAGCTTGAAAACATGATAAGGAAACTTATAGTTTTCAAAACCAGGTGTTCATTTTACAAAAACTTCTTCTTTAATGAAACCATTGAGAAAAGCACTTTTAACATCCATTTAAAAAAGTTTGAAATTTTAGAAATTTACAAAGGCACAAAGCATGCAGATTGATTCACGTCGTACAACAGGAGCATACGTCTCATCGTAGTCGACACCTTCCTCTTGGTTGTATCCTCGAGCTACGAGACGTACTTTGTTATGTGTGACTGAGTCGTCCCCATTAACTTTGTTACGAAAGACCCATCGACTACCAATGATCGAATGATCAGCAGGTTTAGGAACAAGTTTCCAAACCTAATTTCTTTCGAATTGGTTGAGTTCTTCTTGCATTGCAGATATCCAAAATTCATCAGAAAAAAGCTTCAAACATATTTTTAGGTTCTACTTGAGAAATAAAAGCAGTGTTAGCTATAGACTCTCTAATAGATGAACGAGTACTTACTCGTCTTGATACCTCACCTATTACCAAGTTTGTCCATCAGAGTCTCCAGAGAGATGGTAGAGAGATCATTGCCTTTGATGATTGTCGTGGCTTTGGGGTTCCAGTTCTTCGTTAGACCCCTTAGCACCTTGTATATCTTTTCATGGTTGGAGTAGTGCTTTTCGAGGGAAGATAGGGGGTTAACGATGTCAAAAAATCTGGTAAATATTTGTGTGATCGTCTCGTTGGGCTTCATCTTGAATGCTTCGTACTTCTATGTTAGCCAACTGATTTTTGATTCCTTGACTTGAGTGTTTCCTTCGTGAGTCACTTCTAGAAGCTTCCATACTTCGTGTGAAGTGGTACATATAGATATCCTGTTGAATTCAGTCATGTCTATAGCACAAAAGAGAGCATTAAAAGCCCTAGCATCTAGACTAGCATGTTTCTTTTTTGGCTCAGTGTATTTGTCATGGGGATTCTCCATGAGGTTCCCATCAACTATAATTCGAGCAGGCTTCTTATAAACATCTATAACTATGGTCCATAAGTCAAAGTCTAGAGATTTTAGATAGAAAGTTATTCGTTTCTTCCAGTAAGTGTAGTTGGTTCCATCAAATTGGGGTAGCCTATGAGTGGACTGTCCTTCACCATAGTTTGTGAGAATGGATTGTGTGGTTGCGAAAGATCATCACTAGGGTGTTAATCCTTTATCAAGAGACCAGAGCTCTGATACCAATTGAAGTAATGCGTAGGCAACTCTAGAGGGGGTGAATATAGTTTGTGTCTATAATGACCAATTAAAAATTAACTCTATGCTAAGTCCAAAAAATAACTACTGAGAGAATATATAATCAGAGAGCAATAATGTGGAAAGTATAAGAGTTTATAAGAGCACACGCAAGTACATCGATATAACCTGGTTTCCCTTGTGGAGGACTAGTCTTGGCCTGAGAACTCTAGCTCAGGATTGAAATTCCCTATTTGTGAAATAAGGTACGTACGTGCCTTTACTCAGAAGAGCACGCCAACTTCTTACAACTTCGCGGATGCAAAACTTAGAATTTTTCAAGTGACTTCTTTTCAACTCATGCACAAAACTTCTAGCGGAATCGCACTGAGCACCTTAAGGCTTAGGAAGTTTTGTGGCTAGGAGATTGGAAGAGTAAGGCTTAGAGCATATAAGTCTTAGAAGATGAGAGTGAGAGATGATTTGAAATGAGAGAAATCAAGCCCTATATATACTAGTCAGGGGAGACAGAGCGCAAATATTCAAAAATTCGGACGTTGGACAGCTCGTAGCAAGGTGTTCCTAAAAATTAGGTTGCTAATTTTTAGAGGACAGAGTTCGGCCCGAGTTTTGCCTTAGGCAGAGTTCGGCCCGAACTCTGTCTTCCTCAGACCAAAAGTTCTATATGGGCTAGAGTGGTTTGGTTCAAGGATTGTTTTTGTTTTGTATGGTGGAGCTTAGAGAAGTATGTCTAGGGGTTGAGATGACTTAGTGCGACTCAACGTACATTTTTCTAGACTTAATAAGTTAAAAAATTACAGACTGAGAACAAATACATTTGCAATATAACAGCTTGTTGACGACGTCTGTCTTGAACTTGATACGTTGTATTGGATTGTAGATGATGTTCTGTCTTGAACTTGATTTGTCGTATTGGATCATATCAGATATTATTTTGTTAATTCTCTAAATCAGGTTGACTTCGATCCAGTTTGGATCAAAAGGTTGGTCGGCATAGTATTGTCGGACCGTTGACCGCTTATAGAGGGGGGTGAATAGAGAGAGTGCTAGTGCAGCAAAAAATAATCACCAATTAAAAATTAAAAGCAGATAACTATGACAGTGAATAAAGAGACAGTAAATAAATGTAGCAAGAGATTAGAGAATCAAACTCAGTGGATACCGCAATATATACCAGTTTTCCTCTTGGAGGACTAATCCAGTCGCAGGTACTCTTGCTTGCTGTTAATCCACTATTCACAAGCTAATTGAGAGCTTGCAGTCTCTTTACAACACCATGCTTGGTGACAAGTGCACGACTGACTTCACAACACCGTGCTTGGTGACGAGCGCACGACCAGCTCCTAGAATAGAGATGATTTCTTAACTTGAACGACCTTTTTACAACTCTGAGAATCAAAGAAATCTAAATTGGTTCGATATTACTGGCATTGGCTAAGAGATATATAGGTAGAGTATGAAAGATTTTTAGAACATTAAAAAACAATTTAGGTATAGATAAAGAGAAGAAAATGATGAGTGATTTGAAAAGGAAATTTCTTTTCTATTTATAGGTATTTTTGAGAAACGAACTCGGGTAGAGTTCGGATGCTTGGATTTCGCATACGAACGTTGGATGCATATTTGGTGGGAACTAATTTCAAATAAAGTAAACTGAACTCGGGCTGAACTCGGACCAAACTCGGTCAGAGTTCTGTCAGAGTTATGCTTGGTCAAAACAGTAAGGAATGAACCAAATTTGCATAGGTTTTGGAATTTTTGGTATTGTGGACTTTTAGGATAAGTAGGTAGGCTTATTTTTGTTTGTGGACTGTGAATAACCTAAGCCAGAAATACTTAGTCGATTTTACAATTTATATTCTAGACTCAATAAAGGATAAAATACATAATAAACTGTAAAATGACTTAGACTGTTTCCAGTGCATAAAAGCTTCGGGATGATGATTTACATGCTTGCAGATGTTTGTAGTATACTCTTTGATATTAATTTCACTTGGCCTAAAATGTTAGTAGCAGTTTGTATATTTTGTGTATTGACTTAAGTCGTTTGTTGATTTATTAAAATCGGGTGTGACCATTAGAAAATGGGCCAACAATCTTCCCTATTTATTGACAAACTTTAGTATATACCAAAATATATCTATTACTTAAAAAAATGAATGGTTTGGTTTGTTCTTTCTCCCCCTTTGTCATGATTAAAATATTATGGCTCCTCCGTAATATGGAGAAGCCAACAATGTTCACCAGAAGACAAAAAAAAGATAGAAGAATATCCATATATAACAAATCACATAAAAAAGTAAACTAGAAGTAGAAGTGAAATAACTGAAATCTGATAGCAGAATAAAACTAAAATGCAACTAACAAAACCAACATAAGTCATAACTCAACAGTTTACGACTATCAAACAGAGTCTAAAAAGTCTAACTCATAAGTTTAGACTAGTACATCATCACATAAAATAAATAAAAGCTACGTCGATCATCATCTAGCATCGACAACCAAAAAACACCAACTGAAGTCCCATATCACAGTGGCGTATCATCACCTCCAGGAGCATCCGGTGGAAAGTAAGCTGTAGTAGGATCGAAATGAGTAAAGGTAGCCTCATCATCGAACCTCGGACCATTGAATCTGGGGTGATGGATCATCGGAACAGGATGAGTGGGATAATGAGATAGACTCCAGTGTATATCAGCAATGTTGTTCCGCAACACCTATGCCTGGGTGATGTGGCGGAACTTAGAGTCAATGTAACTCTAATGACGTTGAGCTGAGAGGCAATAAAGTCATCAAAGCGCTGATAAAAGCCTGGGTCGAAGCCAGGAGCAGGGGCTGGAGTGGCTGGAGCAGAAGCCTGAGGGTCATCATCATGAACTGGAGCAACAGGTTCAACACCGGGTGGAGGAGGAGGGTTGGAATACAACCTAGCTCTACTAAGCTCAGTAGCAAGAGAAGAGAAAAGACAAATTTGATGGTCAATTTCAAATCTCCTGAAGATAGATGCCAGGTGCATTGGGTAAACAAGGTTACATCCTGCACTTCTGCAATTGAGCATCCAGGCCATAATAGTCTTAGGGACGGAGAAAGGTATGCCAAAGTGAATATGATACATCACAGATAATTCCATAAATGAGATCTCGTCAGAAGATCCCTTTTTCGGAAGTAAAGCGGAGAAGATAAGGCGATACAATTCATAGAAGTTCTTATTCAAGTGTTCGGAATACACCCTACGTGGGACAGAAGGTGGGTGACACATCAATGCTTTGAAGGAGTCTAGGGTGACACCTTCTGGAAACTCTACGTAGTTAATATCCACCAAAGCTTCACCAATATAAGGAACGTAAAACTATTCATGATATCAGTAGCACTGAACTCAAGTTCTTGTCCAGCAACATAAGAATAGAAATTGCCATTATCTTTTACTTGCAAGTTGCAATAAAACATCTTAACGGAATTATCATAAATATTATCAAAAATTTCAAAGAAGTCCCGAATTCCAAGTCGGTTAAAAGTAAGAGCATATTAAATTTTTTTATAAAATTGACACAAGCTCCAGTATATATTTTACGACCAAAGAAGGAAGTAAACCAATGATCGAAAAATTCCTTGTCAGGGAATAGACCGGAGTCATAGTCATTATTGTCAGAAGGACGAGCTGGACTGAAAATATTGGTTGGCACATAGTCAGAAGAAGATGATCCTACTTGGGAGGTATCAATCCTTCTCTTTTGGGCTTTGGGTGCCATGGAAAGCAAATAGAAAGGATAGACGATTACCTTTGTAGGAAGGAAGAAGAAGATGAAGAGGATCACTTCAAAACTCTATAATACTTGAAGAGGAGGAGGAGGAGAACCTTCACTTAGGGTTTTAGAGAGAATTCTTGGTGGGAAGATGAGAATAGAAGTGAGAATAGTGGGATTTATAAGGACTAGGGCCGGCTGTTCTATTCTAGAAAACCGCACAGTTACAATCCAAACTCGGTCCGAGTTTGGCTGCTTATTTTTCCAATATCCTTAATGTTGTATAATTGATAAACATTAATATATAACATGCACACTTCTTCATTTAATAATTTCTATTACTTTGGGTTAGCTGTCGGGGCCGGATTCCAGCTAGCGGTTGTCCGAGGACTAGTACACCGTGCCACTTCAGGCTATTTATGCCTGTATGACAGAAGGACCCTTTCGGCTTGTACCTAAAAGAACGTCCATTAATAAAGATCAAAGTTTTGATTTATAAATTAATTTACTAATCATACTACATTATGAACCTAAAAATTCAAGTATGCGAGCTCTCGACGCAGATTGTTAAAGCGGTCTTCAGCTAGTGGTTTTGTGAAAATGTCTGCTAGTTGATGATCTGTGTCAACAAATTCTAAGCAAATTTCCTCGTGTTGTTGGTGATCATGTAAAAAGTGATGACGAATATCTATGTACTTTGTGCGTGAATAACATATAGGATTCTTAGTTAGGTTAAGAGTGCTAGTGTTGTCACAATAAATAGTAATCTTAGTGTAGTGCAGATTGTAGTCTTCTAAGATTTGCTTTATCCATAAAATATGAGCACAACATCGTCCTGCGGCGATATACTTAGCCTAAGTAGTGGATAGTGCTACAGAATTTTGTTTATTTCTAAACCATGAGACTAAGGCTTTTCCTAGGAAATGGCACATACCGCTGGTACTTTTATGGTCTACTTTGCATCCTGCAAAATTTGTATCCGAGTAACCTATCAGGTTAATGGATTTGGTTTTAGATACCATAAGCCGGTTGTTGAAGTTTCCTTAAGATATCGGAAGATACGCTTAACGGCACATAGGTGTGATTCCTTGGGATTTGCCTGATATCGTGCACAAATGCAGACACTAAACATAATATCAGGGCGACTTGTAACGCCCCAGTCCCAAAATACGTAGGACCAAGTACGTGAACATGCCAGCTGCACATATACGAAGAATACTCCAATATATGGAATCTCAAATATGCACATAAGCTGTAAACAAAATAACCACAGGCCAGTAATATATAATCTAATCTCATCACAGCTCAACACAGAAGATAATAGAGTCCAAATAAATAAGTAAAAGTATCAAAAGATAGCAGGGTGAACATACTCACTCCAAACAGCTATGAAAAATAGTCTCACAAGATCGGAGTTTGACCTCCACAAATAGAAAGAAATGACATATAAAAATATGTCCACTAATGTCTCAAATAAAGAATAGACTAGACATCAGTAAAAACTGCCTCGTCATCGATGTAGGATAGCTCCAACACAGCTCCGTACTCCTATGGAAAATCGTCTAAACCTGGAGAGATAACCAGATCCTCAGGGGACATAGCAAGATACAAGAAAACACCATGCCATATAAACTGTGATAATATAATAAGAAAAAAGATATGCATGTAATTAGGTTCCTGACCATTCTACTGTGAATATGCAGTTGAGATACAATCCTTCGACGCATGAGCCCTGGCTGTAAATGGGATCGACATAGTTTCTACAAAGGGCACCAGGGGCCTACGTTCATAACGCTCTGGAAGCGTCAGAGGGCACCATGTGCAAGGGGCTACGTCCATAACGCTCTGGGAAACGTCAGAGGGCGCTTGGAGCCTGCGTCTCCGGAGGAGGGCACAGGTAATCAGGGAAGTGCAAAGAAGCCCATACGTCAGGTATTGTTCTCCCCATCCAATGCCTAGTATCATCATCTCCATGACTGATATGAACCTCTAGTAACCGCCAAGTCTTCTAACATGCAATACTATTGGCAGTTACTCCTATCCGTCGCACGCTCCATATATATCGATGGCCAGCCGACTACGTGGGTACATGTCCTACATGTGACTCACATCACGTGATACAACAAGTGTCAAGGCCTTATGAGATATACCAATACCTCAACATCAATGGGTGGTCACTAGACTAAGTCAATACAAGATAAATAAATAAGGCGAGGTAAACGACGGATAGAGTCGCTCGCACCCAAGTGTGACTTGGACGCACAGCTTAAATATCAAGAAACAAAATGCTGATAATAACAACTAAAAATAAGAAGTATAACAATCACAGAGTAAGGTGGCAAGGTATCTTGCCTGATGGTGCAAAGTGGCAAGTCCAGGTAATCACAATGTCAGCTAAGAAACGTCACAATCTCCAAACGACTCCGGACGCTGAAACAAACATCAATAACGTACTCGGTGTAAAAGATATACCTAGGAAACACCTGTCCAAAAGTCTAATATGGGAACAGGGGCAAAATCATAATTTTGGGTCAAAACGATATCCGCCGTTGGACCCGCTTTGCACCGAAACGTGTGCCAAAGTCTATGGTCTCTAAAGTCATCAAACTACATGTCTACGAATTCAGTTTGAGGAGAGAAACTCAATGGTATGTCCAGTTTTGGATTCCGATGAGCCGTGTACAAAATCGTCCGTTTGAGTGGGTCGCGGGCCCGCCAAAAATGGATTCTGATTTGACCTTCTCAGAATCGAACCAAACATGACACACAGGACCAAAATTTTGATTCATACCTGTTGGCACAAGTTTCGTCTCGATTCGACGACAGTACACGAAGTAATGCGCAAGTTTGCAAAACACCAATACGGGGGTATCTCGACGGATACGCGTTGATTTCGTCGCGCACATGCGACGAAACCAAGTTCCGTCAGTTCCCACACGTCTGCAACGTCTATACGCATCTTTCGATGCATATAGTGCGCGACCACGTCGCCCAGTTCGTCGGGGCACACGCCATATCGGACAAATTTCAGAAAATTAATATAATTAAATACAGGTTTTTCCTCAACTTCAACATCAATCTACTCTTTACACACAAATCGAAACGACGATCCAGAAGATGCGTTGCGATCTCGATTATATTGTCTTTTACTGTTTTTAATTAGTTCCTACAGAACTTTACTGCACAGCAAGAAAATTGGCCGACAAGTTGCCGTTTTAAAACAGTTTTTAGCGTTATAGAAAACAGATTTTTGTTCAACTTCGTCTCGATTTTTTGAGCAAGTCGATGGGTTGTTTTTGTAATCTGCATGAAGGATCTCGAAGAGGGTCAAGTCTACTTTCCAGAATATCTTACGGATTGAAAATCGGTGCTACGAGTAAAAAGTTACGTCGTAGGGAAGTAGGGTACCTTGAGTGCAAAAACTGCTCCGTGGGTAACGCGGGGCTGACTTCCGATGCTCCGTTCGTCGCGCACAAGGCTTCGTCGCTGGTGAAACGAATTCGCAGGCGAAGAGGGTATGATCAGCCTCAACTTTCATTTTGGAAGATTAGGGTTTTGAGGCTTGTGGAAAAAGTTATATATATATCAAGTTGGTTCAAAAACCTAACACAAACACTATTACTAATAACCCCATTTGGGCCTTGCCCACGGGTTGCTATTGCTACATGAGCATTGCTGCTGTGCATGGGATGGGGGGGGGGGGGGGGGGCGCCCACTTAAGTGGGTGGGTGCTAACTATATATATATATATATATATATATATATATATATATATATATATATATATATATATATATATATATATATATATATATATATATATATTCCTTTTTCTTTTCCTTTTCTTTTTCCTTTTCCTTTCTCTTTTTTTTCCTTCACTGTGGTCGGTCCCCACATGGGCCGACCACCACAGCATCTTCCCTTTTTTTTCCTTTTTACTCTCTCTATATACATATATATAAGGCATATAATCCCATAATTTCAATAAATTGTAATTAAGTAATAAAAATCTTTACAATAATCATAGACTATATTTAGTAGCACTTTAAAATATCAAGCACACAAAATCATGCACATATATATATATATATATATATATATATATATATATACATATAATAAAAACTTTTTTCTCTGGAGAGGGCTCTGCTGGTTGACCCTCTCCCGGCGATCTCTCCGGCCCCCCCTCCGGCATGCCCTCCCGGCCGCCCGGGCGGCCTGCTCCGCCCGACGCACCGACCTTCCCCTCCTTCTCTCCCCCTCCCCCCACCATCCCCGTTCTACCTCTCCTTCCATTCCCTTCACCAGTCCCTCTCCCCTGCCGTCCTCGTCGGGCCGCTGTCCGAGGTGCTCGCGCCCTCCCCGGTGCAGACGCCCCCCACGCCGCCCCCTCCGGCAGTTCCCCGCCTCCTTAGTCCCAGACACGCACCCTATCTCCCTCGTCGCCACTCCCTCTGCGCCCTCAGACCCCCCACACCGACCGCCCCCTCGTCGTCCTCCCTCTCCTCCATCCTTGGCGCCCCCCCTCCGCCGCCCGCTGCCTGGACCCCCGACCAACTTTCCCTCGTTGGTCGGGGAGTCCACCCCCCTTCATCGGAGTTCTCCTCCCCCGGCATCCTCCTCAGGGCACGCGCCTCCGCCACCACTTGCATTAGCTTGGCCTATCCTGGCCGAGCACGTGATCGGAGCGACGTCCTCCTCCCCGTCACCTGCTTCGTCCAACGTATGGGATCGCCTTCCAGCCCCTTCCCTCTCCTCGACTCCAGCACCGAACGGGGCGGCGACCTCCCCCACCTGGTCTCCCTCGGGCCCAACGACGAAGCGTCAGCACTTGTTCTGCCCCCCTTTGGTTCCAGTACCGCTCGGGCGCAGGGCTCAGAGCTTCTCCTGCCGCGAGCTTCCCATGGCTAGCTCCGGCTTAGCGTACGCTCTTGGCACGGCGGACTCCAATCCGAGGGGGCCTTCTCAGGCCGTCGCGGCGGAGCGTCAGCTCCTCCATCCCCCACTCTCGGCTCCTCCGCCGAGAGAGGCGGTGACCTGCCACCCGAGATCAGCTGCGGGTCCATCAAAGAAGCGACAGCTCCTGTCTCTCCCTTCTTCGGTCCCAGAGTCGCTCGAGCGCGAGGTTCCGTGCTGCCCCAGCTGCTCGAGTCTCGAGGCTCCTGCTGACTTAGCGTCTGCTGTACGCTCTGCGTCAGTTTTCCCTTCCTTGGTGACCGAGCCAGCTCCCTTTCTTTTGCCTAGCTTTACGCTCGGGCCGGCCCACTCTATCTGTTTATCCCCCAGTTTTACGCTCCCTGTTAGCTCTACGCCAGGGATGGCTCGCGTCATCAGCCCACCCCCCGTTTTTACGCTCCCAGTTGCTTGCGCTAACTAGACCCCTTCTACTCCGGGCACGCGCATACTCTCCCACGGTGTGGACCAGCCTGCTCCTAATACGTCGGATTTTTGTGAGATTGAGGGCTCCCATGGTGTGGGCCAGCCCTCACCCTCGATTACGGGCACTTTCGCACCCGGAGGCTCCCACGATGTGGGCCAGCCTAATCCCTTGATTGTGGGTCGCGCATTACACGCGCCCGCAGGTACCCACGGTGTGGGCCTGCTCCTCCTTCTACTACGGGTTTTCGTGAGTCAGGTGGCTCCCACTTTGTGGACCAGCCCCCTCCCTCTTCTCAGGACGCTCCCTCGCAGGGTATCCCATTCCCCCTTGCTGTCGGGACTGCTGCAGGAGGACCCGTCATCTCGACCGCGGCCGTCTCATCCCTTCCCTCCACATCTACCTCCATAATTCCCCCTCCCCCATTGACTGACCCGGTTCCTTCCCGTGTGCCTTCCTACGCCGAAGCATTACGCCCAGACCGCGTTAAGGCTACCCCCTCCCCAACCGCGGAGATCGTCCTCCCTGAAATCGTCTTCTCACCCCCACATGACGGATACCCCATCCGTGTTCCCTTCACAGACGCAGACATCTCCTCCCTATCTTCCACCTTCCTCAAGAATTTCGTCCTAAAGTTCACCAAAGGTTGCCCGAAGATAGCTAGGGTTAAGGAGGTTATCACTTCTTGGGGTCTCTCCGACGTCTTTCGGATCGCCCCTCTTGACCCCAAGCACATGTTCTTACACCTGTCCTCTGACCAGGACTGCATCAAGGTCTGGGCTAAGGGGAATGCCAAAATTGACTCACAGATTATCAAAATCGTCAGATGGTCACCCCAATTTAACTCCATTGAGGATTCGACATTCATATCCATATGGGTCACCCTCGCCAACCCCCTAGTGTGCTTCCCCGCCGCAGCTCTAAAGCGCATAGCCAGCTCCTTTGGGTCCCTGGTTGCCATCGCAGAAGAAACACGCAGCCTGTCTAAATGCAACTATGCGAAGATTTGTGTGGAGCTAGATGTCTCCAATGAACCCCCCAAAATGATTGAAATAGAGCTCGGCGATCAGATGATCAGGCAAACTCTGGAGTATGACAACAATATTATTTACTGTCATCATTGCCGGATGAGCGGTCATTCCTTGCAGCACTGCTTTCGGGCTAACCCTGACCTCAAGAAGCCTGGACCCTGCAATCCCCGCGAAAAGGTCGCGCCCACCACTCCCCTCACTTCCTCGCCAGACCTGCCCGCCAACCCCCACCACCGGCCCACAGGAACCCTTCTCCAACAAAATTGTAAATCCCTCATCACGCCCGACTCCGACATCGTTACCTTCAATCATCTCTCCATCACCCTCGCTAACTCCTTTGCCATACTTGATATCGACAACCCACCCGAGAGCCCCTCTGAGCACACCTCTGGTCGTTTATGCCCCGAGTCAGACATCACCTCCCAGGTGGATCAGGACGTCTCCCGAACTGTCGTACTTATATCCGACTGCCCCTCCACCCTTCACCTCCACACCCCTAAGCGTCGACAGTGTGCCCCTTGTGATCTCCCCCATCACCTCCCTCAAGCCCTTGGTCACCAGCTCTGATCCCCCTATCCCCCCCATCTCCTCGAATGGCACTCCACGTGAGCAGCTCGTGGTAGCCCTCACCACAAGTCATTTTGCCGAAGGACGAGAGTTGTCTACTGCTGATCCAGCACCCCCACCCGACTTTTTCAACAACCCTCCTAACCCTTGCTCCCCCTTAACAGGAAGGTTCTGGCAAGCCAAAGATGCTGGTTTTCTTGATCGCAATAATCCTCTCTGTGCGCTAGACGACATAGAGGTCGAGAGTTACTCCAACGTGGTCGTCTCACCTGCGGGTCAGACAGAGAAGAACGAAGATCTCTCCATCTCTACCAAGAAATCTTCCTCGAAAAAGAAAAAGAAAAACAAGAAAAAGAATCAGCAAGCAGCTATGACCACTCGGTCAGCAGCCAAGCTAAACCTCCCCACCTACTCCCTACAACCCAATGCTTAACATCCTCGTGTGGAATGTGAGAGGTATAGCTAATAAACCGACGATGAACAGAATCCTCAGCCTTAAGAAAATCCACAAGATCGACATCCTAGTGATAATCGAACCCAAAATCCCCAAGAAAAGGATCACCGGCATCAAACTACAACTCGGTTCCACGACCGCGCTGGCTGGCAATCACGACATCTGGATTCTTACCGGTGCTGACATCAACTCAGGAATGGTTCAGGAATCCAGCCAAGCCCTCTCCTTCTGGGTGGAACACCCACAACTTCGGAACAGAACCTTAATCTCAGCCGTTCACGGCAGCTACAATTTACAAGAGCGAAAACTCCTCTGGGACGACCTGCTCGACACCAATTTATCCCTCCAGAACCTTCCGTAGATTTGCTTAGGCGACTTCAACACCATCTCATGTAGTGACGAGAAGTCCGGAGGGTGCCCGCCTCCCCTCCCGGCCATGGACGACTTCAACAACTTCACCTTCAACGCTCACCTCACTCACCTACCTTTCTCCGGCAATGCTTTCACCTGGTGCAACATTCAGGAAGGCTCTCGTCGTCAATACTCCCGCCTCGATCGAGCTCTTATCAACAGCCACTGGGCTGACATGGGGCTCAACTCTAGCCTATCCCACCTCAACACCACAGAATCTGATCACTCACTCCTTCTCATGGAGATCAGCAGCAGCTTCCACCGCATAAAGAAACCTTTCCAATTCCTTGATTTCTGGAGACACCATCCTTATTTCAAATCCGAGGTAGCATCCGCGTGGTTTTCAGTGAACAACGCCGATCCACTGCATAGAATCGCGGCCAGACAACATGCCACAAGCAAGGCCCTCTCCAGGTGGAGTAAGGCAGCATTTGGCAACATTTTTTAGGAGATCAAAAATACGGAGGATGATGTCACCCGTACGGAGATCTCTTACGTTGCCAACAGATCCCCCGAGGCACGGACCACTCTCAACCTCGCCAGAGCTATCCTCAAGTCTAGGCTTAAAGTAGAAACGGAATTCTGGAAACAAAAAGCTAGATTTAAATGGGACAATGAAGGGGACCGCAACTCCAGTTTCTTCCACGCTTGCGTGAAAGGACGCAGACAACAGCTCAACCTCAATCGTATCTCAGACGACAACGGCATCCAGCTGTCGGACCAGCACAAGATTCAAGAAGCCGCAGCCAACTTCCTCTCCAAACTCTTCACCAAGGAAGTAGTCGTCATGGATGAGGGAGTGCTGGCGGAGATCCCTAGCACCATCACCGATCTTGATAACGAGCAGCTCCTCGCCCTTCCTTCTGCGGCCGAGGTTAAGTCCGTGGTTTGGAATCATGACGAGCACAGTGCCTCCGGTCCCGACGGCTTCAGTGGGGTTTTCTACAGACACTGCTGGGACATCATCGGCCCAGACTTTTTGGAGGCAACAGTTGTCTTCTTTCAAGAAGCCAGATACCCTAAATCGATATCCAGGCCTAATCTCATTCTTATCCCAAAAAAGACAATCCTGAAACCTTCAAAGACTTCCGCCCCATTAGTCTATGCAACTTTGCCAACAAAATTATTGCGAAAATTATCGCTAACCGGATGACTAATCTTCTGCCCAAAATTATCTCCGAGCAGCAGAGTGGCTTTGTGAAAGGGCGCAACATCGTGGATAACATCCTGCTCCCTCAAGAGATGGTCACTTGCATAAAATTTTTGGCCAGAGGGGGGAACATCACCATTAAGCTAGACATGGAGAAAGCCTACGACCGCCTTGACTGGCAATTCATGATCAAGGTTTTCAGGACTTTGGCTTCTTTGAACCCTGGATTGACATCATCTTCAGGTCCATCAACAATTCCTAGTTCTCCACCGTTATCAACGGCCAGGCCGAAGGCTTCTTCAGCGCCAGCCGTGACGTCCGACAGGGAGATCCTCTTTCTGCCACTATTTTCATCATCTCTGCAGAGGCCCTCAGCAGAAACCTTAAGAGCATGCCCAATACCCCGAGATTCCACCACTTTCACACCACCACCGGATGCCCCATCATCACCCACCTTGCTTACGTAGACGACGTCCTCATCTTTTTTTCCGGCGACATCGGTTCTATCGACGTGGTCCTTCAAACGCTTAACAGGTACACCAGATGTTCCGATCAAAGAATCAATAACAACAAGAGCGTCATATACACCCACAACAAAACGGATAGGTCCCACTCCTCTACGCTATCCAACTTGACTTCCTTCGCCACAGCATACCCACCTTCCACCTACTTAGGGTGCCCTCTGGTCTATGGCAAGGCCAACTCGGGTATCTTCGAATACATGGTCAGCGCCATCAGAAAAAGTATCGAAGGCTGGCACAATGCTACCCTCTCGCCCGGTGGCAAACTAATTCTTATCAAGCACGCCCTATCATCCATCCCGATCTACACCTTGGCTATCTGTAACCCCCCCTAAAAAGTTCTCACCTCGCTCGAATCCCTCTTCGCCAGCTTCTTCTGGGGTCACAACAATGGCAAAGATAAACACCACTGGGCAAGCTGGACTACGATGGCTAAACCCACCTCCGAGGGCGGTCTGGGATTCTGCCGATTGGAACACATCATCGACGCATGCTCCATGAAGTTATGGTGGAAGCTGCGCACAGACAATTCAATTTGGACTCGCTTCATACAAGCAAGATACTTCAGATATTCCCATCCTGGGACGGCCATAGTCAACAACCATTCATCGACATCCTGGAGACGCATTACCCGCGGTCGACATCTGGCTGACCCCCTAATTCACATCCAGCTAGGTAACGGGTTCTCATCGATGAGCCACGATCGTTGGCTGGGAGGCAACCTCTGGTACCCTCCCGGTCCACCCTGCGGGAGGGGGGGGGCAGATTCGCGAGCTTTGGGATCCTTCATCCGGATGGATCTGGGACCGAGTCTCTAACTGGCTCGGGCAGGCGGCTGCCGTCCAGCTCGCCACTGCTAATCTCTGATACTCCGGACATCCCAAGATGGTCCCCTAGCTCGGACGACAAGTTCTTTCTGTTCTCCGCCAGGTCTATCGCCCGCGGCAATTGGACCCCATCGCCCCTTATCTCTCTTTTCTGGCACGGTTGCATCCCCATCAAATGGTCCATCCTTATCGGAAGAGCCCACTTCCGGAAGCTCCCCACCGACGATGCCATCTCCTCATTCGGCTACAGCCTTTCTTTGAGTTGCCACTGCTGCACTAATCCTTAAACTGAATTCGCAGAGCACATACAAACATCCGGAGAGCTGGCATCGAAGATTTTGGCGACTCTCAGCATCAGGTTTAGGAAGGTCCCTACACCTAGGGGCTTCAACGATCTCCTGTCCAGCTGGGGTGGTTCCCACGGACATCAGATCATCGCAGCCGCGGGAATTTGGGTCCTGTGGAAAAATAGGAACAAGTTTCGCTATGCCGACATCTCCCTCCACCCCTACTGTACAGTGAAATAATCAGACAGATCCAAAAGATCCGGAGGCACTTCTCGTACTCCTCGCCCAAGTTCTGGGAATCCCTAGATTAGTTTCTGTTTTCTTGTTCCTGTTTTGTCAGCATACCTAGCCGTTTCTTTTCTTCTGTCAGCGCTTCGTGCGCTTCCTGTATAGGCTTCGACATTTTGCGCTTCATACATCAATAAAATTCCCCCTCTTAATATATATATATATATATATATATATATATATATATATATATATATATATATATATATATATATATATAAATACACCCATATATACCAACTAACTCTTTAATGCCAAATAATATATAAAAAAATAAATTTTAAATCACTAAAAATAATTAGAAAATCTTGGGGGTTTACATCCTACCCAACTTAAAGAAAATTTTGTCCTCAAAATTAAACTAATGTCGGGGGATCAAATGCAATGCAAGGGAAATAATAGTAATTAAAGAGCTTAAAATGCAAGACTTACCTTCGTCTTCGAACAAATGCGGGTAGCGGTTTCGGATGTCGTCCTCGCGCTCCCAAGTAGACTCCCCTGGCGAGTAATGCGTCCATGCCACGTGAACCAATGGAATAGATTGATTCTGCAACACCTTCACACGGCGATCGAGGATACCTACGGGTTGCTCTTCGTACAACAAACTCGGTCCAACTGCGATCTCGGAGTGATCAAGCACATGATTTCTGTCCGCCACGTACCTCCTCAACTGTGGTAGATGGAATATGTCATGCACTCCCTCTAGCGACGGTGGCAAGGCCAATATGTCGGTAACCTCTCCAACACGTTCTAAGACATCAAAAGGCCCGATGTACCTTAGACTCAACTTGCCACGTCCTCCGAATTGAATCGTGCCTCTAGTGGGGGATATCTTCAAGAACACATGGTCGCCCTCTATGAACTCCAAGCGTCGACGACGATTATCTGCCACTGCTTCTGACGATCCTGCGCTGCTCGCAGGTGGCCCTGTATTTTCTTCACTGTCTCCACTGTGCTCAAGACCAACTCGAGACCCAATAGTTGTCGCTCTTCTATGTTGCTTCAACAAACAGGATACCGACACTTCCTACCATACAATGCCTCAAACGGAGCCATCTAAATGCTCGCTTGATAGCTATTATTGTAGGAAAACTCAACAAAATGAAGATGGTCCTCCCATGAACTGCCAATGTCAAGCATGCACGCTCTCAACATATCCTCTAGCGTCTGAATGGTAACCTCCGACTGACCGTCTGTCTGGGGTTGATATGTCGTACTAAACTTCAATCGAGTACACAAACTCTCTTGCATACTCCTTCAAAAATGTGAGGTAAATCTCGAGTCACGGTCTGACACAATACTAACAAGCACACCGTGTAATCTCACAATCTGCTCCATATACATCTCTACCAATACCTCTGTCGACTGGCCCACTCTAAAAGGTAAGAAATGGGCCGACTTTGTAAGGCTATCCACAATCACCCACACTGCGTCACGTCCCCTAGGACTCCGAGGAAAACCCGTGACGAAATCTATAGTAATATGCTCTCACTTTCACTCGGGAATGGGTAGCGGCTGTAATAATCCGATCGTCCTCTGGTGCTCCGCCTTTACTATTTGGCATACCAAGCACTTGGCAACGAAATGAGCTATCTTCCGCTTCATTCCATGCCACTAATAAAACTGTGGTAAGTCACGATACATCTTGGTTCCTCAGGGATGAATAGAATATGCCGAACTGTGAGCCTCTGCCATCAGCTCTTGTCGTAACTCTCCATTGGGTACATAAATATGATCACCACATCGTAATGTCCCATCGGGATGGATCCTCAATCCTGTATGCTCTCCTGCTTCAGTCCTCTCTCCTAGCCGTCGAAATCTGGCATTATTGGGTAATGCTGCCTTGATGCGCTCTACCAATAATGATTGCACTTAGTGGTTGGCTAATATGCCGTCTGCTCCAGGCAATACTACCTCAATACCAAGCTGCTCCAAGTCTCTAATCAACTCCTTCTGCGTAGTCAAAAAGTGTGCCATGGGCTTACGGCTTAATGCGTCAGCCACGACATTAGCCTTGCCCGGATGATAATGAAGCTCGATCTCATAATCCTTCATCAACTCCAACCAACGTCGTTGTCGCATATTCAACTCTTTCTTTGTGAACACGTACTTGAGGCTCTTATGATCAGTGTAGATATCAACCTTCTCGCCGTACAAGTAGTGTCTCCAGAGCTTCAAAGCAACGATAACCGCTGCGAGCTCTAGATCGTGGGTCGGATAATTCTTCTCATGTACTCTCAATTGTCGTGATGCATATGCTACTACCCAACCGTGTTGCATCAATACACATCCTAATCCCTTCCCGGATGCGTCGCTGTAGATCACAAATCCTCCTGGGCCCGATGGTAGTGTCAAGATCGGTGATGTGGTCAATCGCTTCTTTAACTCGTCAAAAGCGGCTTGACACTCGTCTGTCCATACAAATTCCTGATACTTGCAAGTTAATCGAGTCATAGACCCCGCTATTCGAGAGAAATCTTCTACGAACCGTCGGTAGTAACCCGCAAGTCCGAGGAAACTTCTCACCTCAGAAGCTAATGTGGGAGTGGGCCATGATTTGACTGCTGTGATCTTTTCTGGTTCTACAGATATACCATCACCTGTAACAATATGACCAAGAAATGATACCTCCTTGAGAAAGAAATCACACTTGCTAAGCTTCACAAAAAGTCTTTCAGTCCTTAACGTTTCTAAAACTATTCGTAGATGCTGCTCATGCTCCTCTTGACTTATGGAGTAAATCAAGATATCATCTATAAAGACTACTACAAATTTGTCCAAGTGCTGGTGAAAGATCTTGTTCATTAAATTCATAAAAACTGCGGGACCATTGGTCAAACCGAAAGGCATGACCAAGAACTCGTAGCGTCCATACCTCGATTGAAAGGTCGTCTTTGCAATGTCTTCCTTCCGAACCTTCAATTGGTGATAGCCTGATGGTAAGTCAATCTTGGAGAATACTTTTGCTCCACTCAGTTGATCGAATAGATCGTCTATACGCGGCAAGGGATACTTGTTCTTCACCGTCACTGCATTCAATGCTCTGTAGTCGATGCACATGCACATTGTCCCGTCTTTCTTAGGCACAAAAAGAATGGTGCTCCCATTGGTGACGCAATGGCACGAATAAACCCCTTCTCTAATAAGTCATCAATCTGTGTCTTCATCTCTACCAACTCCTTGGGTGCCAGACGATATACTCGAGATGAAATAGGCTCGGCTCCGGGAATAAGCTCAATAGAAAACTTAATATCTCGGTCAGGTGGTAGTCCTGGCAATTCCTCGGAGAATGCATCCTCGAACTTGGTGATAATAGGGTGCTGAGGGGTGTCATGTATCATCATATGAGTCCCCGATGTAGGTGTATCACAACTCTCTTCGTCTTCTTTGGTGAACTCAAACTCTGCCGCATTCGGTGGTCTAAAGATAATACTACTCCTATGACGGTCTATGAGAGCGAAATACTGGCTCAACCAGTCCATTCTAAGTACCACGTCAAATATCGATATAGGAAATACAAGAAGTCGTGCCATCATCTCTCTGCCACTTATTACTACAGGACAAAGTCTACAAACACCACTAACAGGTACAACTCCTCCTCCATTGAGGATTTTAACATTTTTAGCTAAGGGTGTGATGGGAATGCTGTGTCTAGTGGCAAAACTAGTAGCTATAAATGAATGTGTGGCTCCAGTATCAAATAAGGTAATAGTAGGAAAAGATGCAACTAAAACCATACCTGCTATAACTTCTACCTCTGTCTCTATATCCTCAACAACAAGTGAGAACACCTATCCATAATTCTGTCCTGGGCCCTGAGCTTTGCCCTTGTTGTACTGTACGCCTTGGGGTGGCAATGGTGGACGAGGTGCTCCTGCTACGGGCCGTGGTGCTGGAAGGGCTGGGGCTGTGGGCCTCGTGTTCTGCCGAGCTTGTACTATCGTCTGTTGCTCCGGACAGCCCTTGAGCACGTGCTGATTGGATCCACATCTCAAGCATAATCCAAGGCGAGTCCTGCAGTCATTCTAGAGATGTCCTTATTTTTCGCAGTAATGGCAAACGGGCTTTTGATAAGGTGAGGGCCTCTACTGGAACTGTCCTGTGGCCTTCCAAATAGGTCCACTCTGGGTGGCTCAGGCTGGTATAACTGCTGGGGTATGTCGTCTCGATGTCTGCTGCTGTTCCTTACGAAGAATCTCCTGAGCACGAGCTTCTTCCAAGATAGCTGAATGGGTGACTCGAGACTGGGTAGTCGTATAAGACTTGAGCTCTGGTGCAAGCCCCTGGTGAAATCTTCTCGCCTTCTCTATCTCTGTCGGAATCAATCCCGCACCAAATCGACTCAGGCGATTGAACTCCGAGTCATACTCATTAACTGTCATATTCCCTTGCTTCAGATGTAGGAACTGGTCATAGAGACCATCTCGAACATGAATAGGGAAGAATCTCTCATAAAATGCATCATAGAACTGCTTCCAGGTGATCCCAGTGCCTAATCGTCTCTCTTCTGCCTTCCACCAGTGGTGAGCATTGTCTTCTAATAGTAGGTCCACTACTGTCATCCAATCTCGAGCTAGCAACTGGGATGCCTTCAGTAGCTTCTTGGTACTAATAAGCCACTGTGATACCTCTAATGGCTTCTCTGTTCCTCTAAAGGCCTTGGGGTTCATATCTGTAAAATTCTTGATAGAGCCTTCATAAGGATGCAGATCCGGTGCTGGTGCTGCTACTGGAGGTGGTGGTGGAGGTCTAGCCAATGCTGCCATCATCGTCTGTCTCATCAGCTCAGTCTGCTGCCACTGAGCCTGCATCATGGCATACATAAACTGAGTAGTAGGGCTCCCATCAGTCGGTAGTGGAGGCATCTGAGGTCCCGACTGTGGGGGAAACTGCTGAAGAAATAGTGGTGGTGGAGGCAGAGGTATATTCCCTTCTGGTGGCATGGTAGTAGTCTGTCCAGCCTGGCAGCCTGAGGGTGCTGCGATCTCTGGGTACTCTGTCGTCGGTGTCCTAGTAGGCTGCAACTGTCCTGGCTGGTATGGTATCGCTGGAGTCATGGAAGGATTCTGTCCCTCCAGAGTAGCCTCTTCACCAGATGTGAGGGCCAAGGCAGAAGTACGTTCGCTTCTTAAATGCATACTGTTGGCATGAAGAAGATAATTTGATATTAGAAAGATTTGATATGAAGTAAATCGAATAATCAAGGAAGTTTCGAAAAGATTGGAAGTCAAGAGATAGTAGTAGTTCTGGATGGGATATTCATATTCCTATATGCAGGCTTGTTGGGCACAGTCATATAACCCAACAATATTAACGTTGACCTGCATGGGCTACCACAAAAACATATAACGCCCCAGTCCAAAAAAACGTAGGACCAAGTACGTGAACATGCCAGCTGCACATATACGAAGAATACTCCAATATATGGAATCCTCAAATATGCACATAAGCTGTAAACAAAATAACCACAGGCCAGTAATATATAATCTAATCTCATCACAGCTCAACACAGAAGATAATAGAGTCCAAATAAATAAGTAAAAGTATCAAAAGATAGCCGGGTGAACATACTCACTCCAGACAGCTATGAAAAATGGTCTCACAAGATCGGAGTCCGACCTCCACAAATAAAAAGAAATGAGATGCAAAAATATGTCCACTAATGTCTCAAATATAAAATAGACTAGACATCAGTAAAGACTGCCTCGTCGTCGATGTAGGATAGCTCCAACACTGCTCCGTACTCCTGTGAAAATCGTCTAAACCTGGAGAGATAACCAGGTCCTCAGGGGAAATAGCAAGATATAAAAAAAACTATGCCATATAAACTGTGATAATATAATAAGGAAAAAAATATGCATGCAATCGGGTTCCTGACCATTCTACTGTGAATATGCAGTTGAGATACAATCCTTCGACGCATGAGCCCTGGCTGTAAATGGGATCGACATAGTTCCCATAAAGGGCACCAGGGGCCTACGTCCATAATGCTCTGGAAGCGTCAGAGGGCACCATGTGCAAGGGGCTACGTCCATAACGCTCTGGGAAACGTTAGAGGGCGCCTGGAGCCTGCGCCTCCGGAGGAGCGCACAGGTAATCAGGGAAGTACAAAGAAGTCCATACGTCAGGTATTGTTCTCCCCACCCAATGCCTAGTATCATCATCTCCATGACTGATATGAACCTCTAGTAACCGCCAAGTCTTCTAACATGCAATATTATTGGCAGTTACTCATATTCGTCGTACGCTCCATACGTATCGGTGGCCAGCCGACTATGCGGGTACGTGTCCTATATGTGACTCACATCATGTGATACAATAAGTGTCAAGGCCGTTGGAGATATACGAATACCTCAACATCAATGAGTGGCCACTAGACTAAGTCAATGCAAGATAAATAAATAAGGCGAGGTAAACGACCGATAGAGTCGCTCGCACCCAAGTGTGACTTGGATGCACAGTTTAAATATCAAGAAACAAAATACTGATAATAACAACTAAAAATAAGAAGTATAATAATCACAGAGTAAGGTGGCAAGGTATCTTGCCTGATGGTACAAAGTGGCAAGTCCAGGTAATCACAATATCAGCTAAGAAACGTCACAATCTCCAAACTACTCCGGATGCTGAAACAAACATCAATAACGCACTCGATGTAAAAGATATACCTAGAAAATGCCTGTCTAAAAGTCTAATTCTGGAACAGGGGCAAAATCATAATTTCGGGTCAAAACGATGTCCGCCGTTAAACCCGCTTTGCACCGAAATGTATGCCAAAGTCTATGGTCTCTAAAGTCGCCAAACTATATTTCTACGGATTCAGCTTGAGGAGAGGAACTCAACGGTATGTCCAGTTTTGGATTCCGATGAGCCGTGTACAAAATCGTCCGTTTAAGTGGGTCGCGAGCCCGCCAAAAATGGGTTCTAATTCGACTTTCTTATAATCGAACCAAAATTGGCACACAGGACCAGAATTTCGATTCGGACCTGTTGGCACAAGTTTCATCTCGATTCGACGACTGTACACGAAGTTATGGGCAAGTTTGCAAAACACCGATATGGGGGTATCTCGATGGATACGCGTTGATTTCGTCGTGCACACGCGACGAAAACGAGTTCCGTCAGTTCCCATACATCTGCAACGTCCATACGCGTATTTCGATGCATATAGCGTGCGACCATATCGCCAGGTTTGTCGGGGCACACGCCATATCGGACAAATTTCAAAAAATTAATATAATTAAACACAGGTTTTTTCTTAACTTCAACATCAATCTACTCTTTACACACAAATTGAAACGACGATCCAGAAGATGCGTTACGATCTCGGTTATATTATCTTTTACTGATTTCAATTAATTCCTACAGAACTTTACTGCACAGCATGAAAATTGGCCGACAAGTTGTCATTTTAAAACAGTTTTTAGCGTTACAGAAAATAGATTTTTGTTCAATTTCGTCTCGATTTTTTGAGCAAGTTGATGTGTTGTTTTCAAAATCCACCTAGAGGATCTCGAAGAGGGTCAAGTCTACTTTTCGGAATATCTTACAGATCAAAAATCGGTGCTACGAGTAAAAAGTTACGTCGTAGGGAAGTAGGGTACCTTGAGTGGGAAAACTACTCCGTGGGTGACGCAGGGCTGACTTTCGATGCTCCGTTCGTCGCGCACAAAGCTCCGTTGCTAGTTAAACGAATTCGCAGGCGAAGAGGGTATGATCAGCCTCAACTTTCGTTTTAGAAGATTAGGGTTTTGAGGCTTGTGGAAAAAGTTATATATATATATCAAGTTGGTTCAAAAACCTAACACAAACACTATTACTAATAACCGCATTTGGGCCTTACCCACGGGTTGCTATTGCTACGTGAGCATTGCTGCTGTGCATGGGATGGGGGGGCGCCCACTTAAGTGCGTGGGTGCTAACTATATATATATATATTTTTTCCTTTTCCTTTTCCTTTTCTTTTTCCTTTTCCTTTCTATTTTTTTCCCTTCACTGTGGTCGGTCCCCACATGGGCCGACCACCACAACATCTTCCCTTTTTTTTTCCTTTTTACTCTCTCTATATACATGTATATATAAGGCATATAATCCCATAAATTTCAATAAATTGTAATTAAGTAATAAAAATCTTTACAATAATCATAGACTATATTTAGTAGCACTTTAAAATATCAAGCACACAAAATCACGCACATATTCTATATATATATATATATATATATATATATATATGTTTGCCATAAAATATAAAAGAACAGAACAATTATCGGAGGATCGGACTTTTACTTCACGTTACAAACTCGCTTGTACAAAGAAAGCCTAGGGACGAAAACCTAGGTACAGCAGTCTAAGTATAAATATTTATTTTAGATTCTAGGGGGTGACGATAGAGGCTCGGGAAGGCGACGGCAGCCCTGCCTTACTCCTTGGACGATCGGTATGCAGCCTTGGCTCCTGTGAAGATATAGTTGGCGTTGATGAAGAAATGCTCTTCTTGCTCTCCCTCTATTATTCTTCTGGCTTCTCTCTCTCTCCGTGTATTTTCTCTCTGATTAATGGGGGAGTCTCTCTGTATATCTCTCGCAAGGGAATGGCACCTTGCTTATTTATAGGAGTGGGGGCATCATTAGGGTTTGGGTGATTACCCATTCTCAAAGTGGCGGCGGCCTAATGTTTAATCAATTTTGGCTATTAGTTTTAAGCGTGAAGGATCTTGGCCATAAATGGGGATAGTATTGAATCCTGTGAATGATTAATGCTGATTGCTTTAAATCTTCATGATTGGTTGTGTCAAGCTTGGATCTCTCACCACGTGTCCCATTGGCTTGATCATGAATGATATGACCTGATCTCATTAATTATGAAGATAACGTTAAATATGGTCATTGGGATCTGGTAAATCTCTGATTGATTTGTATCTCATAATCATCCTTGCTACCAGCTGTCAAGTCGTGGGGGCAATTGAATCTCTGCCACGTGTCTTAATGGTGGACTCTGCCAGAACTGTATGATATCCATGAACCGCATGAGACTGCGTCTCAGTGAGCCGCATAGGTATAGTACTTGTGAGCCGCATGGGATAGTTTCTCGGTGAGCCACATAGGTATAGTACTTGCGAGCCACATGGGATAGTTTCTCGGTGAGCCGCATAGGTATAGTACTTGAGAGCCGCATGGGATGGCTTCTTGGTGAGCCGCAGGAAGATGATTCTTGCCAGCCGCATGAAGCTGTTCTTCAATTGAGCCGCATTGGAGTAGCCACGTGGCAATCTAGGATCGTATCAGAGATTTTCTTTCGTTCTCGAAGAGTATGTCAATATGACAGGACCATCATGACACTTCATGTCAGAGCCGTCAGCTGTCAAATCATGACAGAGCATTGAATAAGGCCATTACTCGATGGCTAGCTGTTTAAAGGGATCTCATGGGGACACGTGGTGTTGATCGAGCCGCATATCTCTATTGGTCGTATGTGAGCCGCATGTACTTCTGAGCCGCATGCGGTTGGAGGACTCTTTGAACCGCATGGGACTGTCCCTATGTGAGCCGCATGGACTCTCCTGTTCCGAGTCGCATGAGACTGAGATTCTCTCTGAACCGCATGGGACTGCTCCTGTATGAGCCGCATAGGGTTCTCCTATTCCGAGCCGCATAGACCATCATTCTGATATTTTCCATGCTTCTACAAGACCCCCTTTAAAGTTTTCAATTTACAAAATTAAAATACTTTGAATAAGAAGCATGGCCTTTGTTGACCGCATAGATGATTCAGCAGTATAGATTTATCTGGCCGCATGAACTGTTAGGCCACATAGACTTTTTGCCATGTGTCCCAACCACGTGTGCAAATCTTCTGCATTAAATGCCCTTGATTCATTTTTTTGAATTAATGCCGCCTTTTGGGGGAGGATCCCAAGGGTCAGTTTTGCTTTGACCTAAGCGTTTTGCCTTTATTCATTTAGGCGATGCGTGGATCGAGGCGTTTGTTGATTTTCGAGCCTCCTTCGCCTATAAATAAGAGTAATTTTATTCTTTGAGGGTTTCTTTACTTTTTCTCTTCGTTCGAACTCCTTGTTGCCGACTTTCTCTTCGTCTTCTCCCATCAACGATCGGCAATGGCTCCCAAGAAGACTACAGCTGCTACGGGCAAGAAGACCGCGTCGTCGTCTGCGACAGCGAAGGGCAAAAAGGCCGCGTCTTCATCGACTGCGGCGACGAACGTGGCGGCTCCTTCGCCGACTGAAATGCCTATTTTTCACCCCGATGTTCACCCGCCTATTGCTGGTAGGACCATCAACATGAACTGTCATGGCTACGCCGCATATTTTATGCGCGAGCCTGTATTTCCAAGTATGCTGCGTGTCCAACTCATGTTCGAGCCGCATGGGATATGACCCAGGCCTGAGCCGCATGAAAGTTGTTGTTTGCAACCGCATAACTACTTCATCATCAGGGCCGCATAAGCTCATCTAGACTGGACCGCATGAGCTCTTTCAAACTGAGCCGCATAAGCCTATTTCGAACTGAACCGCATAAGATCATTCGAACTATACCGCATAAGCTCATCCGCACTGAACCGCATAAGCCTATTTCGAGCCTAACCACATAAGCTTATTCGAACTGGACCGTATGAGCTCATCCGAACTGAACCGCATATGCTCCTTTCGAACCGAATCGCATAAGCTCATTCGAACTGAACCCGTATGAGCTCTTTCAAACTGAGCCGCATGAGGCTATGCTGAGCTAAGCCGCATAAGCATCACGTAGTTTGTGTTTCGGCTATCTTTTTTGACTTGTTTCTTTTGTTTTTCTTCAGTGAATCTGCCAGTAAATCCTGGGGGGAACTTATAGTGGGCTCAAATCAGTTCGCCTTGGGCGTGCATCTTGATGACTTAATTAAGCATGTGCTGAATCAATTTCTTGCTAATGAGCCTTCGGAGCGGTTGAACGCCATCAAGAATCTGACCCTCTATTATCTCCGTGCCATGATGAACACTGGGAAGCTGGATGGATTATACCTGAAGCCTTCATTCCTCTTTGGAAATGCTTTAATCATAAAGAATTTTTGAGTATTAGAGATTTCTGAGAACTGGGATTTTTCTTTGGATGGGATGGCGATCCATATTCCTCTCATAGAACGTCATTATCCTCTGTCGTGGTTCAATATGGTATTGTTGGACAAGAAGATGGTGTGTAACTTAACTCCTACCCAATCAGGGATGTTGATGGGCAACATCCATTATAACCCGAACATGCGGTCAGCGTACGCGGGTAAGGATTCCGTCCTCCGGTACATGATGGGTCTGGCCCCAGGCTCTTTCATGAATGTACACGGTCCCCACTTCACACTCACTCAAGCTGATACATTCCTGAATCGACTCGCTCGTAAAAAATCTTATCCCGTTGGCAGACTAGCATTGCTGAACTGGATAAACCCCACTTCTACGTGGGCCCAGTTGACCATTTGGGTTCTGCAGATCTACAAAACATTCCTGCGGGAGGTGGGACTTTATCATGCCATTCGGGGCACTTGTCACGGGCTTCCTATCAATAAACCATTATTCGTGGCGCTCTTGGAGATGTATAACCGGCGAACGGGGACGTTCTTTGCACCCGGAGGGGAGTTGGGGCTTGCTCTCCATGAGATGTATACTGTCTCCAAACTTCCGTGGGGGAATGAACCTTTCGAGGTATATACCCCGTCGAATGAGGAGTTCGAGGACTTGAACCGATGACTCCCAGGTTTTGTTGTGGTGTATCAGGAGTTGCTGTGCCATCATAGTACTTGTCACCAGATGGCTATAAAAATGGTAGATAGCTCAGAAGGGACCGCTTCCCACACCACATCCTGGGTCAATTATCTTTTCAAAGTTGACCCTTCTGGCGAAGTTACTCCTCGAACCCCTCGAACGCATGGAGAGATAAAGGACCTGATGTCGAGCATTAAGAAGTCACGGTCCAAGGGCGACATATTCGGGAGTCAAACTGACTCTCTCAGCTATTTTTACTATGGAGCCACACAGATGTCAGAGAAGGTGCTCCTGGCTGGATTTTTAATGATATGGCTACGGAACTGCGTAGTCTCGGGAGGGGCAGGTTCTATCGAGAGGATCAGTCGCCACTTCATTCTCCCTGCCGTTAAGCTGGTATTTGGAGTTAGACTGGCCCTTCTTTCTGCTATGGTGTGTAGCATACACCATGGTCTTCGAACATTCTCGTCCAAGGTTATTGTGCGCAAGAAGACGCTGGACTTTGAGCGCGTAGAGCTGTCTTTCCACTATTTGATGGGGTGGTTGGCGATGCACTACAAGTCTTTGATGGGACCTGGAATAGCGGAAGATGCTAGATGAAGACGCTTTTCTTTTCAAATGCCATCGCCGGTCTTGGTAATATAATACTATGCCAGCTTGTCGGAGGGCGCTGACGAGGGTGGATGGGTGTGACTTTTTTGTGTCTGTTCCTCATTTTTTTGATGAAGAAGTGAGGAATGTATACCTTGATGGTACCGGACCTTCTCACTTTCTGTCTCCGAATATGCTCACCTGGTTGCGCAACATCCGCCCCGCGCATCTGGTTTATCATAACCGCGATAATGTGTACTTGGAGCCCTACCTACCTAGTAGGTTTTCCTGCTAATTTGGCTATAGCCAGTTATTCCTTGATTGTCCCAACCCTTGTTTGGGCTTTGAAGGTAGCGTCCTTGATGGTGTCAGGGCGTGGAATTATTATGACGCTTATCATACTCGGGCCAGCTTCTCGGTCCCCGATGCTAAGGCGCCGAGGGAAATTTTGTACGTGGCTGCTTTGTATCATGTTATGGCGAACAAGCCTCCTGTTAAATTCGATCCGAGTACCAGTTTCATCGTGGGTACCGGTTTAGAGGAGAAGCCCAGGGGGGCTAAGACTAGAAAGTAACTAGCGCTCCAGACTCCCCTCCCTGAATCAGAGTCTTCCGAGTCGGCTGAGGAGGATGATGATCATGATAGTGGAGACTCCCTTTCTGGTGGGGGTGAAAAAGTATCGGATCAACCGCTTCCCACACCCGATGAACTGGCGGAGGATCCGTTACTTGCTACACAAGAGGAAGTAGTGAGGGAAGAACAGCCTCCCACTGTGTCTGGTCCCTCACGTAAACGAGTCAGACGTGAGTCTTCTGACAGCAGAGCGACCTTTTCCGTGAAGAGAGCTGCCATTAGGTTTCGTGGATTACTTATTACCGAGAGGGGTGAAGATGCAGACGATATTCCGGAGGTAAGACCAAGTTGGAGACATCTCCTTGTTGTGGTTTTCTTTTTTCTTAGGATACGACTTAATCATTTTTCTTTGTAGGTGTCTGATGAACCGGCCTCCCATGAACCGTCTGCCGCCCCTGAGGTTGACCCGGCCCTTACTGCTTTGATTAGTGGTATGTCTTCCGCGATCCTTTCAGTGGGGGCTCTCCCAGCAGCGGCTGAGGATTTCCAAGTTGCTGAGGCCCCAGTCCAGGATAACGAAGGTTCCTTCGGGTCTGCCTCCGAGGTTGCTGAATTTCTGCAAGGTGACGCCGATCTCGTTGCATCCCCTCCCAAGAGGGGAGGGGCGGAGGAGCCTATTATCCCTGACTCAGAGACTGCTGGTGAAGAGGCTGCGGTGGCCGTAGGTGAACCTCAGCCTCCACACTCCTCCACTGGTAAGATAAGCCAAATATTGACTAGTGAGGGGGCTTATTTGCTCTACCAACATATCCTCTGGGTCAAATCGATTCATGGTTGTCTTGGCCCTACAGGTCCTGACCCTTTACTTCCCACCGCGGATGTTCTTGGGGAAGGTTCGGCCCGCCGCGGTCTGGGGGAAAGGAGCGTTTCCTCTCCTTCGCCGTCTCATGTCGAGGGGCCTCCTGCCAGCTCCGGGCAGATAGGAATGGAGCTGGCGATGGTCTCCGCCTCATCCTCTGCTGATTATACAGTTTCGGAGAATGACCTCTCGACCCTGCCGAGCATTCAAGTTCTGCGGGTTGCCGAAGAGGAGTTGGCCGCTGTTCTTGCATCCTTCCGTACGGAGTTTGTCTCTCTTGTGGCAGGAGCGACAGATTCTGTTGCGTCTTCTTCAGCGTTGCCGGCTACACTCCCGTTGACACCGGCTTCTTCGGAGGCTCTAGACGAGGTGACGCAGGATGTAGTCGACAGCTTCTATCGCCATTTAAAGAGGGGCGTAGATGCTACTGTAGAACGGGGGACCCCTTTTACTCTATCTCTGCGGTGCGCTCGGGGCCAGGTTGCAACTTTGAAGTCTCTTCCTGGCGGGGTGGGATTGGCTGCACTCCTGGTGCCTAAGTTGGCAGAGGCTGATCAGCTTGTGACCCAATTCTTGGAGATACGGCAGGCGGGCTTGCCTGCTGCGATTGATTGGAAGCGGGGCTTCCTCATTTCTGCTCGGGATAGGATCAAGCTTGCTCGAGATACTGCCGGGCCAGTTGTGCAGGGAGACCTTGACAAGTTCTCCGCTTCGTATGACAGGCTGGGTCGTCGAAGTCAGGCTTGTTGGGCTCGGAAAGAGTCTGCTTCTCGTAGAATCGCTGACACGAAGGAGCGGATTCTCACACTCCAGAGGGAATTGACCTTCTTAGAGTCAGAGCTGGAGGCTGCTCGTGTAGAACAGGAGTCGATTGCCCGGGAGGCCGAGAGGGTTTCTCGATCTTCTGTCAACCTGGAGCGGGCCTTTAAGAGATTCGAGGATAACTGGCAAGCCCATGCTCAACTGGAGGATGAGGCGGTACTGACTCGAGAGGCAGAGTGTCGAGCTGCCCAGAGGTTTGAGCGGTCGGTTGCCTTGCTGACGGACCGTCTCAGGGTATTATGTGCCCCAGAGCAGTGATCGGCTTTCTGTTTTTCTTTTGTTGTTGTTTTCTTTTTTTCGTCTTTTTATTTTGATTTTGTAAAGGATGCGATCCTAAATGATGTAGCACTTTGAATTTTGAATGAATGAGCATGTTTCAACTCATCTTCTCTTTCTTGTACTTGTGGTGTTCGTGGAACTGGACTTGCTGGGGGATTATTTGTGGACCTGTTACCCCAGGCGTACCTTAGTTTTATGTACGGATAACAAGTTTGGTCAGGATATCCGGAACAGCCATGGCAAAGTGGTCATGGGTGCTCTCGAAATTGGGAAAAAGAATACCGTAGAGCAGCTGGGCTCCTGGGGCATATGGTGGATTTATGCTAAGAAGCTTAGCAAGGGATATTCGTGGACCTATTATCCTTGGCGTACCCTGGTTCAGGATACGGATAATGGGATGAAAGGGAACCAACATATTTGCTCAGAGGTTATGAAGACATGGCAAGCATGAGGGTTTTACCGTAGAATCTTCCTGCTCAGAGGTAATGAGGACATGGCAGGGGAGAATTCACAGAAGATATTTGTGGTCAACAGCGGACATTTATGGTCAACAGAGGACATTTGTGGTCAATAGAGGACGTTTGTGGTCAACAGAGGACATTTGTGGTCAACAGAGGACATTTGTGGTCAACAGAGGACATTTATGGACCTATTATCCTTGTCGTACTCCGGTTGTGGGTACAGATAATAGGTTGAAAGGGAACCGACATACTTACTCAGAGGTAATGGGGACATGGCAAGCATGAAGGTTTCTTCGACGGAGCCTTCCCACTCAGAGGTAATGAGGACATGGCAGGAGTGGGCTCAATGAAGAGGGGGTACATAGAACGACTCAGAGGTAGGAGGACGTGGAAGTTCTATGCGAGGGGGCAGTTTTTTTTTGTGGAAGTGAAAACGACTCAAAGGTAATGATGACATGGCCGTTTCGAAAATCTGTGGATCGATTACCCTTTTTGTGCACTGGGAGTGCGGGTAGTGGATCATGACGGAGGATCTCTTCCAGGAAGAAAGTTCAGAGGTATAATCATACGTGACTTATTATCTGAAAGAGTGACCGGAATGTGAGTTCAGAGGCACCAGCGGGTACATAACTCGGTAATTTAGAATATTGAGAAATTGTGAGTTCAGCGGCACCAGCGGGTACATGACTCGATAATCTGAAGGGTATGTGAAGGTGAGTTCAGCGGTACCAGCCGGTACATGACTCGATAATCTGAAATGTTGGGGATGTGAGTTCAGCGGTACCAGAGGATACATGACTCGATGATCTGGAGAGAATGTCGTTTAGACATAATATTTCTTCAGAAACTTGCCGTTGACGGGCAACATGAGCAAGTCTCCGTTTTGTTTTGCGAGGAGGTAAGCGCCGTTGGAGAATACTGCCTCAATGATAAATGGGCCTTCCCACTTTGGTTGGAATTTGTCGGCGGTCTTGTGAGTCATGTCCATGGCCTCCGGACTGCCAGAACGAGATCGCCCACCTGGAATGTTCTGATTTTGACCTTCTTATTGAAGGCTCCGGAGATGAGTGCTTGGTATAGCTCAATTCGTTGCTGAGCCAAGAGGCACTTTTCATCTAGTGCCTCCAATTCCTGTAGCCGACGATGGTGGTTTTCGTCTGTCGTCAATTGATGTGTGAGGGCAACGCGTAGTGAAGGGATCTGAGTCTCCAATGGGAGGACTGCCTCACTTCCGTACACCAGGGAGAATGGTGTATTCCCGGTGGCTGTTCGAACTGTGGTATGATAAGCCCATAAGCATTCGCCGAGCTTCTCGTTCCAGTCGTGTTTGGTGGAGGAGACAAACTTCTTGAGGAGTTTGATGATTGTTTTGTTGAATGCCTCTGCCAACCCGTTCGCTGCTGGGTTGTACGGTGTCGAAGCGACATTCTGAATACGGTGCTTATCGCAAAACCGATAGAATGCGTGGCTTGCAAACTGCGGACCCTTATCATGGATGATCCTTCGGGGCAGTCCAAAACGGTAGATGACGTGATGCTTAAGGAAGCTGATCACGTTTGAAGTCTTAACTTCTGCGAGTGGGATAGCTTCCGTCCATTTAAAGAAGTAATCAGTGATCGCAAGTATGAAGCGATGTCCTCGGGAGGAAGGTGGGGTGATTAGACCAATGATATCCATTCCCTATGCTTCGAATGGCCAGGACGCCACTATCGGATGTAGAAACTCGGATGGTTGGTGAATGAAGTCCACGTGGACTTGGCAGGCTTTGTATTTTCTAGCATAATCTATCGCATCTGCCACCATTGTGGGCCAATAGTAGCCCATTCGGCGAAGGCAGTCTTGCAGTTTTGGGCCGGGCTGGTGGGCCCTGCAGACACCGTCATGAGCTTCTCGTACGGCTTCTTTGGCTTCTGCATTTGACAGACACCGAAGCAGTAATCTGTCGTAGGAGCGGCGATACAACATTTTCGTCTCTGTATCGTAGAAGAATCAGAGAGAACGTCGTCTGATGGAAGTGGCTTCCTTTGGGTTCTCGGGCAGGATGTCGTAGACGACGAAGTCGATGAATGGTTGTCTCCAATCTGGGGCATCCTCGCTCGTCTGTACGGAATAACTCGCCATAAATTGTACATTGTTCTTGGGACAGACCAGTTCATGGCCTATCACATCCACTGATTGGCGATCATGATTCGGAACTGCTAGAGAAGCGGCAAGACCAGCTAAGGCATCAGCTTCGATATTTCGGAGTCTGGGGAGGGGACATGTTCGATGAAGAACCCCTCGAACAACGAGATGATGTCGATCGCTATTTGGTGATAAGGGATTATGTCTTCGTGGCGGACCTCATATGAGCCCCGTATCTGATTGGCGATTAGTTGGAAATTGCCATATGCTTCAAGGTATTCTACCCCCAGCTCTCTTGCGAGTTGGAGGCCAATGACCAGGGCGTTGTACTCGGCCACATTGTTAGATCAGGGCTCGGTGAGGGAATAAGCGCGGTTAATCACCAATCCAGAAGGGAAGATTAACACTACCCCGACTCCGACGACTATATTGCCTTTAGGTCCGGTCCTCGAAGCACCGTCGAAGAACATTTGCCATATATTATCGTGAGAGGTTGCATCCGAGTCAGCGACCTCATCTGGGATCTCTTCATATATTCTGGAGGACTCCGAGCCTGGGTGGGCTGCTAAGAAGTCCGCCAGGGCTTGACCTTTGACTGCCTTTTGTGGGACGAAGATCATATGATAGGGGGACAGCAATATTGCCCATGTAGCGAGTCGAGAGCTGAGTGCCCCTGGTTTAGTCATGAGGACCCTGAGAGGGTTGACTCGTGAGATCACATGTATCGTTTGTCCGATGACATAGTGTCGCATTTTTTGAATGGCGAACACCAGGGCGAGGCATTCCTTCTCCACAGCGGTGTATCGGTGCTCTGGCCCAATCATCATTCGGCTAAGGTAATATATGGCTTGCTCATGGCCTGCATCGTTATTTTGTGCAAGCAGAGCCCCGAGGGAATGTTCTATTGCTCGTACATAGAGCAAAAATGGTTTTCCAGGAACCGGGGCCACTAAAACTGGAGGATTTGACAAATATTCTTTGATGCTGTCGAAAGCACGCTGACATTCCTCATCTCATACGAATGAGACTCCTTTCTTCATGAGATGCGTGAACGGTTGACATCGCCCGGAGAGGTTAGAAATGAACCTCCTGATGTAAGCTAGCCTCCCTTGAAGGCCTCTGAGTTCGCGAAGATTTCTCGGGGGACCCATCTCCATGATTGCTTTTGTTTTCTCAGGGTCTACATGGATACCTTGTGCCGTGGTGATGAAGCTCAAGAACATTCCGCTGGATACGCCCAGAAAGGACTTCGTAGGGTTCATTTTCAAATTGTGCGCTCGCATTAGGTCGAATACCATCCTTAGATCCTGCAGATGGTCTCCCTTGCAGCTACTCTTAACGGCTATGTCGTCAACATAGCACTCCACTATCTTGCATAAGTGTTCTCTGAAGATGATGCTTATGGCTCTTTAATATGTGGCGCCAGTATTCTTTAAACCGAAAGGCATAACTATGTAACAGTATGTGCCAATTGGTGTTCGGAATGATGTATGCTTTTCGTCATCAGGAGACATCTTGATTTGGTTGTACCCCGAGAAGCCATCCATGAATGACATACGTTCAAAACCGTAGGTATTATCAATCATGATGTCTGTGATAGGGAGGGGGAACTCATCTTTGGGGCATGCCTCGTTCAGATTGCGGAAGTCGATGCAGATTCGAATCTTTCCATTCTTCTTGAGGACGGGTACTATATTGGCGACCCAATCGGGATGTTGCTCCTCACGAATGAAGCCGCTGGCTATCAGTTTGTTGACTTCGGCTTCGATCGCGTCCATGATACCTGGGCGGAAGCGTCACTGTTGTTGCTTGACTGGCTTCGCATCCGGCCGAATGTTGAGTTTGTGAAGAGCGATGTCGGGATTTAACCCTGGCATGTCTTCATAGCTCCAGGCGAACACATCAATGTATTCTCTAACAAGTTCTAGTAGTGACTCTCGCTCTTCGTTTGTTAGGCTTTTACTGACGAAAATTGGTTTTGGAGAAGATTCGCTGTCGAGATCCACTTGTATGACCTCATCTTCAGTAGGATGTTCTCTATGTTCGAACCGCTTTTCCCATTGTGCGTCCAATTGCTGGGCCCACGGCTCTAGCTTGAGGATTTCGGGGATGTCTTCGTCTTCCTCGTAAGCGTCGGCGAATGCCATGTTGACTGACAAGACTTGTCTGAACACGTCTTCGATGCTAGTATCTGAGTCAGAAGTTGGTGACCAGGTTGAATGTGACTGCCAGTCGCATTCTTCATCTAAACTCTCAGGGGTCATAGTAGGCGTTACATACCCTAACCCGCATCGAGTTTTGCTATAGTAGTCTCGTGGTTTGCCTGCCGGGACTGGTGGCTTCAAAGGTAATCGTCGCCCAGTGCCGTAGTTCAAACCTAGCGTCGTCTCCAGATCATACCCCTATTTCTACATGAGATATTTGGATTAAGGGCTATAGAGATACAGAGGCAGTCTCCCGGCATCTGACCCAAGGTCGGCTTCCTCTATGGTGAAGGGATGCGGGTTGTTCGTCCGGCCGAAGATGATTGGATGGTCCCCACCCTCGATTATTCGGTAAGCGTCTTCTACTGGAGTAAGCTGGATCGCGGTGTACACATTTGTCACCTGTGTGTGTTGGTGAGTGCCTATACCGTGTTCCATAGCATATATTGTACATAGCTTATTGAGCTCGGTGTAGTTTAAAGATAACACTTTATTGATGAAGTAAGGTATCTTTTCTAGGGGGATTACATCATCAGCGGAGGGGACATCAGTGTGGGCAGCCACATACTTAGCTAGCTCCGGTTCCTCTTCGGCTACCCCCTGTGTAAATGAAGACTGAGAGGACGACCTGGGAAGCTTGATTGTCAGTGGTTCAGTTGATGGAGCAGAGCGTGGAGTCATTGGCAGACTAGCGACCCCCAATTTGGCATTTGATATGGAACGAGGAGTGGCTGGTTCGCTAGAGGTGTCAGACCTCACATCGGGGTGACGACCCTTCTTGGGAAGGCGTATCGTCAGTGGCCTATCGGAGGGATTGAGCTTCTCCGTTTGGGGTTGACCGACTCTCGGTAGTCTGATTGTCAATGGCCCCGTTGTGGGTCACGGCACTTGGCCGGACCTTGGCAGCCGGATTATCATCTGCTCCTCCTGCGCCGAGAGGCTGATCGCGTCCTTCCGCAGAGTGGCCGTAAGGGGTGCGGACTTGCCCAGTTTGCGAGCTTGGAGGTGGATCGTCAGAGGTTCTTCTGATCCTGTGGCTGTCTCGGTACTGTCTTGTACATCTCCTTCAGCAAGATGCTTCTTCGATTTTTTGTACAGGCAGGAGTCTGAGTAGTAAGATTCGACCCCTTTGAAGGGATCGATATCAGCAAATTTCGTCCTCACGAAGCCGTGTTTGTCGACATATTTGAAGCACGAATGTAGCGTGGAAGGCACGATTATATAATCGTGTATCCATGGACGCCCCAAGAGGATGTTGTAAGAAGTGTCTGTATCTATGACGTAGCATGTGACTTCGGATTGGAGATCGCCAATCTGACACTTCAGACGAATCTTCCCAATAGGGTAGCTCCTGCCCGAATTGAAACCGCTGATGGCGGTGCTTGTAGGTGTCAGGCGATGCATTGGGATGTGGAGATGATGTAGCAGACCCTTCGGGATGATGCTTATGGAAGAGCCAGGATCAATGTGCATCCGATCCACCTTCACGTCGCTGATGTATCCCGTGTAGTATAGCGGGCGATCATGTAGGTTGGTTTTGATGAGCATGTCCTGCGGAGTGAAGACGATGTTGGGCATTGCTCCCGTGCAGGCACTATCTTGGAGATCCACGGGTGAGTCTTCCCCGGTGAGGTTGGATTTAGCCAGATAGGCATCGGCATTTTGGAGTGCTTCGCTCAATGTAATACGAACGTCCTTGGAGAGCCTTAGGAGTTCGTACAATGACAACTTGGCCGGTGTGTTAGCCAATTGTGCTAAGATGTCAAAGTTGTAGGGCCTCTCTAGCCCTTGGGCTGCCTCTTTTCGGAGAGATTTGTCGAAGCGAGTCTCCCTCGGCCTAGGCTTGTCGGTCGTCGAAGGCTGAGCCGGTCCCGGAGCATCAGTTGTAGTGGGTTGATGATTTTTAGCTGGATTGTCAACCACAGGTTGGGATTGCGCTCCAGACTGCGTGACGACGACTATAGCTTCCTCGTTGTCTACCGAGATTGTATGACAGGTCCTGACTTTTCTACTTTTTTTCTTGTCGGTGGAAGATGGTTTGGGCCGAGTCACTTCTGACACCAAGTCTGGATGGATCCACATGACCTCCCCTCGTGATGTGGTGAGGGGTACTAGACCAGCAGCGTGATCTCGGGGAGGTGGAAGATTGGTAATCTCCATTGTCGCCAGAGGAATGGGGACCACCCCGTCTTGAGTTTCCGTCGGAGGGAAGCTGCCGAATTGTACGGACACCATATTGGCTGCCACGGTTACCTCTTCGAAATCGATGGCCAAAGCGTTCGAATAGATGAGGTTTTGGATGTACGTTTCAGCTGGTAACAATCATGTGTAGCATGATGGACATAGCGATGATAATGACAGTACCTTGGATTCTTCATCTCTGCCGGCCGTGGTTCCCGTCTTGTTGGAGGAAGCTGAATCCTGTCCCCTTGTATGAGCATGTCCAAGATGGGCTTGACGTGATCGTCTTCGAAAGAGTAAGTGATTTACGGCCATTATTTGTCTGCTGGCTTCGGCTCAGGTTTTTGTGCTGTATCGGCCACCATAGCCTGCTTTTCCTTGCTATTCCGATTGTTGGAGGGGCTACCTCCATTATCGTTGTTGGGACGCTTGCCCTTGTTTTTTCCTTCCGAGATGTGCAATCCCAGTTGGCGAGCCTTCTTCAGTCGTTCTTCGGTGCTTGTGGCGCTGATGATGAACGTCTTCCAATCTTTGAATTGACTCTCGTCCATCCAGAGACTGATTGTTGGGAGCAATCTCTTTTGGAAAATTTCAATTAAGAAAGAATCCATATTTCCGGAGGGCAGCTTCATGGCGGTTTGACGGAACCGCTCAATGTAGTTCCTTGTCAACTCCTTCTCCCCTTGAACGACCTCCATGAGGGTGGACATGGTGACGTCCTGCCCTACCTCGTAGAATCTCGCCAAGAACATGCACTTGAAGCCGGCGAAGGAGTAGATGCAGTTATCCGGCAGATTGCGATACCAGTCGAAGGCGACTCCTTCCAATGCCCCAATGAATAATCGTGAGAGGATAGCATCATCGTGGGACAGATGGTCAGTGGTGACCTCGAAGTAAATGATGTACCGACTTGCTGAAATCTTGCCATCATACGGGTTGATATTGAACGGCTTATATCTTGGTGGGAACGGAACATCCCTCCATTCAGTAGGGTATGGTTGCCGTATTTTGAGGTCTTGAGCGTTTTCTCGAACATGGAACATGGCTCGGAGCTCCTGAACCTCTCTTCTTACTTTTCGGGCCTCATCTGTCGCGGTAGGGGCTGTTATTTCGGGAGAATTGTTGCCCGGGTTCGGTGCCGCCGAATTTGAGTCCGCATTGACCGCGGGACCCGTACTTGTTTGGCCAGGCGTTCCTCCTTGCAGAGTTGGAAGAGCAGCTTTGATTTCATCTACAGACTTGACCAAGGCCTGTAGTATAGCCTCCAAAGTGTCGTTACGTTGGCGATCGCTGGAACCACCTTGATTGCTGTCCGTCATGAACACCGTCCTTACATGAGGAGTGATAGAAGAAACGGTGGAGGATGTGCCCTCCGAGTCGTACCCATGCACCGAGAAGTCATCGGGGTAGGTGGGAATGTTCTCTTCGGGCTCGGACTCGGAGGGAACGGTATCCCCAGCCTTAGAGCTTGCTTCGTCTTGAGAGTCATGGATGTCCTCGGAGACATCAGCGTCTGTTGTACCTGATGGGAGAGTTGTTTGTCCGGGCTCGGCTCCTTGAAACATCGGATTGTTGTGGATGTTCGGAGGAGTGCTACCCCCAGTTCCCACGACCCCCAGCGATATGGATGATAAATTTCCTATTGCAGCAGATTTTGTCTTTGAACGGGTGTGTTGGAATACTCCGGTGGAGGACAACCGTTTAGACGACAGTTTCTTAGCTGTAGTGGTTGATATCTTGGGGCTGGAGATGCTTGTCTTCTTTCCTCTCCCCTCGGCAGGGATTTTCTGAGTAGAATTGCAGGAGACAACATGAGGTGCCTCGTCCTCTGAGCTCGGATGCTGTAGTCTTTGGAAGACTGACGGCCGATCTTTACAACAGCAGTTGACGATAATTTAGGTGCAGTGATGTCCAAGTGAGGACTCTTTGCACGTCGAGGCTCCTTCTCTTTCCTTGCGCTTGTGGAGGATCGCCTCACGCAGGTCAGAGGAACCACTCTGTCCGTTCGCCGCCGGGGGCTGGACTCGAGCGGTTCTATACAACTTTCCATCAGAGGCCCGTGTGATAGTCGACGGGATGCCCCGATAGTCAGAGGTTGGGATAGCTGCTGGGCTTGATGAGCCCGTGCTGTCCTAGACTTCTTCTTTTTAGCACTTGCAGGTGCGTAATAAGAAGAGTTTAAGTTGAATACCAGAGAGTCTGGCTTATCATCCAGAGAACTATCAGGGTCAGGACCGTATGAGAGATGGTCGAAGACTGATCGAGAGGAGCGTCGAACGGACGCTATGTGGCTAGAATTGAGTACCGTGCAGGCTGTCTGCATGCGGTTGTCTTCTGCTGTCGGATGACTTGTTTTTGTGCGGCTAGGAGTTACGACCGTGCAGGCTGGCCGCATGCGGTTGGCAATTATGGCCGCATGGGTTTTCTGCAAGCGATTGACTTCCATAGCCGTATGAGTTTCATCCATATGGTTGGCAACTATAGCCGTATAAGCTATGCGGCTGACAGATATGGCCGTATGAGTTTTCTTCATACGGCTGGCGGGTGTAGCCGCATGAGCTTTCTCCCTGCGACTAATACCATTATGCGGCACTGATCGTATAGAGTTCCTCTTTGCCCCTGCAAGTCCAGCATCATAGTGTTTTCTTCTGCCTGACTTGGGGACAGCAGAGTTGTCTACGGTCTGAAGTGGGGCCGCAGGAGAGTCTTGCTCGTCGTCTTGAACAACAGAGGGTATCTCTGCAAGAGCTTCAGTAGGAATGAAGGATCGGGGTCTCCACTCCTTGTAGGCCATCTTTGTGCGGGCTCGCTTGTGGACCGGGCCAGCGCTCCTGTCGGAGAGCATTTCTTCGAACACCTATTGGTCGAACCCGACGACCATCTTTTGTTGCGTCGAGCCAAGCTTGGCTGCATCCGATTGCGTCACCAACTCCTCAGCCGTGGAGAAGTTTGTCCCCAGCAGAGTCGCCATCGTATTTGCCATGAAATATAAAAGAATAAAACAATTATCGAAGGACCGGACTTTTACTTCATGTTACAAACTCGCTTGTACAAAGAAAGCCTAGGGACGAAAACCTAGGTACAGCAGTCTAAGTACAATTATTTATTTTAGATTCTGGAGGGTAACGATAGAGGCTCGGAAAGGCGACGGCAGCCCTGCCTTACTCCTTGGACGATCGGTATGCAGCCTTGGCTCCTGTGAAGAGATGGTTGGCGTTAATGAAGAAATGCTCTTCTTGCTTTCCCTCTATTATTCTTCTGGCTTCTCTCTCTCTGTGTGTATTTACTCTCTGATTATTGGGGGAGTCTCTCTGTATATCTCTCGGAAGGGAATGGCACCTTGCTTATTTATAGGAGTGGGGGCATCATTAGAGTTTGGATGATTACCCATTTTCAAAGTGGCGGCGGCCTGATGTTTAATCAATTGGACCATTAGTTTTAAGCGTGAAGGATCTTGGCCATAAATGGGGATAGTATTGAATCCTGTGAATGATTAATGTTGATTGCTTTAAATCTTCATGATTGGTTGTGTCAAGCTTGGAACTCTCACCACGTGTCCCATTGGCTTGATCATGAATGATATGACCTGATCTCATTAATTATGAGGATAACGTTAAATATGGTCATTGGGATCTGGTAAATCTCTGATTGATTTGTATCTCATAATCATCCTTGCTACCAGCTGTCAAGTCATGGGGGCAATTTAATCTCTGCCACGTGTCTTAATGGTGGACTCTGCCAGAACCGCATGAGACAGCGTCTCAGTGAGCCGCATAGGTATAGTACTTGCGAGCTGCATGGGATAGTTTCTCGGTGAGCCTCATAGGTATAGTACTTACGAGCCGCATAGGATAGTTTCTCGGTGAGCCGCATAGGTATAGTACTTGAGAGCCGCATGGAATGGCTTTTTGGTGAGCCGCAGGAAGATGATTCTTGCCAGCCGCATAAAGCTGTTTCTTCAATTGAGCCGCATGGGAGTAGCCACGTGGCAATCTAGGATCGTATCAAATATTTTCTTCCATTTCCGAAGAGTCTGTCATTATAACAGGACCATCATGACACTTCATGTCAGAGCCGTCAGCTGTCAAATCATAGCAGAGCATTGAATAAGGCCATTACTCGATGGCCAGCTGTATGAAGGGATCCCGTGGAGACATGTGGTGTTGATCGAGCCGCATATCTCTGTTGGTTGTATGTGAGCCGCATGTACTTCTGAGCCGTATGCGGTTGGGGGACTCATTGAACCGCATGGGACTGTCCCTGTGTGAGCCGCATGGACTCTCCTGCCCCGAGCCGCATGAGACTGAGAGTCTCTCTGAACCACATGGGACTACTCCTGTATGAGCCGCATGGGGTCCTCCTGTTCCGAGCCACATAGACCATCCCTATGTTTGCCATGAAATATAAAAGAACAGAACAATTATCGGAGGACCGGACTTTTACTTCACGTTACAAACTCGCTTGTACAAAGAAAGCCTAGGGACGAAAACCTGGGTATAGCAGTCTAAGTACAATTATTTATTTTAGATTCTGGGGGGTGACGATAGAGGCTCGGAAAGGCGACGGCAGCCCTGCCTTACTCCTTGGACGATCGGTATGCAGCCTTGGCTCCTGTGAAGAGATGGTTGGCGTTGATGAAGAAATGCTCTTCTTGCTCTCCCTCTATTACTCTTCTGGCTTCTCTCTCTCTCTGTGTATTTTCTTTCTGATTATTGGGTGAGTCTCTCTGTATATCTCTCGCAAGGGAATGGCACCTTGCTTATTTATAGGAGTGGGGGGATCATTAGGGTTTAGATGATTACCCATTCTCAAAGTGGCGGCGGCCTGATGTTTAATCAATCTGGACCATTAGTTTTAAGCATGAAGGATCTTGGCCATAAATGGGGATAGTATTGAATCTTGTGAATGATTAATGTTGATTGCTTTAAATCTTCATAATTGGTTGTGTCAAGCTTGGATCTCTCACCACGTGTCCCATTGGCTTAATCATGAATGATATGACCTGATCTCATTAATTATGAGAATAACGTTAAATATGGTCATTGGGATCTGGTAAATCTCTGATTGATTTGTATCTCATAATCATCCTTGCTACCAGTTGTCAAGTCGTGGGGGCAATTGAATCTCTGCCACGTGTCTTAATGGTGGACTCTGCCACAACCGCATGATATCCATGAACCGCATGAGACAGCGTCTCAGTGAGCCGCATAGGTATAGTACTTGCGAGCCGCATGGGATAGTTTCTCGGTGAGCCGCATAGGTATAGTTTTTGCGAGCCGTATGGGATAGTTTCTCGGTGAGTCGCATAGGTAAAGTACTTGAGAGCCGCATGGGATGGCTTCTTGGTGAGCCGCAGGAAGATGATTCTTGCCAGCCGTATGAAGCTTTTCTTCAATTGAGCCGCATGGGAGTAGCCACGTGGCAATCTAGGATCGTATCAGAGATTTTCTTCCGTTCCTGAAGAGTCTGTCATTATGACAGGACCATCATGACACTTCATGTCATAGCCGTCAGCTGTCAAATCATGGCAGAGCAATGAATAAGGCCATTACTCGATGGCCAGCTGTGTGAAGGGATCACATGGGGACACGTGGTGTTGATCGAGCCGCATATCTCTGTTGGTCGTATGTGAGCCGCATGTACTTCTGAGCCGCATGCGGCTGGGGGACTCTTTGAACCGCATGGGACTGTCCCTATGTGAGCCGCATGGACTCTCCTGTCCCGAGCCGCATGAGACTGAGAGTCTCTCTGAACCGCATGGGACTGCTCCTGTATGAGCCGCATGGGGTTCTCCTGTTCCGAGCCGCATAGACCATCATTCTGATATTTTCCATGCATCTATAATATATATATATATATATATATATATATAGAAATACACCCATATATACCAACTAACTCTTTAATGACAAATAATATATAAAAAAATTAATTTTAAATCACTAAAAGTAATTAGAAAATCTTGGGGGTTTACACGACTAGCAGTTAAATACAATAAGCTACCAATCATACCTCGATACTTACGCTGGTCGACATGTTTACCACTTTCATCAGTGTCAAGATTTGTTGATGTAGCCATTGGAGTTTCGATTGGCTTTACATTGTCGAAGTCGTACTTTTTTAGTATGTTTTTTGTATATTTAGCTTGATTGATGAATGTTCCTTTTGTGTGTTGTTTGATCTGAAGTCCTGGGAAGAAGTTCATCTCTCCCATCATACTCATCTCAAATTCACTCTGCATACACTTAGCAAACTCTTGACAAATTTTTTCATTAGTAGATCGGAATATGATGTCATCAACGTATATTTGCACAAGAAGAATATCATCATCTAAAGACTTGATAAATAAAGTAGTATCAACTCTTCCTTTTGAAAAACTATTTTCAAGTAAGAAGGCACTTAGGCGTTCATACCAAGCACGAGGTGCCTGTTTGAGTCCATAGAGTGCTTTCTTAAGTTTGAAGACGTGATCAGGTTTTTGAAAAAACTTTAAAACCAGGGAGTTATTTCACAAAAACTTCTTTCAAAAATCTATTATAAAATGCACTTTTTACGTCCATTTGAAATAATTTAAAATCATTAAAACATGCATATGCACAAAATATGCGGATAGCTTCTAGTCTAGCAATAGGAGCATATGTCTCGTCATAATCAATACCTTCTTCTTGATTATAACCTTATGCCACTACACGTGCTTTTTGCGTAGAACTTGTCCATCTTCACTTAATTTATTTTGTAACACCCATTTAGTACCAATTATCGATTGACCAATAGGTTTAGGAACGAGTTTCCAAACTTGGTTTCTCTTAAATTGATTAAGTTCCTCTTGCATGGCATCAATCCAAAAATTATCATTAAAAGCATCTGCTACATTCTTAGGTTCTACTTATGAAATGAATGCTACATTACCTGCTAGTTTAGTATCTCTATATGAAGAGCATGTACTTACAACTTTTGATATATTACCTATAATGAGCGTCTCTGGATGATCTGGCAAGAACTTCAATTATTCAAATCTATGAGTCAGATCTTCCACCAGGACTTTTATCGGTTCTGGCCTTTACATTTTTATCATCACTGTCGCTAGATCTGTGACTATTGAGCTCATCAAAAGTAACGTTAATGGATTCTTCAACAATCATAGATCTTTTATTGAAAATTCTATATCTCTTACTCTTAGCAGCATATTCGAGAAATATCCCTTCATCTGCTTTAGAATCGAACTTTCCCAAGTTGTCCCTGGTGTTCAGGATAAAACAGCAATATCCAAAAACTTTAAAATATTAAATATTTGGAATTCTTCCAAACCAAAGTTCGTAAGGTATTTTTTTCGAGATATGTTAAATTAACACCCTATTTAAAACATGACAGGTTGTACTTACAGCTTCTGCCCAAAAGTATTTAAGAAGATTGTGCTGATTCAGCATGACTCTAACAATCTCGCTTAGAGTATGATTCTTCTGCTCCACAACACCATTCTGTTGAAGAGTTCTAGGACAGAAAAACTCGTGGTAATATCCACTATCATCACAAAACTTTTTGAAATCAGTATTTACGAATTCGCCACCATGATCACTTCGGATACGAATAATCATGAAGCCTTTTTCATTTTGTACCTTTTTACAAAATATCTGAAATTTAAAAATTGTATCACTTTGTTTGATAAAAAGTAAACCCAAGTAAGGCGAGAGAAATCATCAACAATAACAAAGGCGTAGAGCTTACTGCCAAGACTAGCGACTCTACTAGGACCAAATAAATCCATATATATCAACTGCAAAGGTCTAAAAGTACTTACAACATTGATAGATTTAAATGTAGACCTATGTGTTTTGTTCTTTTCACAATCTGCACATACCATATCTCTCTTGAATGATATCTCAGGGAGTCTTTTTACCAACTTTTTAGTGCTTAGTCGTGAGATAGTGTCCATATTAGCATGTCCTAGCCCCATATGCCACAACCAGCTTTCATCTAAGTTTACTACTAGGCATCTTCCAGCATTATTAGTACTCTCTAGAAGGAAAACATAAATATTGTCTTCTCTAATCCCTTCATATACAGGATTATCATATGACATATCATATATTGTACATTTATCTTTTATAAAATTGATACCATAACCATTATCTGCCAAGTGACTTATGCTCAGTAGGTTACGTTTCAATTCCGTAACTAGACAAACATCTTTTATTACAGGATATGGAGATATACCAACAATGCCATTTCCAATGATATCACCTCTCAAGTTGTTTTCGAAGGAGAAGTATCCTTCTTTCTTCATCGATAGCGTAGCGAACAAAGATACATCACCAGTCATGTGCCGCAAACATCTGCTATCGAGGATCCACTCTCTTTTAGCATGAGATGGTTGAGGGTTCACCTACAAAACAAGTAGATGAATCCTTTGGTACCCATTTACTGAAGGGTCCATGTTGATTAGTCTTAGGTCTCCAAATTAGTGTGTGATTGTCAACAAGCTTTCTTGCTAGACAATACTGTAATATGTGCCCATGAGTACCACAGTACGTGCAAGTAAGTTTTGAAAATGTGTTAGTTGATTTTTGTTGACAAGCATATGTGGTTTCTTTGAAAACCTATATGTGAAAGCATGGTGATATTCGTGTTTCTTACGTACTTTCTGTGTTTTAGCCCTCTTAGGTGTATGCTTAGCCTTAGGACTAATTTTAGGCTATATCACAGGTATAGCCTGATTGCCTAACTTGATTTCTAACTTTTTAGAAACCACATAAGACTCTTCATTTTAGCGATCATATCAATGAGTCTTTGTACTGTGACTAAGAGCTTCTTCTTCTTTGTCATATAACTCTTGTATCTTGACATAGTCTCTTTCTTTCTTTTCAATTTTGAGGATAGCCTAATGATAGTCTACTTTAAGCTTGGCTATCTCATCCGTGTTACCAGTAGTAGATGTCTCTCTAATATCTTCAATGATATTTGACAGTCTAGCTACTTCGGTTGTGCATGCCATGACCTCTTTTAGAGACTGCTTATACTTGTCAAGCATATTTCTGTGTTCTTCAAGTAATTCGCTGAAGGAATTTTTTTAGCTAATCGAAAGTAAAATCATCATATAGAGGATTTGAGGATACCTTATCAAAAGCCATGAGACAGATATTAATATTGCTGCAGGGTTTATCTTCTTTCTCTGATTCACTAGCATCACTTTCATGCCAGATACTTGTATTTGCATACTTTCGACCAGTTGTTGTTCTTCGGCTTGATCATGATCTATCATATAGACTGCTTTTCTTTGGAGTTGGGCAATCCTTCTTCATATGCCCTGACTTCTTGCATCCAAAGAAGATTATTTTTTTTATTGCTTTCACGGACATCTTTCTTCTTTTTGTTTGATTTCTTAAACTTTAAGGATTTTTTGAAAATTTTCATTAGTAGGGCTTGTTCATCACCACTGGATGATTTTTATCAGAATCTTTGTATGTTGATCTACTGGCTTGAGCTTTGAAGGCGATAGATTTTTCTTTTGGGATTGCTTCTTCAAACTCTTGTAGGTCGAACTCATGGGTCATTAGCTTGCCCATAAGTGTTTCCAAAGTCATTGCGGTGAAATTGTTTCCTTTAATGATTATAGTTGCCTTTGGGTTCCAGTTCTTGGTTAAAGCCCGTAGCACTTTTCTGATCTTCTCGTAATTACTGTAACCCTTACCAAAAGATTGCAAAGGATTAGTAATATCAAGTAAACGAGTGAACATTTGTGTAATTGACTCGCCGGATTTTATTTTGAAAGATTCATATTCCTTTGTTAGTCTGCTGATTTTGGATTCCTTCACTTGGGAAGTACCTTCATGAGTTACCTCAAGAAGTTTCCAAATCTCATGAGACATCTTACAGGTTGAAACTTGATCGAACTCCATCTTGGTAATTGCACAGAACAGTGCATTGATGGCACGCGCATCTAGACTAACCTTTGCTTTTTCTGCCTCTGTATATTTATCATGAGGCTTGTCTGTAAGTACGCCATCGACTATTGCAGGTGCCGGTTTCTTATAATCGTCAATAACTATATACCAAAGATCAAAGTAAAAAGACTTTAAGAAGAATATCATTCGTATTTTTTTGTAAGTATAGTTTGTTCTATCAAATAGTGGGGGTCTATTTGTTGATTGCCCTTCACTGTTGAATATTGATTTCACGGCTTCCATATATACTCTTTGAGGTTGTTATATTAGAATATAACACGCTCTGATACCAATTGTCGGACCGTTGAGCACCTCTAGAGGGGGGTGAATAGAGTGAGTACGAATGCAGCAGAAAATAATCACCAATTAAAAATTAAAAGCAGATAACTATGGTAGTGAATAAAGAGACAATAAATAAATGTAGCAAGAGATCAGAGAATCAAACTCGGTGGACACTACGATATATACTTGTTTCCTTTTGGAGGACCAATCCAGTCGCAGGTACTCTTGCCTGTTGTTAATCTACTATTCATAAGCTAATTGAGAGCTTGCGGTCTCTTTACAACAGCGTGTTTGGTGACAAGTGCACGACCGACTTCACAACACCATGCTTGGTGATGAGCGCACGACCAGCTCCTAGAACATAGATGATTTCTAAACTTGAATGACCTCTTTACAACTCTGAGAACCAAAGTACTCGTAATCGAATCGATATTACTGGCTTTGGCTAAGAGATGTATAGGTGGAGTATGAAAGCTTTTTAGAATACTGAAAAATACTTCAGGAATAGATAAAAAGAAGAAAATGATGAGTGATTTGAAAAGGAAATTTCTCTTTTATTTATAGGTGTTTTTGAGAAACGAACTCGGGCAGAGTTCGGGCAGAGTTCAGATGCTAGGATTTCGCATACGAACGTTAGATGCAGATTTGGTAGGAACTGAATTTCAAATAACCTAGACCGAACTCGGTCAGAGTTCTGCTTGGTCAGAACAGTAAAAAATAAACCAAATTTGCATAGGTTTTGGGCTTTTTGGAATTGTGGACTTTTGAGATAAGTAGGTAGGCTTATTTTTGTTTGTGGACTGTGAATAACCTAAGCCAGTAATACTTAGTCGATTTTATAATTTATATTCTAGACTCAATAAAGGATAAAATACATAATAAACAGTAAAATGACTTAGACTGTTTCCAGTGCATAAAAGCTTCGGGATGATGATTTACATGCTTGCGGATGTTGTAGTATGCTCTTTGATATTGATTTCACTTGACCTGAAATGTTAGCAGCAGTCCGTATATTTTATGTATTGACTTAAGTCGATTGTTGATTTATCAAAATCGGGTGTGACCATTAGAAAATGGGCCAACAAGTGTGGGGTGGTGATGGTGACGATGGTGGTCTGGTGGTAGTGGTGTAGGCGGTTCTGTGGTTGGTGGTCTTCCTGATGTGGTTGTTGGACAGCGGAGCCAAGGTGGAGGCATTGGTGGTTGAGGTGATGATAGGTGGCGGGGATGATGGGGCTGGAAGAATGGTAGTTGGTTGGTCTGAGATGGTAGAAATGGTGTGGTGGTCAGCTGCTGTGGAGGTGACGGTAGTAATGGGTTGCTCTATGGTCGAGGAAAAGAGGGGATGATTTGGTGATTGGATGCCGGAGCTTGGTCGGGGTACGATGGCACTCGACGGAGCAGAGGTTGTGGGAGTGTCGGTGGAGGCGGTGGTCCCTATATGTGGTTGTCGTGTGGTGCAGGAGAAGGCTGCCGGTGATGGCTTGCCAGGGAGGGAGGTCAAAAATGGATAAGGGACTGCTACCTTAGATTGTGGGGAACTTGGCGGCTGTGAGCAGGAGATTAGGGGAAAAGTTGCTATAATGTATATTTGGGGAAGTGTGCATATATATAGGGTAGGAAGGGAAACCCTACAGAAAATGTATATGTAATAGGAATAGAAAATATAATGGAAAACTGCTAAGTACTAACACTAACGCTAACTGCTAACATTATTACCATCCATTGATTTAAATAGTACTAAAATAAATACTAGCTAATAATTAATAAATTAATTACTAGTTTATTAATAATTACTAGCTAATTATAATTTACCAACTTTCTGATACTAGCTTGTTAGGTTATATACTAAAAGCATCACTTTTGTAGTAACCTTATTTCCTTAAATTTTGAATGAGAATTGTATGGGCAAGTGTTTGCATATTTTATTTGTTGCAAGTGTTAATGCAAATGTCTGATATTCTATATTGTAGATAATATGGTGTGTTGTGTAACATAGAAGATCATATTATCAGTTACCTATGGAATATATAAATAGTTCACAACATAGATGGACTTGGACAATCTATTGGAAAGGTTGTAGTGTAATCTGGTATTAGTCTATCTTGACTATAGGTTTATACTAGTACACTTTGTGTGTATTGAACATGACCACTTGAGGTTGTTCTCTTTGTACTGACTACATAAGAGAACAAACACCTCTGTTATTATGGATGCTTGTGCTCTTAATCCGGATATAATAACTAACATGTATATACAGTGTACATTACTTTGACTCATGAAAGTGTGAGATTCATTATAGGTCAACAACATCTATGAATTGGGTAATAACATTGTATGTAGGATGGGTTGTTGATTATAAATGGATTCCATGTCCCGATACATCGGGTTGATGATGTCCCCTTAAGGAGCTCATAAGGATTTTTATGTAAACCCTGTAGGTGGATTATATCCGATATGACAAATAAAGTTGTGTTGTACTACTTAAGAATAAAAGATGTCGAATCAATATAGTTGTCAGTAACTTAATTTGATCGACGGACATTCGATATCTTAACATGGAGAGCCAAATGAGCATAAAATCAAAGGAGCCCACAAACATAATTTAGGATTAGGGATGTAGTGCAACAATAGCTCATTAGTGGACTGAGCTATTGTTAATGGGCCTGAATTGCGTGTTCGGGCTGAACACGGGATATCCAGATCCATTAGGAGGCATAACCCTAATTTTTCCTCATGGTTCCTGCCAAAGCCTATATATATCTTCTATTCTTTGGCCACCAAATTACTGATCAGAAATCTGAAGCTTTCTCTAAATTCATGATTCAAGTAAGGAGAGAAAGAGAGGGCTGCCAAGGAGAAGAAAAGGTTGGGAGATCGTCGCCCACACGACGTCCAATTCGAGGAAGGAATACGTACAGAAGATCTTGGGATCGTCCTCTCGAGATTGCCAGGAACTACTTATCTTCTTCCCACCGCAGGTATAATTCGTGAACCCTAGTTTTCGCCTATGAAGGATTAGAACACGTATTAAATCTGTAACTTTCTATCGATCAATACGCACACCAAAGTAAGTGTCATGGGAATCCCCAGTTCCATCATAGCTAACTATGAGCTTTATCCCACAACCAAAGTCCTATCTTGGTAGGCTAACATTAGGACCGATATTAGCCCTAATACGACACGAGGGAAAACGAATAACCAATAAATTGCCAAAAACTTTTAAACCAAAATAATTAGTAATAATTATTTTATTTATAAAACATAACTTCAATAATATTTCTCTATATAAAAATAAATATTTATATCTTATATATTTTTTTGAAGTGGACAACAAATTAAATTAGTGTAAATATCTCACATAAAGTAGTTTTTACAAAACCAATGATCCAACAAAACCCCGATAACAATTTACGATCGAAAATATTTCCTCGATATTAGAATTGCACAATTTTCAAATATTTAGGGAAAAATTCAAAAGAAGTAGAACTTTCAAAATATTTGATAAATCAAGATTTTGATTAACAGAGGTTACACCGATACATATTTTGGGTCAATGCAACTCTTTGAGTCAACGACTCAGCATAATACACCATGCGGAGCAGGCCATTACAGGAAGGATATGTTTACATATCTACACTACTACTCCCCGCCCCCGACTAGTATAGTGGATCCAACTATGGTACGTTACGACACAAAATTCTAGGAGAATGTAGAAAGTCTTCTCGAGAATCAGTATCCATACAAGTACAAGAACAACAACAGGGCTTGCAAAAGATTCACCAAGATATACAAGAAATAACATCTCATGATGGGATCCGAAAATACCAATCTATGTAACCATCTGTCAAGAAATCAAGCATATCTACACTAGATAAAATAAACATAAAAATTATCATAAACGAAAATTTATCAGAGAATATACTCGACTGAGGTTCAGATCAATGAATATCAAATAGTGCCTGAACTAAAGTCCAAGTGACCTATATATGATGTATCAAGGTCAAATAGTGTTTTGAAGTCAACAATATATTTAATTAACTCAAAACTAGGTTTCTAGGTCAAAATTATGTCACAATAGTCAAAGTAGGTCAAATCTCGGTTAAAATAGTCAAACTAGGTCATTTTCTAGTTTCTAAGTTGATTTTACCTATTTATATGGTTTATAAAGTTATAATAGGTCATAACAAGTGACTATTTGGTTTTTAGTTACTAACTAGGTCAAACTAGTCAATACTAGGCCAATACTAGATTTTTAGACTATACAATAAGTTTCTAGCATATATTATTCTAAGATATACTTCTACATATAATTTCTAGCAATACCTTGCCCTATGGCTATTTACCTTGCTCAGTATCACGTTATCTTAATCCGTATAAAACATTTACTTGATACCTTAGTCCGTGTCTCAAATACCTTAGCTATTAGTCAATACCTTAGTTCTAGGATCAATACCATGGGTAAACTAGGTTTTCTAGTCCATGCTAATCAATACATTGTTTCTAGGTCCATACCTTGAAAGTATTAGCCATACTAAGTACTATTACCAAGTATCAATACATATATCTTACATCTCTACTAGTTACCTATTATATAGGATTACCTTAGTCAATTTACCCTTTATATATCCATGGATGTACCCATTGCCTAGTACATATACCATTATCTTTACATATCCATAACATATACCAATATGCCCTTTATCCATATCTAAACATTTACTATTTGCCTATATAATATACATATATCCATATATCCTAATATAGACCCATATCCCTAACCATTTACCCATTATTATACTCCCATAAATGTTTGTCTACACTTACCTATGGTGCTAGGTTACTCCCTTACTCATATACTATATATATCCATATAGCCTACATGCCATAGTACACCAAAATATCGCTATCCTCATGGTATAATATATCCCTTATACTATACGTATAAATATATATCTATATCCCTATGTATCCTATAATATTGGTATATATATGATACATATATAAAATACAAATATAAAATTGTACCCTTGTTATCCTATGCATACCCATGGCTTACCTTGCTGCTAAGGTATTTACCTTTATCCTTAGAATTACTTTAACTACCTATACATATACATATACACCTATATATACATATATAAATAGCATATCCTTAGGATACCATGTTCTACCTGCTACTTGACATACCCTATACTATGATATGTCATGATATCTTAATTCATTAAGCATCCCACGTTTTATACTATACCCTGGCTACCTTACTTATACCCTATATAGCATAACATGTATTCTAGTATCTTATTTCTATATACACATATACCTGTAGATATCTATCTTTGATCCTTGCCACATATATGTATAGATATGCATCCTAGGTTACCTACAATTGATACCAAGATACCTATATCCTTACCTTATGACATGTATAGCTATAGATTATAACAATATGTTTACCAATATACCTATATATCAATATACCATTCTATCCTATTACCCATCCAAATTATTCTAGGATACCCTATCCTTACCATATCCTACCAATCATACACATATGGACTCACTCATCATACTCTTAGTATTTAACATTTTAATATTATCCATTATCTAGTTCTAATATCCAACATCTTAGTATCTTGACCAATACCTTATCCTCATAGATACTTACCCAACTAACTCTAATACTAATACTTGATACCAAATAGGATACCTTATTCAAGTTCCAATACTCACTTAGCCTTACTCATTATATCAATATCCTCATGGTATCCAAGTATTACACTAGTACCTTGCCCCAAACTTTAGTACATTGACATATAACTTATATATACTTAACTCACTTGATAACCACTTGTATCAATACTAACACACACTAACTAACACATACTACCTAACATAATATATATATATATATATATATATATATATATATATATATATATATATATATATATATATTCGTTCAAGGGCGGAACATCTACATCCTTCTTGCCCAGGAGATGATCTCTTATATATATATATATGTGTATATATATATATATATATATATATATATATATATATATATATATATATATATATATTCGTTCAAGGGCGGAACATCACCAATAACATCCTTCTTGTCCAGGAGATGATCACTTGTATGAAATTCCCGGCGAGGGGAGGGAACATAGCCATTAAGCTCGACATGGAGAAAGCTTACGACCGGCTCGACTGGCAATTCATGATATGGGTTCTCAGAGCCTTCAGATTTTTGGAAGCTTGGACGGACATCATTTACAGAGCCATCAACAACTCTTGGTTTTCTACCGTCATCAACGGCCAAACTGACGGCTTCTTCAAGGCCATTCGCGGAGTTAGACAAGGAGACCCCCTATCCTCCACCATCTTCATCATAGCTGCCGAGGCCCTGAGCAGGAACCTCAACTACATGGTCAACACCCCCAACTTCCTCCACTTCCATACCACCACGGGTTGTCCCATTATTACCCATCTGACTTACGCTGACGATGTGCTCATTTTCTCTTCCGGAGACATCGGAGTAGTACAAGTGGTCTGTAACACCCTTGAGAAATACACCAGATGCTCCAGACAACGGATCAACCGGGATAAAAGTGTCATATACACTCACCACACCGTCGATAGAGGCCACTTGGCTGCCCTCACCAACCTCACCTACTTCTCCACTGCTTCCCCGCCGTTCACCTATTTAGGATGTCCACTGGTATATAGCAGATCCAACTCGGGGATTTTTGACGGTTTGGTCCGCTAGGTAACGAAGAAGATAGAAGGTTGGCACAACGTGACCTTATCCCCCGGAGGAAAAATTATTCTCATCAAACACGTGCTATCCTCCATCCCTATATACACTCTGGCGGTCTGCTCCCCACCATTGAAGGTCCTTTCTTCCTTGGAGGCCCCTTTTGCCAGCTTCTTCTAGGGCCACTCCAATGGCCGGGATAGGCACCACTGGGCCAGCTTGGATTCTATGGCCAAACCAACTAACGAGGGGGGCCTCGGCTTTCTCCAATTGACGCACATCGTGGACGCCTGTTCTATGAAACTATGGTGGAAGCTCAGAACACACTGCTCCCTCTGGTCGAGGTTCATGAAATCTATATATTTCCCCCACTCACACCCCATCACGGCCACCGCTAACAGCCGATCCTCAGCGTCGTGGCGTCGCATTCTCCGCGGGCGTCAGCTTGCAGAACCCCACATCCATTTAAGTCTCGGATATGGGGACTCCTCCCTATGTTTCGAACGGTGGATCGGTGCCGAGATATTCCACCTTTCCCCTAACGCCGCCCGGCACTTCATGATTAGGGACTTCTGGGACCTAAACGACGGAAGGCAGCGAGACCTGATTCGAGAGTGGCTTGGACCAGAGGCGGCTTTCTAGATCGCTACTGCGGACATCCTGATTACCGACTCTCCTGACCAACTGAAGTGGTCCCCTACTAGCGGGGGTACATTCACCATGGCTTCCGCCAGATGAGAGTTGGGCAGGAAAGGCTCACCTGATCCCCTGATTGCACCGTTCTGGCAAACATACATCCTCCTCAAATGGTCCTTTCCGATCTGGCGAGTACAGCGTAGGAAGTTCCGGACCGATGACTCTCTATCCAAAATCGGCTTTAGCCTTGCATCCAAATGCCACTACTGTACCCCCCATCACCCGGAAACAATGGAGCACATCCTGGTCTCCAGCGGGCACGCCAACTTGGTCTGGCGAGATCTCTATAGCCGTTGTCAGGGGAGACCTCCTCCCGGGGGCTTCAACGATCTCCAGATGCATTGGGGAGATACCCATGGTCATCAGATCATCGCGGTCGCCGGCATCTGGGTTCTCTGAAAGAATAGGAACAAACACAGATACGAAGGGCACCAACTCACCCCTCCTCAGCTGGTCAAAGAAATCCTACGGCAAATCCTTAAATCTCGGAATCGCTGCTCCCACTCCTCGGAGCACTTTTGGCAGGCTTTCCTCTAGCCTAGGTCTCGACCCCTCTGAACGGGCCCCTCCCGTTGCTTTTATTTGATTTTTGTTCAGCGCTCAGCGCGCGTACTTGTATAGGCTTCGGCATTTTGTGCCTATTATATTATTAAAGATTTCTCGTTAATATATATATATATATATATATATATATATATATATATATATAGGAACGAAAACTTTATTGAAGTAACAGACACAAAATACCGAAGCCTATACAAGTAAGCGCGCTCAACGCGACAAAAGGAAAGGAAAATAAACAGCGTGAGACGCGCACAAAATGAACCAGATCTCTACGACTGCCAACAGAGGCGAGAAACCCGACGGAAGACCTAAAGAACGGCCTCCCAAAAAGTGTTGGGGCCGTGAGTGCAGTGCTGCCTAGCTTTAAAATTTTGTTTGATAACCTCTCTAAACAAATGTGTAGGTAGGAGTAGGCGACCTTCATATCTAAATTTGTTCTTGTTCTTCCATAAAACCCAGATTCTAGCAGCTACTACGATCTGATGTCTGTAGGAGCGGGTCCAGCTGGCCAGGAGATTGTGGAAGCCGCCAGTCGAGAGGACAAGGCTAAGTCTATTGTGAAGATTGAGCCAAATGTGATTCGCCAACTCACCCGAAAGTAGGATGTGCTCAGCCGATTCTGATTGGTCCTCCTTGCAGCAATGGCATCTGGACACTAGGTTGAATACGATAGATTTGATAGAGTCGTTCGTCGAAAACTTTCGTCGAAATGTGCGCCAGATAAGGATAGACCATTTGATGGGTATGCAAGACTGCCAAAACATAGCAGAAATGGTATCTGGCACGCCACTGCCTCTCGCCACTGCTCTGGCGGTAGCCAGTGAGAAAGTCTGGCTTAGGTTAGGTGACCATCTCCACGTGTCAGATGTGTGAGTGGTCCTTAGGTTGGCAGCTCGAAGACCGTTGACCGCCGGCAGACCGAACCAGTCTCTAACCCTCCCCCAATTCCATCCAGAATCGTCTACCCAAAGATCCATAATCTCAAGTCCCGGCAGAGTACGGACGTTGGACTAGATGGTGTCTTCCCCAAACCACCGTTCCAAACGGGCCGATGAACGGCTGTCGGCCAACTGCTGACGTATAAAAGGTTCTGTGAGGTTGTGTCCACGAATCATGCGATGCCATGACGCCGAAGATCTGTTGTAAGTGAGAGCCTCCTACAGATGAGAGAATCTGGAGTATCTAGCTCTCATGAACCTCGTCCATAGCTAGGTCTCCGTACGCAATTTCCACCATAACTTCATGGAGCAGGCGTCCACGATATGGGAAAGTCTGATGAATCCTATACCTCCTTCTTCGGTTGGTTTGGCCATGGTACCCCAACTGGCCCAGTGGTGTTTGTCCTTGCCGTCGTGTTGGCCCCAGAAGAACTTGGCGAAGAGGGATTCAAGAAAGTGGAGGACCTTCATGGTGGGGGAGAAGACGGTAAGGGTGTACAGCGGGATAGAGGAAAGGACGTGTTTGATAAGGATCAATTTACCTCCTGGAGATAATGTTACGTTATGCCATCCTGCGATCAGTTTACGGATCTAGTCAACGAGTTTGTCGTATATACCCAAGTTCGATCTTCCGTACACCAGTGGACAGCCCAAGTCGATAAAAGGCAGGTAGGCTATGGCGAATGAGGTTATGTCGGAAAGAACAGTCGAATGAGATCTGTCATCTTTGTGATGGGGATAAATGACGCTCTTGTTGTTATTGATGCGCTATCCGGAGCAACTTGTGTATCTCGCAAGGGTGCTTAACACTACCTCGATCGATTGGAAGTCACCAGAGGAGAAGATAAGGATGTCATCAGCGTATGCCAGGTGGGTGACAAGTAGACAGCCAGTGGTGGTATGGAAGTGGTAGAAACCGAGAATTCTGGGCATGCTATTGAGGTTTCTGCTGAGCGCTTCTGCCGCAATGATGAAAATGGTAGAAGAGAGGGAATCCTCTTATCTAACCCCTCGGGTGGATCGAAGAACTCCGCCGCCTGACCATTGATGATGGTGGAGAACCATGTATTGTTGATAGATCTGAAGATAATACCAATCCAAGATTCAGAGAATCTAAACGTCCTGAAGACCCAGATCATGAATTGCCAGTCCAGGCGATCGTATACCTTCTCCATGTCTAATTTGATGGCAATGTTTCCTCCTCTAGACGGGAACTTCATACATGTGAATATCTCTTGAGCTAGGAGAATATTGTCAGTGATGTTACGGTCTTGAACAAAACTACTTTGCTCTTCGAAGATAATTTTGGGGAGGAGATTGGACATTCGGTTGGCAACGATCTTTGATATAATCTTGTTGGTGAATGTGCATAAGCTGATAGGGCAAAAGTCTTTGAAGGTTTCTGGGTTGTCTTTCTTGGGGATCATGATGTTTGTACAGGAAATAGATTTAGGATATCTCGCCTCCTGGAAAAAGGCAATAGTAGCCTCCAATAAGTCATATTTTAAGGTGGGCCAACAGGATCTGAAGAATACGCTATTGAAACCAACGAGCCCTGGGGCACTGTGTTCTTTTATAGACCAGACAGCCTCCTCTACCTCTTCCAACGAAGGGGTAACCAACAGGGTCTCGTTCTCGCTGTTGCTGATGAGGGATGGAATTTTGGATAGGAGCGCGTCGTCTCTAATGACCTGCTCTTTAGTAAAAAGTTTAGAGTTGAATTTCTCCGCCGCAGCCTGAATGCCTTTCCGGTCCTCCACCAGGACGCTGTTATCGTCGGATATCAAGTGAAGTTGTAATTGGTTTCTGCGACCTTTGACACACGCGTGAAAGAAATTGGTATTTCGATCACCTTCGGTGTCCCAGGTCAATCTGGCTTTTTACCTCCAGAAATCCATTTCCACCTTAAGCCTTGATTTGAGAATAGCTCTGGCGAGGTTGAGCATGGCGCAAGCATTCAATGATCTATCTGCGGTAAACGAGATTTTAGCACGAGTGACATCGTCTTCTGCCTCCATAATGGCCTGGAAGATGTCTCCAAAAGCCGTCTTGCTCCAGGACGATAAAGCTTTGTGAGTGACTTTAAGTTCTGCCGCCATGCGTAACAGAGGGTCAAGTTCCGAAATGGAGTTCCACGCGGATGTTACAACATTCTGGAATTGGGGATGATGCCTCCAGAAGTTGAGGAAGCAAAATGGTTTTTTTGGTGCCGGTGTGGTTGTTGTTGATCATGATGAGGAGAGGGGAGTGGTCCGATTCAGTGGAGTTCAGATAAGAGAGGTTTATGATCAGGCCCATGTCAGACCAACGGTCGTTGACCATCGCTCGATCTAAGCGGGAGTACTAGCGCCGATGGCCCTCTTGCATGTTGCACCGGGTGAATGTGTTGCCGTGGAAGGGGATGGAGCTTAGGTTTCCGTGGAAAATAAAGTTGTTGAAATCGTCCATCGCAGGCTGGGGAGGCGAGCGACCACCGGATTTTTTCTCTCTGGTGGACACTGTGCTGAAATCTCCGATGCATAGCCACGGGAGACCTTGGTAGGGAGAGGTGGCTTCTAGCAAGTCTTCCTAAAGTAATCTGTGCTCAGTGTAGTCACAGCTACCATGGACGGCAGAAAGAATGGAGCGGGATTTGAGGGCCAGATGTTTGACCCAACAAGAGAGATTTTGAGGCGAATCTTTTATGATGGCCAATTTGAATTTAGGCCCGATAAAGATCCAAATGTCATTACAACCGGTGATGGCATGGGGGAATCCGAGCTTGAGTTGAGTGGCTTTGATTTTTTTGGGGGGATTTTAGGTTCAATAACGATAACGATATCTATACGATTAGTTTTTTTGAGACTGAGGATTCTGTTCAGCGTCGGTTTGTTACCAATCCCTCTCACATTCCAGGATATAATGTTAAGCATTTGATGGGATAGTGGAAGAGGGTGGTTAATGTCACTACCACATTTCTAGTATGAGGGCATTTTTGTCATTTTTGGGGTAATTTAAATTTATTAGAATTTATTTGAATTTTTGGGAATTTTTAGGAATTATTTTGGAATTGATTGGTGCTAGTTTTAGACATTGACTCATGTTGACTTAGGAGGTTGTCCTATAGGCTAACCTAGGTCAGGACTACTTGGTCAGGTTAAGAAACCCTAATATGACCTAAGTTAGTGAATTCAAGTTCATTAGAATTATTTTGAGGGAATTTGGAGTTAGTTTGGTCTAGGAATGACTTGTGAAATCACAAGTCATGATCATGACTTAAAACCTTAGAGGCTCAACCTAACCTAGTCAAACCCTAGTCCAACCTTACTTGGCCGGCCACCACTTAGTCTAACCTAGGGATTCCCCCACTATAAATACCCTCCTAAAATCTAGGGTTGCCTCTTTCTTAGGAAAAGCTCAAGGTTCAAGGAGGTTAGTTTCCTATTGTATTTTAATTCCTAGAACTCCTTTCCTCTTCTTTTTTCTTTCTAATTTATTCCATTAGGTCCTAATATACCTATTCTTACTGTTGCTAAGGTCTCATCTCAGTTTGAGGTTGTTTTGATTGGATTGGGATATCAAGAGAGGAGCTCACAAAGAGGAGTTTTTCTTGAAGGTTCAACAATAGGTAACTTTCTCATTTCTCCATGGATCTTCGATTTGTCTTCATCATTAGGAAGCCCTAGGGGTCCCCTAAGTGTCTGCATTAGTGTCGTGTTGGGTTTCGTAAGTTTCGTGTCCATTTGGACACGTATCAGTGGTAGAGTCTAGGTGTTTGTCGAAATGCCACTGAGAGTATTTCGATTTGGTTTGTGCAAAGTTTTTAAATAGAAATTAGGGTTTTGATATTGTCTGTGGGTTTCTTGTGTCTGTGCTTGGTTTTCGTGTCATGTCAGGCCTAGGGAGACACGTGGTGCACACACGCGTGCGCGCTACAGTCTTCCCCTGCTACTCGAGGGCTGTAGCAGACACGACACGTATTGTATTGACACGAGACTTGACACGTGGCATGGGGCCATGACTGACACCCCGTGTGTCAAGCCCCATGTGTCCCCGTGTCGTGTCGTGGAAGAAAATCCATTGTGCACGTGTCGAGCACTGCGTGTTTCCAGTGTTCATATTTGTGTTCCTGTGTAAACTGTTTTAAATGCTTTAAATAATGTTTTTAATTGTTAATTAGTTCCTAAATATAATGTATATTATGTAGTAGTTTCAGTTTCCTTGTTAGTTTAGGTTTTTGTCTAGTAATGGGATTCGAAATGGAAGGAAACATTGTTTCACTGATACTCATGTTCTGTGAGTTTCCAGTTTTGAAAACCCATCTATTTTTCCTATTTGTTTTGTTGTATTCAACTGATGATGTTTTCCACATGTTACATTTCATGCTAATTAAGTTTCTAGAATCAATTATAGGTTTTGGTCGTGAGTTGGAGGTTTTGGCTATTGAGTTCATTCTCAAATTTGAAACCTGGGAACTCTTTGCTAACTGGAAACTGAGATTTCCAGATTGGTTCCATTAAAAACTGATGTTTAAATTATTGAGAATGGGTGGGGTATTGTTGGTATTGTAACTGATTTCCTCCTCTTAATTTGTCTGAACAGTGATTCACTAGACATGAATTCAGTGAGTGCCTGGACCTGAGTCCCCCTTCACTGAATTCATGAAATCTGTGAATAGGTTCATATCTAGTAATGTGTTTGGCTAAGTTTATTTCAAATCTGAGATTGTGAAGATAGGATAACTAATTTGTTTGGGCTAAACCTGAGAGTTCCATATTTTTCCCATTGATAACTTGATATTTACTGAACTGTTGAGAAGGAGATTTGATGATGTGAGGTTTGAAGGTAGTGAACTGCTACATTTCCAGTTTTGCATTGATGTATTAAGCCTGGATTGATTTCCTTTCCTTGCCTTGTATGTTGTCCCTGTTAGATGGGTTAGTTTCACATTCGAATTAGTTGTTTAGAAGGGAATTGAAATTGAGGAATTGAATCCCTGTTTCCAGATTTTGTAAACTGGAAAGGGATGGGGTTGTGGCTCATTTCTGTCCATTACCTGAGAATAGGTTATTGACTATTGGGTGGGTTCAATTATGTGTATACCTGAATTGATTTTCCTTTTTTATTTCAATGGTTGTTCTTCTAAACCTGAGATTCCAGTTTTTCCTATGTTGAACTGTTTTCCTGTTTTTTTTTTCTTTCATGCTACCATTGTTCATATGGCTCCCTATCATACACCCTCACTTAACAGTCACCTTCACTCTCTTGACACACTAGTACATCTGTGTTCCCTCTCTCTACATATATATTTATATATGAATTGAGATAGATATATTAGTTTCCTATATATATAAATGAGTGTATGTGCCTATATATATTTTAGATATATATAGTGTATGGGTGATACATATGAAATAATGTATTATATATATGGTTGTGTGGTGATATGTATAGATAGCCTATGGGTATATTCTAATTTTATATATATATATATATATATATATATATATATATATATATATATATATATATATATATATATATATATATATATATATATATATCAATGTGTATATATATCAATGTGTATTGATTAGCTATAGAGGATGTCTTGGTAGATATGTATTGGTAGGCTTGACATAGTATAACCTAGAATAGTCTTGTTAGAGCCTAGACTGACTTGTTAGACCTAGTTAGTTGGGTTTAGACTTTTTTTGACCATAGTTGACCTAGTTTGACTAGTGCAGTTGACCAGAGTTGACCAATGGTTGACTTTGGCCTAGTTTGACCTAGATTCATGTAGAATGCATAGTAGGACTTCTTTATACTATTCTGGACTTGTTGTGACTTGTGCTGTTCTGATTAGGAGCCAGACACCACTCCTCGGACAATAATTTTTCATATTGGACACTCAGATACAGGCGAGTACATTCTCTGATCATTTCATATCTTGCTTAGAATTATTTCCTACATTAGATTACTTTACTTGTACTGTCACGTTGGTCACACGGATTGGTACTATATTGTAACACCCAGTTTTCCAGATGAGGGTATTTTTGAAATTTTGTAATTATAATTATTACTCATTGATATTTATTTCACATTATGATTTTTGATAATTTTTAATTATTTTTAAACTATTTAAAACTGTTTTTAGTCATGACTTGTGATTTTGACGTGCTGCTAGTGAAATCGTAAAGACTGCATGACCTAGAGCCTAACCACGTCATTAGGATGATTCAATTATTATTTTTAGCCTAGGGGTATTTTGGTCATTTTGACTTAATTGAATTATTTGGTGATTTGTTGAATTGGTGAATTTTTGGTTGACTTGACTTGTTGAGACCTAGTGAGCTAGCCTAGAAGCTAACCCTAGATATGGTGACCCTAGTCTAACTTAGGTTAACCTACATTTAGTCATTAGAAACTAATTTTAGGATGAGGGGATTTGGTTTAGTGCATTTAAGTCATGGTTTATGATTTCATGAAATGGCTTATGCCTTAATCTTTTATTTGATCAAGACTTAGCCCATGGCCCATAACTAGAAGCCCTAACCCTAACCAAACCCTAAGTAACCAGCCACATAGGGATCCCCACCCTATTTAAACACTTAGTCACTAGGGTTGCCTCCTTTTTTATTATTCCAACACTAGGAGAAAAGAAAAGGTATTGTCCCTCTTCCAAAAATCCCCATAAATCCATTTTAGTTCCTTTTTGATTCTAGTTTCTTGCATTAGAACCTAATACTCTCCTACTTTTTGATTTTGGGGTTTAATCCCAGCTTTGGAACAATTTGGAGCTTTTGGCATCAAGAGGAAGAATCCCCCATTTGAAGCTTTTCCAAGCTTTTTGCACACATAGGTAAAACCCCTTAAATTGATTTAAACATCAGTTTTCTTTGAATATAGGGCTAGATCTAGGAGTCCCCTAGGTGTCCCTGAAATTTGGGTGAATTTTGTGTCCGTTTGGTGTCCGTATCGGACACGTGTCGTAGTGTGGTGTAGGTGTTTGTTGAAATGCCTCTATGGATTGAATATTGATATTTTTTGAAACAAATTATATATTTGAGTAGCTCTTCATGTGTAGATTTAATATTTGTATGACTGAGCACGATTCTATAGTTTTTTCGTGTCCAAAATGGACACGTACCTCGAGCACGATACTGCGCACAGGCCCCGTACGGTGTCCTGCTGCCACACGTTCACATCCGACACGACACGACTCGGTTGGACACCAAAATTGGTGGACACCTACGGGCAATGACTGACAGCACGCACACCAAATTTTAGGCCATATGTTTGAGCGGTTTGGGAGAAATCTTGACCGCACCGTCTCGATCAACACGCACACACGCGCACAGGCACGTCCTGATACGTGTTCGTATCTGGGACACGGCGACACGTTGGCCTATTTCAGGGTGACACACACGTACCCCTATGTACCCTCTAGGACTGTGCACGAGCATGGGTCACATCGAGCTCTGTGTCAAGTCCACAATGACTCGACACGCAAGCACGAGGCAGTCTTCACTGCCATTTACTGATTTTTGTCCCACTTCGAAATTGGACACTTCGTGTCCTAATTTCTGGACACATTTAGACACCACTGGACACGTGAGATATGTGTCTATGACTGAACACAATTTTTCCTATTTTTAATTTAAATTTTGATATTGAAATTGGATTTTGAAGTGGGTTGCTGATACATTGTTTGAACTGTCAACTGATGCACTTGTGTTCTTGACACTTGGACACACTGGGACACCATGTATTGACACTGCTATGCTCACATTCACCCTTTGACACATTGGCAGTACACACAATGCTCTCACACACATGTATAGCTCATGCCTACCTTTATTCACTATAGGTGTCATTTCCTGCCCATTCATATTCAGATACCCAACTTAAATTCTGCATATTGCATACCTTGCATAATGCTTTCACTGCTAACACATTGTGTCAGTCCATCCTTTCCCTCATGATCAATATCTACATAGGTTTATTCCATGGTTTGATGTTCAGTTCTCATGTGCAATGATTGGACTTCGAAATTTCTGAGATTGAACCCCAATGCAATGCCATATCACACACAGGCCTCACACAACTGTCCTGCATTGATCACCCCTATTAACCTGCTGTCCTATCCACATTGCCATGTGGTTTCCCTTGGTATCAGCCATGTCCAGACCATGTATCACAAATCCTTGTTTAGACCAATTGTGTGGAGTTTTCCCCTTTTTTTCACTGGTACAGTTCTGTTTTAGGAATGGTTTTCTTCCATTCCATCAGTCCAGTAATGGACTTGATGATTAGCATGGTGGTTCACCACCCACTTTAGTATCTTGTTCTGCATATTGCACTCACACACTGTCCTGAGAATTCACACACACACACTGTTTCCTGTTAAACACAACCTGAGATCATGTCCTTCACTTTGATTGTTAACACACATGCCCACACATTGTCCTCCTATGATACACTCACACATCCACAGATTTTTCCTCACCACACACTCACACACACACATATATGCATTGATGATATTCCTAAACTGAATGTTAGGGCCTGTGTTGTAAATATCAGGTATTGGCATTGATTGAAATCTGATTTCAGGAATTGAGAATGGGAGTTTGTGTTGTACTGGGAAGTTGTTTCATGTCCTTCTTTGAACTGAATGTCACTGAGTTTGGTGTTTGTTTGGGTTCCAGTTGCAGGTTGGGGGTGTATCAGTAATATGTATATGTGTGAGGGTGTGAACAAGGTTAGGATGGTGTTGGTGTCCAGAGTATTACCTTTGGTCTACTGTAGAGCTTCAGCTTCAGTTAGTTGGTGTTAGGCTTGATGATTAGGTAGGTGTCGGTAGCAGTAGGCAGGGAGCTTGAGCTAGCCTTGGCTTGGCCTGACTTTTCAATACAAATACATGTGCAGGCAGTGGTTCAGCAGCAGCTTGCCTTGGCTTGCACTGCTGGACTTTAGCAGTGGTTTAGAGCAGTAGGCAGGGGATTGAGTTCAAGCTATGGATGGGATGTGTGAAATTAAGTTGAATGGGGTTTACTTGATGAGAGTTCAGGATAGTAACCTGAGAATAGATGGATTAGTTTGGTTGAATGTTAATTAGATTTTTGTTTGATTAGAAGTTAACTAAGATTAATCATAAATTGGCTTGTGTATATATAAGAGTGAGTTTTATTATGTGTTGTGGGTTGATTAGGGGCAGTAGAGAAGGGAGCAGGTGCAGGTTGAGGGCTTCATAGGTTTTCTTTGTGTAAGAGTTAGCCTTTTGTAGATTTCAGTCCAAGTTAAGTTCGTACTAAACCTTAGTGTCCTTTCCCTTACCCAGTCCAGTCTTCCCTTTTCTGGATATCATAGATATATTCATAGTATGTAGGAAATGCTTCGTAATGGGTATGTATATGGGAGAGTTATATAAGTCTAGGACTAATAGGTAAGTTAGTTGTTTGTTAAGTCATGGAATGAATGTTGAAGTGGAGGATGAGCTTGATTAGCTTAGGGTATCATATAGAGTATAAAATGTATATCTAGGAGAGGGCATGGGCCATTGGCCGCATGGTTTGAGGGAAGTGAGGAATAGTGTGAGTTGTTGTGTGAGAGTTCACATATTGTATATATATTATTATATAGATATGATATGGATTAGTTGATATTGTACTTATATAGATATAGATATGTGATGCATAGGCTATATATGCCTAGGGCTATAGACTTAGGGTATATACATTGTTATGTATATAGGAAATAGTGTTAAGGTATCCTAGTTACACTAGTATATGGTTGGTGTCTAGATAGCCTTAGATAGAGTTTGACCAAACTCTAGATTTTGACCCAATAGGCTAAGATTGACCAATAATTGACTTGGGTTGACCCAGAGTTGACCAAGTTTGACTTGGACCTAGTTTGACCTAGATAGTTGACCAGGTTTGACTTAGAGTTGACTTTGACCTAGATTGGCCTAGAAATCATATAGATTGCATCATAAACTCCATTTATCTTATTTTAAGCACATTATAACATGTATTACTCTGTTTAGGATATTGTGACTCTGGTGCAGGCATCTGATATTACACTACTCTTTTCAGAGTATCAGGCGAGTACATTCTCTGATAGTTCTCTCATTTATTTGTCAATTACTGTACTTCAGTTCTAGTTAGCTGTATGTGATTCTCTGCTACAAACACATATTTTTATTTTTGAATCCATGTATGCGACACACATACTTACTTGTCTTACCTCTATTATTCGAATCACCATACGAATCACCATACGAATCACTATTCGAATCACCCTATTTGTATCTTCATATGTTGGTTGGAATTTTATTCGATTGATGTGTCGAATTTTGGATTCATTTGTATTATATGGGCAGGGAAATACTTGAATAGACATGTGAACATTCCCACTATTCGAACCACCCCCTGTGAATATATTCGAACGATAGCCATTCCACACCCGGCCAGGTGTGTGATGTGCCGGATTTACCCTTAGCCGTTTACATGTCTAACTAAGTATTTTAAAACACACTTAGAGAATTTATTCGAATCATTATTAGAACATCATGTGAATCACTATTCGTATCACCTTATTCGTATCACCTTATTCGATTCACCTTATTAGAATAATGATTAGAATTACATTCGACTCATCTTATATTAGATTCACATTGGGATTACACTCGACTTATATTGTACCATCTGAACTCATTATGTTATTCTAGTTCAGCTAGATCTTATTTTACGATCTTCTTTGCTATGCTTCTCTTCTTGTTTAGTATTTACTTTTCTTGCACTTTATCTGTCTTTCTTACCATCACCTGAATATAACTGCCATTTTTCATCATATACAACTGTCTATAACTGCTTTATAGTTTTTTGTCATTTACTTGGGTTTACTAGATGAGATGTGCTCGTTCCTGTCCTGACTGGACCTGTTGAAAATTTTACATATGATTGCCCTGAGGACACATGCCCTATATTTTACTGAGGAGATGGCTTAGCTACCTTTGGCCCCGACACTCAGGAGTGATCGGGAGTTTAGTTAGTCTGTCTTGTTTTAGTTTTCCTGTTCAGATCTGGAGTTGTATATAGAGATTTGAGACTTGAGATGTATTTGAGATTATTCAGATGTTAATATTATTTCAGTAGTTTGTTGTCTTCAAATTCTTAGTTATATTCTGTGTTATCTTATCGTGCTTAGACTGTGATTGAGTTACACCATATCTTATACTTGTCCTCCGTTCGGAGTTGATCATGATGAGTACATTATATACTGCATGAGTTGATGGTTAGTTAGAGACTTAGAACAGCGTTCTACCGCCGACACTGCGGCATAGGCTGGGCGCTGTTACGTACTCGTACCCTCACAGTGGGTGTGGGTTGTGACACATTTTTAGTGGCGGCCCATGCAGGTCGAGAGTCGCATTAGTGCGATATCGTGGTAGTACGACGACTTAGTTGTACTGCTGCGAGCCTGCGTTAGGACTGAGAGATAGGCTTTACCGGAGAGGCACTCAATCACAGTTAGGAAAATTCTGCTTAAAATCATGCCATCTACATATCGTACTGATTTGCCTTCTTTGAAATAATTGTCCTCCTTTGATATATCGATTCATGCTCAGTATTGACTTCCTTGTTCGATCTGTCTTCAGGTTGGTGGAGACACGATCACATCGCTTGGGTGCAGCAGTCGTTGTAGAGGGGACTGCCACCTCTCAGCCAGATCAGCAGGGTCAGGTGGATGCAGCTCCTGCTACCTCTGCCCATCTTAAGACTTCAGCAGCAGCAGCAAGGGGTATGCCTTCACCAGCACGGGGGCAGGACCCAGTCATCCCAGAGATGCAGTTCCAGCAGCCGTCGCCTACAGGACACGTGGATGCGGCACAGATGTTTGCCTACTTCCAGCAGTTTATGGACCGGCAGCAGACCCAACAGGACAGGAGCATGGAGTTGGCCCTTACGACGATCGCAGCTCGACCAGTGATCCAGCAGCCGAGGATTCCAGGGATAGAACAGTTCCAGAAGATGAGCCCCAGAGACTTTCTGGGACAGAGGGGATCCTATATGCCGATGAGTGGATCGAGAATATAGAGGAGATCTTCCGCCTGGCCAGGATACCAGCAGATCTTCAGATCGAGGCCGCAGCTAGCCGGATGCGAGATCTTGCTCACACCTGGTATCAGTCAGACCCCAGGGTGAGAGTAACTGGACAGACTTGGAAGGAGTTCAAGGGCTTCTTCAAGAAAAAGTTCTTTCCAGATTCAGCGCTTCGAGCCTTGGAGTCGCAGTTCGAGAGCTTGGTTCAGGGGAGCCTGTCAGTGGAGGAGTACGCTGGGGAGTTCGGCCGCCTCGGCAGATTTGTAGAGGGTTTGAGCGAGACGGCGAAGGCCCAGAGGTTCAGAAAGGGTCTGGTCAAGGAAGTCAAGTCCTTGACCAAGGGCAACAGGGATGCCACTTTTGAGGAGATTTTGACGGGAGCCTTATTGGCTGAGGATGATCTTGAGCTTAGGCTCAAGAGGGGGCGAGACCCAGTTGGGGGCAGCAGCAGTGGAGGCCAGGCCAAGAGGCCTCATGTACAGATTCAGCAGATGCAGGCACCGGTAAGAGTACAGCAGGCACAGCATCAGCCTAGAGGGAAGGACCGCAAGGAGCAGCCTTGTGCTTACTGCAAGAGGGCAGGGCACGTTTGGAAGACTTGTTATAGGAGGCAGAAGGTTTGTCTGTTCTGCGAATCCGCTGCTCATCAGGTCAGGGATTGCCCTACTACACCCATATATGACGGGGCACCGGGTCAGAGAGAGGGAGCTAGGACACCTGTAGCTCAGCACCAGAGGGGTGGAGCTTTCGTGATGGCAGCCGAGGAGACTGACATCGCAGGTGATAGATTAGCAGGTTTGACCTTCTTGTTCTTTCTCCCCACTACCATGTGTGATTTCCCTTAGTACCTGCCAGGATATTGCTTGTAATTGCTAGATAGTATAGCTACCCTATTCGAGACTGTGGAATCACGACCAGCAGGATTGTATTGCTTTGACCTTGATTGATTGGGGGTTTGACCTAGGAAGGGTGCGATCATCTTAATTTCGAGGATAAAATTTTTATAAGGTGGGTAGGATTGTAACACCCAGTTTTCCAGATGAGGATATTTTTGAAATTTTGTAATTATAATTATTATTCATTAATATTTATTTCATATTATGATTTTTGGTAATTTTTAATTATTTTTAAACTATTTAAAACTGTTTTTAGTCATGACTTGTGATTTTAACGTGCTGCTAGTGAAACCGTAGAGACTGCATGACCTAGAGCCTAACCACGTCATTAGGATGATTTAATTATTATTTTTAGCCTAGGGGTATTTTGGTCATTTTGACTTAATTGAATTATTTGGTGATTTGTTGAATTGGTGAATTTTCGGTTGACTTGACTTGTTGAGACCTAGTGAGCTAGCCTAGAAGCTAACCCTAGCCATGGTGACCCTAGTCTAACTTACGTTAACCTACATTTAGCCATTAGAAACTAATTTTAGGATGAGGGTATTTGGTTTAGTGCATTTAAGTCATGGTTTATGATTTCATGAAATAGCTTATGCCTTAATGTTTTATTTGATCAAGACTTGGCCCATGGCCCATAACTAGAAGCCCTAACCCTAACCAAATCCTAAGTAACCAGCCACATAGGGATTCCCACCCTATTTAAACACTTATTCACTAGGGTTGCCTCCTTTTTTATCATTCCAACACTTGGAGAAAAGAAAAGGTATTGTCCCTCGTCCGAAAATCTCCATAAATCCATTTTAGTCCCTTTTTGATTCTAGTTTCTTGCATTAGAACCTAATACTCTCCTACTTTCTGATTTTGGGGTTTAATCCCAGCTTTGGAACAATTTGGAGCTTTTGGCATCAAGAGGAAGAATCCCACATTTGAAGCTTTTCCAAGCTTTTTGCACACATAGGTAAAACCCCTTAAATTGATTTAAACTTCAGTTTTCTTTGCATATAGGGCTAGATCTAGGAGTCCCCTAGGTGTCCCTAAAATTTAGGTGAATTTTGTGTCCGTTTGGTGTCCGTATCGGACACGTGTCGTAGTGTGGTGTAGGTGTTTGTTGAAATGCCTCTATGGATTGAATATTGATATTTTTCGAAACAAATTATATATTTGAGTAGCTCTTCATGTGTAGATTTAATATTTGTATGACTGAGCACGATTCTATAGTTTTTTCGTGTCCAAAATGAACACGCACCTCGTGCACGACACTACGCACAGGCCCCGTGCGGTGTCCTGCTGCCACACGTTCACATCCGACACGACACGACTCGGTTGGACCCCAAAATTGGTGGACACCTACAGGCAATGACTGACAGCACGCACACCAAATTTCAGGCCATATGGTTGAACGGTTTGGGAGAAATCCCGACCGCACCGTCTCGATCAACACGCACACACGCGCACAGGCACGTCCTGATACGTGTTCGTATCAGGGACACGGCGACACGTTGGCCTATTTCAGGGTGACACACACGTACCCCTATGTACTCTCTAGGACTGTGCACGAGCACGGGTCACATCGAGCTCTGTGTCGAGTCTACAACGACTCGACACGCAAGCACGAGGCAGTCTTCACTGCCATTTACTAATTTTTGTCCCACTTCGAAATTGGACACTTCGTGTCCTAATTTTTGGACACATTTAGACACCACTGGACACGTGAGATATGTGTCTATAATTGAACACAATTTTTCCTATTTTTAATTTAAAGTTTGATATTGAAATTGGATTTCGAAGTGGGTTGCTGATACATTGTTTTAACTGTCAACTGATGCACTTGTGTTCTTGACACTTGGACACACTGGGACACCATGTATTGACACTGCTATGCTCACATTCACCCTTTGACACATTGGCAGTACACACAATGCTCTCACACACATGTATGGCTCACTGCCTACCTTCATTCACTGTAGGTATCATTTCCTGCCCATTCTTGTTCAGATATCCAACTTAAATTCTGTATATTGCATACCTTGCATAATGCATTCACTGCTAACATATTGTGTCAGTCCTTTCTTTCCCTCATGATCAATATCTACATAGGTTTATTCCATGGTTTGATGTTCAGTTCTCATGTACAATGATTGGACTTCGAAATTTCTGAGATTGAACCCCAATGCAATGCCATATCACACACAGGCCTCACACAACTGTCCTGTATTGATCACCCCTATTAACCTGCTGTCCTATCCACATTGACATATGGTTTCCCTTGGTATCAGCCATGTCCAGACCATGTATCACAAATCCTTGTTTAGACCAATTGTGTGGAGTTTTTCCCTTTTTTTCACTGGTACAGTTCTATTTTAGGAGTGGTTTTCTGCCATTCCATCAGTCCAGTAATGGACTTGATGATTAGCATGGTGGTTCACCACCCACTTTAGTATCTTGTTCTGCATATTGCACTCACACAATGTCCTGAGAATTTACACACACACTGTTTCCTGTTAAACACAACCTGAGATCATGTCCTTCACTTTGATTGTTAACACACATGCCCACACATTGTCCTCCTATGATACACTCACACATCCACAGATTTTCCTCACCACACACTCACACACATACATATATGCATTGATGATATTCCTAAACTGAATGTTAGGGCCTGTGTTATATATATCAGGTATTGGCATTGATTGAAATCTAATTTCAGGAATTGAGAATGGGAGTTTGTGTTGTACTGGGAAGTTGTTTCCTGTCCTTCTTTGAACTGAATGTCACTGAGTTTGGTGTTTGTTTGGGTTCCAGTTGCAGGTTGGGGGTGTATCAGTAATATGTATATGTGTGAGGGTGTGAACAAGGTTAGGATGGTGTTGGTGTCCAGAGTATTACCTTTGGTCTACTGTACATCTTCAGCTTCAGTTAGTTGGTGTTAGGCTTGATGATTAGGTAGGTGACGGTAGTAGTAGGCAGGGAGCTTGAGCTAGCCTTGGTTTGGCCTGACTTTTCAATACAAGTACATGTGCAGGCAGTGGCTCAGCAGCAGCTTGCCTTGGCTTGTACTGCAGGACTTTAGCAGTGGTTTAGAGCAGTAGGCAGGGGGTTGAGTTCAGGCTATGGATGGGATGTGTGAAATTAAGTTGAATGGGGTTTATTTGATGAGAGTTCAGGATAGTAACCTGAGAATAGATGGATTAGTTTGGTTGAATGTTAATTAGATTTTTGTTTGATTAGAAGTTAACTAAGATTAATCATAAATTGGCTTGTGTATATATAAGAGTGAGTTTTATTATGTGTTGTGGGTTGATTAGGGGCAGTAGAGAAGGGAGCAGGTGCAGGTTGAGGGCTTCATAGGTTGTCTTTGTGTAAGAGTTAGCCTTGTGTGGATTTCAGTCCAAGTTAAGTTCATACTAAACCTTAGTGTCCTTCCCCTCACCCAGTCCAGTCTTCCCTTTTCTGGATATCATAGATATATTCATAGTATGTAGGAAATGCTTCATAATGGGTATGTATATGGGAGAGTTATATAAGTCTAGGACTAATAGGTAAGTTAGTTGTTTGTTAAGTCATGGAATGAATGTTGAAGTGGAGGATGAGCTTGATTAGCTTAGGGTATCATATAGAGTATAAAATGTATATCTAGGAGAGGGCATGGGCCATTGGCCATATGGTTTGAGGGAAGTGAGGAATAGTGTGAGTTGTTGTGTGAGAGTTCACATATTGTATATATATTATTATATAGATGTGATATGGATTAGTTGATATTGTACTTATATAGATATAGATATGTGATGCATAGGCTATATATGCCTAGGGCTATAGACTTGGGGTATATACATTGTTATGTATATCGGGAATAGTGTTAAGGTATCCTAGTTACACTAGTATATGGTTGGTGTCTAGATAGCCTTAGATAGAGTTTGACCAAACTCTAGATTTTGACCCAATAGGCTAAGATTGACCAATAATTGACTTGGGTTGACCCAGAGTTCACCAAGTTTGACTTGGACCTAGTTTGACCTAGACAGTTGACCAGGTTTGACTTAGAGTTGACTTTGACCTAGATTGGCCTAGAAATCATGTAGATTGTATCATAAACTCCATTTATCTTATTTTAAGCACATTATAACCTGTATTACTCTGTTTAGGACATTGTGACTCTGGTGCAGGCATCTGATATTACACTACTCTTTTCAGAGTATCAGGCGAGTACATTCTCTGATAGTTCTTTCATTTATTTGTCAATTACTGTACTTCAGTTCTAGTTAGCTGTATGTGATTCTCTGCTACAAATACGTATTTTTATTTCTGAATCCATGTATGCGACACACATACTTACTTGTCTTACTTCTATTATTTGAATCACCATACGAATCACCATACGAATCACTATTCGAATCACCCTATTCGTATCTTCATATGTTGGTTGGACTTTTATTCGATTGATGTGTCGGATTTTGGATTCATTTGTATTAGATGGGCAGGAAAATACTTGATTAGACATGTGAACATTCCCACTATTCGAACCACCCCCTGTGAATATATTCGAACGATAGCCATTCCACACCCGGCCAGGTGTGTGATGTGCCGGATTTACCCTTAGCCGTTTACATGTCTAACTAAGTATTTTAAAACACACTTGGAGAATTTATTCGAATCATTATTAGAACATCATGTGAATCACTATTCGTATCACCTTATTCGTATCACCTTATTCGATTCACCTTATTAGAATAATGATTAGAATTACATTCGACTCATCTTATATTAGATTCACATTGGGATTACACTTGACTTATATTGTACCATCTGAACTCATTATGTTATTCTAGTTCAGCTAGATCTTATTTTACGATCTTCTTTGCTATGCTTCTCTTCTTGTTTAGTATTTACTTTCCTTGCACTTTATCTGTCTTTCTTACCATCACCTGAATATAACTGCCATTTTTCATCAAATACAACTGTCTATAACTGCTTTATAGTTCTTTGTCATTTACTTGGGTTTACTAGATGAGATGTGCTCATTCCTGTCCTGACTGGACCTGTTGAAAATTTTACAGATGATTGCCCTGAGGACACATGCCCTACATTTTACTGAGGAGATGGCTTAGCTACCTTTGGTCCCGACACTCAGGAGTGATCGGGAGTTTAGTTAGTCTGTCTTGTTTTAGTTTTCCTATTCAGATCTGGAGTTGTATATAGAGATTTGAAACTTGAGATGTATTCGAGATTATTCAGATGTTGATATTATTTCAGTAGTTTGTTGTCTTCAAATTCTTAGTTATATTCTGTGTTATCTTATCGTGCTTAGACTGTGATTGAGTTAAACCATATCTTATACTTGTCCTCCGTTCGGAGTTGATCATGATGAGTATATTATATACTGTATGAGTTGATGGTTAGTTAGAGACTTAGAACAGCGTTCTACCGCCGACATTGCGGCGTAGGCTGGGCGCTGTTACGTACTCGTACCCTCAAAGTGGGTGCGGGTCATGACATATATGGATCCCTTCTTGAGATGTTATCCTTAGGGAGCATCGGGTACTCTATGTTCTGTGTGTTTCACTTACATGGCGTATCACTATGCTTCGTTGGTTCTTCGATTACTTGTGACATATACTCTTATGATCACAGAGTCTTCCTGGAATCCTTATCCCATTTATGGGTCTACAATATACTACCCTTCGGGGGCTTATCACCCTTCGGGGGCTTACCACCCTTCGGGGGCTGTACATGGAATCATAACATAACCTGGTTGGATCCTTGTGTTTTGATTGGGGGTACGGTGGAGTAGAAGTGAACATGTGAATAATACACCAGTAGTGTAGCATCAGAATCATTCCATCGTGTAGCATCAGAATCATCCCATGCCATTTACATGTTCATGTTGTACTCTGACTCACTAGCCACATGTTAGCTCTTTATTTATAGTAGATATTTCTATTACAGCTTTCTCTCTCTGTTTATATACTGCACTTCTTTCAGTACTCGTATCTTACTCTACTGCATATTTATATTTTCTAACCTGCTATGAATTGTTGAGATGTACTGTGCTCGCTCCTGTCCTAACTGGACCTGTTGAAATATTACAGAGGACGAGGAGGAGGCCTGCCTGGACACTTTCTACGGGGCAGCCTTAGATGACACCTGCGAGTTGGACCCTTAGGAGGACCCAGCTCTAGCTGAGGATATCACCCCGATTGCCTAGACTAGATTAGTTAGGCTTATCATCTTTTATGTAGTCATGAGACATGTTTTAGCTAGACTATATTTGGAGTTCAGAGTTGTATATATTCTTTTATTCTGTATGTGAGACCATGTACTTCTGGATATTGTTGGAATTATCTTAGACTACTTTTTATCTATTTATTTCCTTGAGTTCTATTTCATGTCATGCTATCTCTTCCTTAGTTGTGATTGAGTTTTACTGCTATATCACCCCCATTCGGGGAGTATAAACTGTTTAGAGATATATTGCTAGATGATTGTTGACTTAGGACAGCGTTCTACCGCCGACACTACGGCGTAGGATGGACGTACCTACGTCTCGTGCCCCTACTCTAGGGTACGGGTCGTGACAGTTAAGCTTCGTGGTATACCTCGTAGTCCTAGCCGTCTGCTGCTTATGTTTGTTTTTGTTCTTTTTAAAAGAAGGTTTTTTGTGGGGGTAATAAAGTGGCCCCATTGACTTCGGTGCTAGGCCCATCGGGTTCTCTGTTACTATTTTCATTTGACAGGGAAGTAGTGGGGACTTTTCACTGTCTTCTAGGATGTTTAGGGGATTGCCGCAATCCAGAAAACCCGCTTCCTTGGCTTGCCAGAATCTGTCGGTTAAAGTGAGGTCGAAGCTGGGTTGGATGTCTTCAATTGGAGGGGAGGGTACCGGGGTCCAGCCACAGACGAGGGGGTAGCCATTTTGGATGTGGGACGAGTTTGGTGAGTCTCGAGAGGCATGGGTTCAGGATACTACTCTGGCTGGCTTTTCGTCTGAGCCTCTACAGGCTGTTGAGGTCGGATGGGACAATAGGGACAGTGAGCGTCCTCAGAAGGGGGGATATAATAGATTCTGATGAGTTGAGGGATGAGATGTGGGGTGGTGCACTGGGAGTGATGACGACTCCTGTCAAAAGTGGCTGAGGCGGGATGAGTCGCTCGACCCCAATGTTCGGAGGGGGTCTGGCTGAACGTCTCCGTTGCCGATGGGGAACTCGGAGGGCACTCTAGAGTTGTCGTGCACACTGTCTTGGTTGATGGAAGTGAGGAGTTCAAGGGAGTTGTTGATTGAGATAGCTGGTGGATTGAACGGGACGATAGTGGTTGAAGTCGTGCTATTCGGACTAGAGCCGGCCATTAGAACAGAGCCTTTAATCAGAAGGAAAGGATTGGGGGGCATAGTTGTATTCTTAGTGACAGGTGCACGTTGATCAACCGGAGCATGCGGGATATGCGGGCTAGGCTTCTTGAGCTCGGGTATGCACGGTAGCAGTTCTGCATGGAGTGGCCGCTCATCTGGCAATATTTACAAAAGATGATGTTGTTGTTATAAACCAGCAATTGTCGATATATTTGATCTCCGAGCTCGATTTCTATGAGTTTGGGAGGGTCATATGTGAGGTCCAGTTCCACACATATCTTCGTGTAGTTGTATTTGGATATGCTGCGAGTTTCTTCCGCGATAGCTACCAGGGTCCCGAAGGAGCTGGCTATTCGTTTGAGGGCGGCTACGGGGAAGCAAACTAGGGACAGGTTGGGAAGGGTAATCTATGTTGATATAATTGTTGAGTCAATTTTAGGGTTGAATTTGGAAGACCATTTGACAATTTTAATGGTCTGTGTGCCGATTCTAGAAGTCCCCTCGGTCCGAACTAACGAGTAGTCCGTTTCAGATGAAAGGTGTAGGAACATGTGTTTGGGGTCAAGCGGTACGACCCGGTAGGCGGCAGAGAGACCCCACCTAGCGATAGCTTTTGTGATAATGGGGATTTTCGGGCATCCGAATCCAAATTTAAGGACAAATGTCTTATTGAAGGAGGAGGATAGGGAGGAAATTTCTACCACGGCGAAGGGGACACGGATGGGACTGTCGGCGGTCGGTGGCAAAAATATAACGTCCGGCAGCTGAATCTCTGCCACAGGAGGTGGTAATAGCTTCCCTCGATCTGGTCGGAGAACCTCGGCATAAGAAGGTGTACGAGGGGGGTCAGCCGAGCTGGGGGTAGGCGAGGGGGGTGGCACTGGGTGGGGCCACAGCTCGGGGAAAGTTGGAACGGTAGTCCCGCGGGGATCACATGGAAAAGGAAGGTCGAGCCACCGGTGAGTACGCTAGTAACAGGAGGAGTGGCCCCCGTTGACTGAACGGGGGAATTGAGAACGTCGTGGGCACACTGTCCAGGACGACCTGCGGTGGGAGCACCGACGGACGGGGGTATAGCCGAAGAAGCTAACGTGAGCGGCAGGCCCATGGGAGCCGCCGGATCAAGGCAAGAGCCAAAAGACGCGTGGCCGGAGGAAGAGAGCGCGAGAACCGGAGGGATACCAAGCGCCAAAGTTGTATTGGGGAGCGCACTGCTTACAAGGCCGGAGAGAGGATCAGTAATCGCCCTGGGGAGGGTAGGGGATGCCTTACTAGGAAGACAGGTACAGAGAGACGCGGTCATCGAGGGGGGAGGATGGCCAGCACCTGCAGCGCCCAAGACTGGTGTCGCCATCGAAGGGTGCAAGGGGGGTGGCCCACCACGTGGGCAATGCTGGCTATGGGTTGCGCCCCGGACGCAGAAGGGAGAGAAGTGTCTGCTTTATACTACACGCCTCCCGAGGGGAGAAACAGGAGACCAGTACACGCAATAGGGTCTGGAGCGCCATCGCGGCTTGGGGTCTCAACTTGTGCCTTGCTTGGGGGCCCATAAGTACCTGACGCAATCAAATGAGTTGCGCTACAACTATTCGACGCACCTTCCGAGAGGGAAAAAGTGGACAGAGGGGGGAGGGTTGCACGCAAGCTGGTAGAGTGCGCCATCCCTCTGCGGCACAACTCCCAAGGAGGGAATGGGGACAGGCGCCACGGGGGGTCTCAACTTGCGCCCGCTAGGGGGCCCACAAGAACCTGGCACAAGTGAATGAGTGGCACTTTAACTATACGATACGCCTCCTGAGTGGAGGAAAAGTGGACAGAGGGGGGAGGGTTGCACGCAAGCTGGTAGAGTGTGTCCTTCCTGCGCGACGCAACTCCCAGGGGGGAATGGGGATAGGCGCCACGGGTGCAGGGGGACGGACTGGCCAGCTGAGCCTCGGGGAACGAACAGGCCAATTGTGCCTCGACGCAGGTGAACGGGCAGGCCAATTGTGCCTTGGGGCTTTTTCCATGCGCGTGGGTCAGGCCGCCGACCAAAGGAAGGGGACTGATGGAGGACGTGACCTGCCTCGAACCGAGCGACAATGTCGAGCCCGAGGCCGGGATCGGCGAGGGATCAGGACCACGATCGCCGACCGTAATACCGGAAGAGAGGGCTGCTGGCCGGAGAGATGGAAGGGGAGGCGACGAGCGGATGGAAGGCTGCTCTGGCCGGGGGGCAACGATCGGGTGGGAGCGGACCCACCAGCGCCCGAGGAGGGCCAATTGCTGTTTCGACCACTCGAGGAAGGAGGGTGCTCCTAGGATAGAAGGGGAAGAGGAAGACTCTAGGGGTTGCTGTCGTGGGAGTCTCGGACGGGGAAGATAGGAGTGGCTGGCGAACCGTCTCCGCCGACGGAAGGAGGATGGAGAGGGACCAGCGCCCGCACCTCCGACGGCCGACGACTGGTTCAGAGGCAGCATCGAAGAGGGGTGATGGAGACATGGAGGAGTCGGGGAGAGGGGAGAGCCGAGAGCAAGGGGGAGGGGGGAGGTGATCGGCCGGCGGCCGGGGCTGAGGCAGCAGCAAGGAGGGGTGAAGGGGACACGAAGGGGTCAGAGAGAGGTGAGGGAGGCGGAAGCATGGGGTGAGGATCGACCATCGTATATTATATATATATATATATATATACATATACATATACATATACATATACATATACATATATATATACTATATCATGATGATAAGGTGTAAACTGAATTCTAAAAACAGAAATCCAGACTCACTTGGGACACCGAGGGAGACAAGAATTCAAGCTTCTTTCATTCCTGCATCAATGGCCACAAACATCAGCTCCATCTTCACCAAATCTCTGACGATAACGGCTTGGTCCTCAAGGATCAACGGGGAATCCAATCTGCCGCTGCGAACTTCTACTCCAAACTTTTTACCAAAGAAGTCATCGTCAAGGATGTGGATCTTCTCGGCAAGATCCCCAGCTTGATCAACGATCGGGAGAACGAGCTGCTCCTTCCCCCTTCCGCGGAAGAAGTCAGATCCGCTGTCTGGGCTCTAAATGAACACATCGCTCCTGGTCCTGATGGCTTCTACGGTATCTTCTTCTGGTCCTGTTGGGATATCATCGAATCTGACTTCCACAAGGCAGTGATTGCCTTTTTCCAGGGGGCGAAGTACGCCACTTCCATTTTCTGTGCCAACCTCATCCTCATACCAAAAATAGACAACCCGAAGACCTTCAGAGATTTTTGCACAATCAGCTTATGCACCTTCACCAAAAGTCATCTCTAAGATCATCGCTAGCCGTATGTCCCCTCTTCTCCCCAAGATCATCTTTGAGGAACAAAGTAGCTTCATCACTATTTGCCATTGATTGTAAAAGTACAGAACAATTATATAGAAGGACTGAACTTAGACTCACAATACAAACTCGTTCGTACAAAGAAAGCCTAGGTACGAAAACCTAGGTACAACAATCTAAGTACGATTATTTATTTTTGATTCTGGGGGGTGACGATAGAGGCTCGGGAAAGCGACGACCGCTCTGTCTTACTCCTTGGACGATCAAACGTAGCCTTGGCTCTGATGAAGAAATGCTCTCTGGATGGGAAGACTCTTCTGTGCGTGCCTTTTTGTTTTTCTGTGTGTCCAGCCGGGTGGAGAGGATCTCTTTTGTAAGGTAATGGCACCTTGCTATATTCTTTTTCTTTGCTTCTCTGGATCCGATCCTTTTGCAAGGAAATGGCACCTTGCTATTTATAGGAGTGGGGTGTGATCATTAGAGTTTACAATGATTCCCTCCTTGAAAAGTCGGCAGCCAATCATCTGGACCATTAATCTGGATTGCATTACATCTGGGCAATTGATTCTTGATTGTGCCAAATCTGTATGGGTAATTAATGCTGATTACAGTAAATTCTCATAATTTGTTATGACAAGCTTGGATCTTCCGCCACGTGTCCCATTTACTTAATCATAACAAATTTGATTTGATTTGAGTAATAATGGTGATTGTACTAAATCTGGTTGTCAGGATTTGCGAGCAGCCATAACTCCGAGGGGATAAGACAGCCACGTGTCTCAACTTGTCATGAGGATTGCCACGTGTCTCAACCGTCATGAGCGAGACGTCTAGCAGAGCCGCATGAGTATGGTCTAAGTGAACCGTATACGGGTGACTCCCAAGTCCTAGCCGTATGAAGGTAACCGCCGTATGGGGGCAGCAGCTTCGTGAAGGAGGCGACCGCATAAAGGAGGCAGTCGCATGAAGCGGGCAGCCGTATGAAGGGGCAGCCGCATGAAGTGGGCAGTCGCATGAAGCGGGCAGCCGCATGAAGTGGGCAGCCACATAAAAATTGACAGCCGTATAGGGATGGAAGCCGCATGAGAATTGACAGCCATATAGGGATGACAGCCGTATAGGGACGGCAGCCGCATGGAGCGAGCAGCCGCATATGGGTGCTTAGGACTTGACGGATCCTGCCAAAAAGATTTCCTTCTTTTCCCAAGGAGCATGACATCATTATTTCAGCTTTATGGCAGAGCTGTCATTCATTGTGTCAGAGCTGTCATTTATTGTGTCAGAGCTGTCATCAGAGCAACTAATTGGAAGACTGCTTTATGGCCAGTTGTATGGCCACATATCTTTGCCTGAGCCGCATGGAGCTGTTGGAGAGTTTCGAGCCACATAAAGTTCTGAGCCGCATGAGGCTCCCTCTGTTTGGAGCCGCATGGACTTTTCTTGTCCTTTTTCATGCTTCTACAAGACCCCCTTCAAAGTTTTCAGTTTGCAAAATTGTAAAATTGAAATACTTTGAATAAGAAGCATGGCTGTGTATAAGCTCTTCTAGCCGCAGAGGATATTCCGACCGTATGGCCTTTCTAACCGTATGGACATACTAACTGCTTGAACTGCTTTGGCCGCATGGATCGCTTCTGGCCGCATACTGTTCTCTCTATCACATAGGCGGCATTAATTGCTCTTGATTCGTTATGATTTGGAGCCGTCTTTAGGGGGAATCCCAAGAGTTGATTCATTAAATACTTGGATTTTGATGAATCTCCTTTATGAGAGGGGACGAAATCCTAGGAGTCGATTTTGCCTGCCGTACGAGACTCGGAGCGTTCATCAATCTTCGTGCTCCCCCTTGGCCTCCTATAAATAAGAGTAATAAGAGAGAGAAACTCTTTACTCTCCTTCCCAATTTAAGTACTTCTTGCCCTAATTGTCATTTAAATTCTTCAGGCACTGTGACCGACGAGGAAGCGGCTTTTTTGCTGGTAAGGATGAACTTAGAACTAGGGCTATGTTGCATATTTATGCGCAGACCTTCTTCGTCTTCGCCTACTGTGCTGCGTGTGCCTTCCGAACCGCATGGGGTATACCCTATGTCCGGGCCGCATAAGGGTTGCATAAGCACTTCATGAACTAAACCGCATAAGGATTTTCGAACAGAGGTGCATAAGTCCCTATGAAGCGAGCCGCATGAAGCCCTCTCAAATAGGACCGCATGAGTTCATCTGGATTAGGCCACATAAGGCTCTGACCATCTAACTTTATTTCTTTTTATTTTTGACTATTGTAGCATCCCTGCCGAAGGCTGAGATCATTGTGAAGGAAGATCTGCTGCCTCCTCTAAAACAAGAGTCTATCGTTTGTTAAGGAGGAGGTGATACCAACAACGGAGGAACATAAAGGAGAGCTGGCGCCCGTTGCTGTAAAGGAGGAGCCCCAGTCTGACGGCGGTAGTACTGGAAGTTCTGACCTTCCTACTCCGGACGAGGATTTTACTCAAGTAGATCCTTCATATGCAAAATGGTTGAGGGATAGGTATATGTGCCCCCGCAACTAGGATTCGTAGGCTCCCATAAATGTCCATCTTTTGTCTTGATATTTATGTCTGTCTTTAGCTGCAGTTTGTGTTTTGCTTCTTTTGGACATCAATGTAATCTTTTTCTTTTTGGTCTGAATGAAATGATAGAGGACTTTTTCGACTTGCTCATGAAATGTAGTCATGTGAATGTAACCGCTTTTGAATGACCGGAATACATTCGCTCTATTCTATGCTTTGTAGTAGTTGCCCCAATGAGAGACTTTTTGTGGACCTATTATCCTTGGCATACCCTGATTCTGGATATGGATAATAAGGTAGGAGGGAACCAACATACTTACTCAGAGGTAATGAGGACAAGGTAAATATGAAGGTTTCTTCGATGGAGCCTTCCCACTCAGAGGTAATGAGGACATGGCAGGAGTGGGCTCCATGAAGGGAATATAGAACAACACAGAGGTAATGAGGATATGGAGGTTCTATGTAAGGGGCGATTTATTTTTGATGGCAGGAAAACAACTCAGAGGTAGCATCGACATGGTTGTCTTAGAAATTTGTGGATATGTTACCCTTTTTGTGCACTAAAAGTGCGGGTATGGTGTGAGCCCCCTACTTTTTGTTTAGTACAATGTTATTTAAATTAAGTTTAATGCATTATTATATTATCTTTAAATTTATTATTAAATTAAATAATTACTTTACACATATATTACACACAAGGATTTTGGATTTTTTTTTTGCCATGTTATTAATGTCAAATAATACCTTATTAGCATATACTATTTGTGATAATTTTTAGTTATTATAGAGAAATAGTTAGGAAAAATCTATTTATGGTAAATTGGTGATTTTATTGGCAATAGAAATTAGCATTTAATTGGTGGATTAATTTCGGCAATTTGAAATCATACTAATTTATTTTGGCTAGCTCATTTATGGCAATAACCAAATGTGTATAGCATTTTTCCTTAAACTTTTCCTTTAGCCCACCCACCAGGCACGTTACTGTGAAGCCAATGGGCTAACAACTCATTCACAACCCTAACTTCCCTTTGTATATAAACTTTATTCCCATCTACTTTCTCTTTCTCCCCTCCAACTAAACCTAGCCGCCCCATATTTTCTTTCCTCCACGTGAGCTCTCGGTTACGACGGCGAGGGACTTGTACAAATCGATCGGCGGTCGACCTCCTTGTAGAGTTTCCTCGGCGACTTCGATTCCGGTGAGAGAGCTTTCACTGTTTGTCTTTCCGAGTCCACCCATCTACTGTTATTTTAAGATTCGGTTATATGTACCTATTGTTCATTCCACTTGAGTATTTCCTACTGTTAGTATTAGATGGGTTGTGCCAATAAGAACATGTAGACCATGCATACATTATGTGCCTAGGCGTTGTGTGGGACAAAAATTCGTTGGATAGGAGGGATGATGGTGTTTAGTTTTAGTAGAGGGAATAATTTTTTTTTGAATATATTAAGGTCATGTAAGGAAATATATGCATGTGATGCTCACTACTTGGGAATATAGAGTAGATGATGGAAGATAATATTGTAGAAGAAGGACCTCTGCTACTGTCACAATCTACGAAAGAGAAGAAGGGAATTAGATTGTGAAGATTAATAACAAGCATAAGTCTGATATCTAACGTGTGTAAGCTGTAGCTCATTTGGTTGAAAGATATCGTGTTTATGAGGAGGGTCCTGGGTTCGAATCCAGGGAGTGAAAAAATTATGTAAGGAGGATTTTTTTTTGTGTGTGTTGTTGGTGTTTTTTTTTTTGTGTAGGGTGTTCATTAGAAAGCTCCATGTTTTAACTTATAGAGTTTAATGTTCTAACAGATGTGAGAACTAGCACACTTGGTTGAATGTTGGGTTGTTATGTGGAGAGGGATTGGGTTCAAAGCCTACGCTAGTGTGTACTGTTGAAGTTTACTTTTGTTTTTTTTATTTATTACTTTATTTTTATTTCATTGTATTACTTATACTTAAACCTTAAAGGTAAATTGTTATAGTTTAAAATATTTGGACCATAAACCCTAATACAACTTTTAGCCAATATGCCATGAAAATTGTTATAAGTAAGTAATGCTTTTAGCTATTAATTAATTAATTCATAATTATTCTATAGGCTCTTCAGACTCTTTGGACTCTTCGAACTTGGACTTGGGACCAACTATTCCTCTTCAGTGACCAGAGACAGGCAAGTGTACCTTGCCATTGTTGTATTTCAGTTACATTATTTAAAATTCTTAAATATTTAATTATGAGTATATAATTGCAACACATAGGGCCGCATTCGATACTTCGCGTCCGAATCACATTCGGGTGCCGATGGCCGTTAGCGTCATCGGGTATCGAACCTAGACATTTCCATTTGCGATATCGCGATATTTCGTTGCAGGTTACATTTTGACCCTAGGACATATTCATGTGACACTACATTATTGACGGATTTTCGTACTTGTTTACATCTTGATGTACGAAAATTCGAGTTGATTCTAGGACGATGGCATTGATATTGCGTGCACTGTTACTATTCTATTTATGACTCGTTGTACTAGCTAGAGGTCTGACCAAGCGACTCGTAGATACGACTCGTGAAGTCACATGGGCGGGGAGAAATATACACCGTACGCTTGGGCTACTTTCCCATAGAGTTACCGCTGTCTCATTACCAGAGCTGCGGATATTTCGTAGTTACCACAGTTCCTTACCGGAACTGCGGATTCTCATAGTTACCAGAGTTCCGTATCAGAACTCTGGATTACATCGTGGCAGCCCGCGTGTTCGAGTGATGTTTCTTAAATTGCATTTCATATTAGTTGGTTACGGTAGTTCACCCACTTTATTCCTGTCTTTTTTATTTTTATCATATCACCTTTTACTGTCGTACTTTTGGCATGTATATTATGTACCTTGTTGCGTCCCTCTGAGGACCTGGTTTTCTCTCCAGATTTAGACGATTATCCTGAGGTCTACGGATCCGGAGTTGAGTTTGGAGCAGGACTTGCAGTTGACGACGAGATCGATCCAGCAGAGTAGCCGATTGGTAGAGCACTTTCTTTATTTCCGGCTTCATTATCTAGTAGCATTTCTTGTATTTCACTTTCATTTTCATTCAATATTGTATCAGCGGAATTATTTTCGCAAGACTCTTTGTTCAGTGGTTGTTTTATGACTACATTCAGACTATGTTATTTCAGCACATTGTGGTTTATTTCATATTTTCACTATGTGTTCCTTGATCCTATTTTGTGGATGAGATTAGTACTTATGATTGTCTGGGCATTACTCTATATTACTGCACTTTACAGCTTAAGTGCAACTCTCATAGTTCCATTAAATTGGGTAAAAATCATTGGGAGTGGTACTCGCTGGCCTTGCCACGTGGCTCGGTTCCATATTATTGGAACTGGGGCGTGACATGGTTTTTGTGGTGGCCCATGCAGGTCGAGATTTAAATCGTCTTGGTTACCTAACTGTGCCAAGCGAGCCTGCGAATTAGGATTTAAAAATTTAAGATCTCATCTACTTGCTTGAATACCTTCATATGACCTCTTCTCATCGATTTCCTTTATCAATATATCTTGTTTGACTTCGAACCGCTAAAACCTTGCTTATCTGCTTTCAGAGTATGAATCTCCGAAGTGGACGAGTGGCGCAGCCGGACGGTGTCCTCCGAGACTCCGGACCGAATGAGGGACAGACTTCGAGGCAGGTCCTCAGGTTGACCTCGGCTTCCCAGGGTCAGATTCCTCAGCAGGATGAGGGCCAACCAGGAGATCAGCAACACCAGGCACAACCGGGGCAACAGCAGCCCCAGAGGACAGGGCAGCAGCAGCAGCAGCCACCACCTCCGCCTCTCCCGTAGATGCCATATATTCCAATTCCACCACTGGGACAACAGGCGGACGGACAACAGATGTTTCAGATGTTCTATGCCATGATGCAGGCTCAGCAGCAGGTTCAGTATCAGGCTCAGCAACAGGCTCAGCAACAGCAGGCGGATACTCTGAGGGAGAGTATCGTCACTGCACTGGAGAATGTGACACCACCGGAGCGGCGGCCATCGACGGGATCTATCAAGGATTTTCGTCACATGGTGCCCCTTCCATTCTCGGGCACAGAGGAGCCTACAGAAGTTCATGCATGGCTTACTAGTATTGAGCACCAGTTGGAGGCCGCAGAGCTTCCAAGGGACAAATGGATGAAGGCTGTCAGGATGCAGCTGACAGGCAATGCACACCATTGGTGGTTGGCCGAGGAGCATCGGCTGGGACCCAACCGGGTCACTTGGGAGGAGTTCACCAGACTATTCAAGGAGATGTTTATTCCGGCTACAGCGCGTGCGGAGCTTCGGGACAAGTTCATGCATCTTGTCCAGGGCAATATGACGGTCGAGGAGTACAACACGGAGTTCCTCCGTCTCAGTCGTTTTGCCCCGTACCTGATCGACACTGAGGAGAAGAAGGCCGAGAAGTTCTATGACGGCCTGCGTTTCGAGCTGCAGAGACTGGTAGGATCAGTCGCTCCTACCTCATACTGAGAGATTCTGACAGCAGCTCGACGTCAGAAGCGCATCAACCATAGGGAGGCCAGCCTGAAGCGCTCTCACTTATCAGCACCAGCAGCTCGGGCACCACAGGGAGGACCGGCGAAGCGTCCTCAGATTCATCATCCACAGAGAGCAGCGCCTCCGACAGCACCAGGGACCCCTACCTGTCATTTTTGTGGCAAGGTAGGTCATTCTGTACAAGATTGTCGACGCAGGCTCGGATTATGCTTGGTTTGTGGATCTGGTCAGCATCAGGCCAGGGATTGTACGGAGCGTCGTGGAGCGGCACCGATGGTACACCGCCATGCATATCCGGCACTACCAGCACCGAGACCACCATTCCAGGGTCCGAAGGCACCCTCCACAGGAGTTGGAGCGATACGGCCAGCAGCACCGGGAGGATACCAGGGGAGACCACCCTTGGCACCGCAGGCAGCCCAATTTTAGCAGGCCAGACAGCAGGCTAGAGCACATGGGCGTGGAAAGGCCTTTGCTATGACAGTTGAAGAGGCAGAGACAGCTGGAGAAGTTATCGCAGGTACTATTTTAGTTGCTTCATTACCTGCAGTAGCATTATTTGATTCTGGTGCCACATATTCATTCATAGCTGCTAGTTTCGCGGCCACCCATAGAGTAGCTACTGCACCCCTTTCGAAGACCATGAGAATTCTTACGGGAGGCGGAATAGTACCTGTTAGTGATACATGTAGATCTTGTTCAGTAGTTGTTTGTGGGCGTGAGATGCGTGCCCGATTTCTAGTCTTCTCTATGCCAGACTATGATGTTGTTCTAGGCATGGATTGGTTGAGCCAGTACCATGCGACGCTAGACTGCCGACGTGGAAGCGTCATATTTCGACCCCCAGGTCATCCAGAGTTTGAGTTCTCTCGGGGAGCCGTAGAGATGGATGATCACCCCACCCTTGCGGCACGTATTGCATTGGAAGAACCAGCACGCCCAGCGATCGTCACAGAGTTTGAGGATGTATTTCCCGAGGAGCTTCCAGGACTACCACCAGACAGGGAGGTAGAGTTCTCCATTGAGCTAGTACCAGGTTCGCCACCTATTGCTTCCCATGTGTACCGACTAGCACCGAAGGAGTCGAATATATTGAAGGCCCAGATTGATGAGCTTTTGGGCTTGGGTTTTATACGGCCCAGTGTTTCTCCATAGGGAGCACCAGTTTTGTTTGTACCGAAGAAGGACGGGACGGTACGTCTGTACATAGACTATCGGGAGTTAAATGCTGTGACAGTGAAGAACAAGTATCCCCTGCCTCGCATCGATGATTTATTTGACCAGTTGAGCGGTGCTTGTGTGTTTTCGAAGATTGACCTCAGGTCAGGCTATCACCAGATTAAGGTGCGGAAGGAGGACATTCCGAAGACGGCCTTTCGGACGAAGCACGGGCACTATGAGTATCTTGTGATGCCGTTTGGTTTAACCAATGCACCAGCAGTATTCATGAGTCTGATGAACAAGGTGTTCCACCAGTACTTGGATAAGTTCGTGGTGGTGTTCATCGACGACATTTTGGTGTACTCCAAGAGCCATGAGGAGCATGAGAAGCATCTCAGGATCGTGTTAGAGACCTTGAGGAAAGAAAGACTATATGCCAAGCTCAGTAAGTGTGAGTTCTGTATGAGCAAGGTATCCTTCCTTGGGCATATCATTACAGGAGATGGATTAGCGGTGAATCCAGAGAAGATTGAAGCAGTGAAGACTTGGCCAGCACCGACATCAGCCACGGAGGTTAGGAGTTTTCTCGGACTTGCCGGATATTATCGGAGGTTCGTAGAAAACTTTTCGAGAATTGCTGAGCCTATGACGCGTTTGACGCGTAAGGATCAGGAGTTCATCTGGACAGAGGAGTGTCAGACGGCATTTGATGAGCTGAAGAAGCGTCTGACGTCAGCACCTATCTTGACATTGCCCTCAGGATCTGGAGGATTTGTGGTGTACAACGATGCATCTGGGAGCGGGTTAGGATGTGTACTAATGCAGCATAGAAAAGTTGTGGCCTACGCATCGAGACAGTTGAGGATCCACGAGAAGAACTACCCGACACACGATTTGGAGCTAGCTGCAGTTATCTTTGCACTAAAACTTTGGAGGCACTATCTTTATGGAGAGCGGGTAGAGATATTTACTGATCATAAGAGCCTGAAGTACGTCTTCACACAGAAGGAGCTGAACATGAGGCAAAGACGTTGGCTAGAGCTGATGAAAGACTTTGATATTGAGTTGCAGTACCATCCGGGAAAGGCGAATGTCGTGGCGGATGCTTTGAGCAGGAAACCTGCAGCATACTTTTTGACGACTCAGCGTCACTTATTAGAGGATCTCCAGGAATTGGGGATTGAGGTCGTATTGCCAGGCATGGATGGACAGTTATCTACACATGGAGTACAGTCATCTTTGGTTGAGAGGATCAAGGCCGCACTACCTACAGATGCGAGATTCAGGAGACTCCGGGAGAGGACCGAGGCCGGTGAGCAGACAGGTCTACGGATTCACGAGGACGGGACGTTAAGGTATGGAGATCGCCTATGCGTTCCGAGTAGAGAGTTACGCCAGGAGTTGATGACAGAGGCGCATAGCTCGATATATTCTATTCATCCTGGAGGTACGAAGATGTACAGAGATTTGCGTCAGCATTACTGGTGGCATGGGATGAAGAGGGAGATTGCTCGATTTGTAGCGAGATGCTTGGTCTGTCAACAGGTCAAGGCCGAGCACCAGAGGTCTGCAGGACTATTGCAGCCGCTTCCCATTCCTGAGTGGAAGTGGGAACACATCACGATGGATTTCGTCACTGGATTCCCGAGGAGCCCCAGCGGGAAGGACGCAGTTTGGTTCATCGTGGATCGACTCACCAAGTCGGCACATTTCTTGCCCTTCAGAGTTGGGCAATCGACGGAGATCCTTGCCGATTTGTACATGCGGCAGATAGTACGTTTATACGGAGTACCAGTGAGTATCGTATCGGATCGAGATTCCAGATTCACTTCAAATTTTTGGAGGAGCATGCAGGATAGTTTGGGGACTCGCCTCAAATTTAGCACCGCTTATCATCCGCAGACTGACGGACAGTCAGAGCGCACGATCCAGATACTCGAGGATATGCTGAGGGCATGCATGTTAGACTTTGGAGGATCTTGGGAGGATCACCTACATTTGGTCGAATTCTCCTACAACAACAGTTACCAGGCGAGCATACAGATGGCACCCTTCGAGGCACTTTACGGCAGAAAGTGCAGGTCTCCAGTTTGTTGGAGTGACGTCGGAGAACGTCAGATACTTGGTCCAGAGTTGGTGACGCAGACAGTGGAAAAGGTGAAGCAGATTCAGAGTCACCTCAGAGCGGCACAGGATAGACAGAAGCACTGGGCTGATGCGCATCGTCGACCCTTGGAGTTTAAAGAGGGCGATCACGTGTTTTTGAGGATATCACCGACTCGGGGGACTATCAGATTTGGCAGTAGGGGTAAGTTGAGTCCGAGGTACATCGGGCCCTTCGATATTCTGGAGCGAGTCGGTGAGGTGGCTTATCGTCTCGCATTACCCCCGTCACTTGAGGGAGTGCACGACGTTTTTCATGTATCGCAGTTGAGAAGATACGTGGCAGACCCTAGTCACGTGCTGGACCATTCAGAGATTACAGTTGGGCCGAGCTTGTCATATGTGGAGCAGCCTGTCGCGATTCTCGATCGCAGCGAGAAAGTTTTGAGAGGGCAGACGATTCGACTCGTCCGAGTCGCTTGGAAGCATCATTCTCCGGGCGAGTCAACTTGGGAGCGCGAGGACTCTATTCGGGAGCGTTTTCCTCACTTGTTCGAGGATGGAGGTATGAATTTAAGTACTGTATTTTGAATATCGTAATATTCCTTGAATCTTTTTATCGGGCCATCATTTTAATTTCGGGGACGAAATTTTCCAAGGAAGAGAGGATGTGAGCCCCCTACTTTTTGTTTAGTACAATGTTATTTAAATTAAGTTTAATGCATTCTTATATTATCTTTAAATTTATTATTAAATTAAATAATTACTTTACACATATATTACACACAAGGATTTTGGATTTTTTTTTTGCCATGTTATTAATGTCAAATAATACCTTATTAGCATATACTATTTGTGATAATTTTTAGTTATTATAGAGAAATAGTTAGGAAAAATCTATTTATGGTAAATTGGTGATTTTATTGGCAATAGAAATTAGCATTTAATTGGTGGATTAATTTCGGCAATTTGAAATCATACTAATTTATTTTGGCTAGCTCATTTATGGCAATAACCAAATGTGTATAGCATTTTTCCTTAAACTTTTCCTTTAGCCCACCCACCAGGCACGTTACTGTGAAGCCAATGGGCTAACAACTCATTCACAACCCTAACTTCCCTTTGTATATAAACTTTATTCCCATCTACTTTCTCTTTCTCCCCTCCAACTAAACCTAGCCGCCCCATATTTTCTTTCCTCCACGTGAGCTCTCGGTTACGACGGCGAGGGACTTGTACAAATCGATCGGCGGTCGACCTCCTTGTAGAGTTTCCTCGGCGACTTCGATTCCGGTGAGAGAGCTTTCACTGTTTGTCTTTCCGAGTCCACCCATCTACTATTATTTTAAGATTCGGTTATATGTACCTATTGTTCATTCCACTTGAGTATTTCCTACTGTTAGTATTAGATGGGTTGTGCCAATAAGAACATGTAGACCATGCATACATTATGTGCCTAGGCGTTGTGTGGGACAAAAATTCGTTGGACAGGAGGGATGATGGTGTTTAGTTTTAGTAGAGGGAATAATTTTTTTTTGAATATATTAAGGTCATGTAAGGAAATATATGCATGTGATGCTCACTACTTGGGAATATAGAGTAGATGATGGAAGATAATATTGTAGAAGAAGGACCTCTGCTACATTCACAATCTACGAAAGAGAAGAAGGGAATTAGATTGTGAAGATTAATAACAAGCATAAGTCTGATATCTAACGTGTGTAAGCTGTAGCTCATTTGGTTGAAAGATATCGTGTTTATGAGGAGGGTCCTGGGTTCGAATCCAGGGAGTGAAAAAAATTATGTAAGGAGGATTTTTTTTTGTGTGTGTTGTTGGTGTTTTTTTTTGTGTAGGGTGTTCATTAGAAAGCTCCATGTTTTAACTTATAGAGTTTAATGTTCTAACAGATGTGAGAACTAGCACACTTGGTTGAATGTTGGGTTGTTATGTGGAGAGGGATTGGGTTCAAAGCCTACGCTAGTGTGTACTGTTGAAGTTTACTTTTGTTTTTTTTATTTATTACTTTATTTTTATTTCATTGTATTACTTATACTTAAACCTTAAAGGTAAATTGTTATAGTTTAAAATATTTGGACCATAAACCCTAATACAACTTTTAGCCAATATGCCATGAAAATTGTTATAAGTAAGTAATGCTTTTAGCTATTAATTAATTAATTCATAATTATTCTATAGGCTCTTCAGACTCTTTGGACTCTTCGAACTTGGACTTGGGACCAACTATTCCTCTTCAGTGACCAGAGACAGGCAAGTGTACCTTGCCATTGTTGTATTTCAGTTACATTATTTAAAATTCTTAAATATTTAATTATGAGTATATAATTGCAACACATAGGGCCGCATTCGATACTTCGCGTCCGAATCACATTCGGGTGCCGATGGCCGTTAGCGTCATCGGGTATCGAACCTAGACATTTCCATTTGCGATACCGCGATATTTCGTTGCAGGTTACATTTTGACCCTAGGACATATTCATGTGACACTACATTATTGACGGATTTTCGTACTTGTTTACATCTTGATGTACGAAAATTCGAGTTGATTCTAGGACGATGGCATTGATATTGCGTGCACTGTTACTATTCTATTTATGACTCGTTGTACTAGCTAGAGGTCTGACCAAGCGACTCGTAGATACGACTCGTGAAGTCACATGGGCGGGGAGAAACATACACCGTACGCTTGGGCTACTTTCCCACAGAGTTACCGCTGTCTCATTACCAGAGCTGCGGATAATTCGTAGTTACCACAGTTCCTTACCGGAACTGCGGATTCTCATAGTTACCAGAGTTCCGTATCAGAACTCTGGATTACATCGTGACAGCCCGCGTGTTCGAGTGATGTTTCTTAAATTGCATTTCATATTAGTTGGTTACGGTAGTTCACCCACTTTATTCCTGTCTTATTTATTTTTATCATATCACCTTTTACTGTCGTACTTTTGGCATGTATATTATGTACCTTGTTGCGTCCCTCTGAGGACCTGGTTTTCTCTCCAGATTTAGACGATTATCCTGAGGTCTACGGATCCGGAGTTGAGTTTGGAGCAGGACTTGCAGTTGACGACGAGATCGATCCAGCAGAGTAGCCGATTGGTAGAGCACTTTCTTTATTTCCGGCTTCATTATCTAGTAGCATTTCTTGTATTTCACTTTCATTTTCATTCAATATTGTATCAGCGGAATTATTTTCGCAAGACTCTTTGTTCAGTGGTTGTTTTATGACTACATTCAGACTATGTTATTTCAGCACATTGTGGTTTATTTCATATTTTCACTATGTGTTCCTTGATCCTATTTTGTGGATGAGATTAGTACTTATGATTGTCTGGGCATTACTCTATATTACTGCACTTTACAGCTTAAGTGCAACTCTCATAGTTCCATTAAATTGGGTAAAAATCATTGGGAGTGGTACTCGCTGGCCTTGCCACGTGGCTCGGTTCCATATTATTGGAACTGGGGCGTGACATATTGGATCATAAGGGGGGAGCTCTTTTCGGGAAGAAAGTTCAGAGGTATAATCATACATGACTTACTACCTAAAAGACGCGGTATAGATTCATCTGTAGTGATCAGAGTGTAAGTTCAGCGGTACCTGCGGGTACATAACTCGACAATCTGGGGGATTTGGAGTCAGCATGTGAGTTCAGCGGTACGAGCGGGTACATAACTCGTCATTCTAGAAGATTTATAGTCGGGACGTGAGTTTAGCGGTACCAGAGGGTACGTAACTCATTGCTTCGGCAGATTTGTAGGTGGAATGTGAGTTCAGCGGTACCAGGGAGGTACGTAACTCATTGCTTCGGAAGATTTATTTTTGAGATGTGAGGTCAGCGGTACCAGGGGTACGTAACTCATTGCTATGACAAATTTGTAGGCGGGATGTAAGTTCAGCGGTACTAGCGGGTACGTAACTCATCACCCTAGCAGATATCGTTTCAGACATAATACTTCTTTAGGAACTTGTCATTGATGGGCAACATGAGCAAGTCTTTATTTTGTTTTGCGAGGCGGTAAGCTCCATTGGAGAATACAGCATCGATGATGAACGGGCCTTTCCACTTTGGCTGGAACTTGCCGGCGGTTTTGTGAGTCATAACCATCGGCCTCCGAACCGCCAAAACGAGGTCGCCCACTTGGAATGTTCTGATTTTAACCTTCTTGTTAAAGGCTCCGGAGATGCGTGCCTGGTACAGCTCGATTCGTTGTTGAGCTAATATGCGCTTCACATCCAAGGCCTCCAACTCTTGCAGTCGGCGATGGTGATTATCATCGGTTGTCAACCGATAGGTGAGAGCGACGCGGAGCGAGGGGATTTGAGTCTCTAGTGGGAGAACTGTGTCACTCCCATATACCAGAGAGAATGGCGTGTTCCTAGTGGCCGTCCGTACTGTAGTGCAGTATGCCCACAAGCATTCGCCGAGCTTTTTATTCCAGTCGCATTTGTTTGATGACACGAACTTTTTTAGAAGCTTGATGATTGTTTTGTTGAATGCTTCAGCCAGACCATTAGCCGCTGGGTTGTACGGTATTGAAGCAATATTCTGGATTCGGTATTTGTCGTAAAACCGATAGAAGGCGTGGCTTGCGAACTGTGGACCATTATCATGGATGACCCTTTGGGGCAGTCCAAAGTGATAAACGACATGATGCTTGAGGAAGCTGATCATGTTTAAAGTTTTTACTTCTGCAAGCGGAACAGCCTCCGCCCATTTGGAGAAGTAATATGTGATTGTGAGTATGAAACGATTTTCTCTGGACGAAGGTGGAGTGATCGGACCAATGATGTTCATTCCCCATGCTTCGAATGGCCAGGATGCCACCGTCGGATGTAGAAACTCGGATGGCTGGTGGATGAAATCTTCGTGGACTTGACAGGCTTTGCACTTTCTTGCATAGTCTATCGCATCGGCAACCATCGTGGGCCAGTAGTAGCCCATTCGGCGAAGGCGATCTTGTAGTTTCGGGCCAGGCTGATGGGCCCCACAGATGCTGTCATGAGCTTCACGCATGGCTTCTTTGGCTTCTATATTCGATAGACATCGAAGCAGTAATCCATCGTATGATCGCCGATATAGCATTTTTGTCTCTGTATCGTAGATGAATCTGAGGGAACGTCTTCTGATAGAAGTGGCTTCCTTCGGATTCTCTGGCAGGATGTCGTAGACTACGAAATCGATGAATGGTTGTCTCTAGTCTGGTGCTTCGTCGACTGTCCGTGTGGAGTAACTCTCAACACATTGAACATTATTCCTGGGACAGACCAACTCACGGCCTATGATGTCAACCAGATAATGTGCATGATTCAGAACTGCTAAGGAAGCGGCGAGACCTGCTAGGGCATCGGCTTCAATATTCTGGAGCCTGGGAACGTGCTCTATGAAGAACCCCTCCAGGGACGAGATGATGTCAACTACTATTTGGTGATAGAGGATCACATCTTCATGACGAACTTCGTATGAACATCGGATCTGATTGACGATTAGCTGCGAATCGCCATATGCTTTAAGGTACTCTACCTCCAGCTATTTTCTAAGTCGGAGGCCAATGACCAAAGCGTTGTACTCGGCCACGTTGTTTGAGCAGGACTCCGTGAGGGAGTAAGCCCGATTGATCACCAGCCCGGTAGAAGAAATCAGCACCACTCCGACTCCAGCGACGATGTTGCCCTTAGGCCCAGTTCTAGAAGCGCCGTCAAAGAACATTTGCCATACAGTATCGTGAGAGGCTATATTTGAATAGGCGACCTCATCTGGAATCTTTTCGTCTATTCTGCTTGACTCCGAACCTGGATGAGCTGCTAAATAGTCTGCCAGAGCTTGACCTTTAACAGCCTTTTGCGGAACGAAGATCATATGGTAGAGGGACAATAATATCGCCCAGGTAGCGAGACGAGAACTGAGTGCGCCTGGTTTAGTCATTAGGACCCTGAGAGGGTTGACTCTTGATATGACATGGATGGTTTATCCTATGACGTAGTGTCGCATCTTCTGAATGGCGAACACTAGAGCAAGACACTCCTTTTCTATGGCAGTGTATCGGTGTTCTGGTCCCATCATCATTCGGCTGAGGTAATATATAGCTTGCTCATGGCCTGCATCGTTGTTTTGTGCTAGTAGAGCACCGAGAGAATGTTCCATCGCTCGTACATAGAGCAAGAATGGTCTTCCAGCAATCGGGGCTACCAGGATTGGGGGGTTCGTCAGGTATTCTTTGATGCTGTCGAAGGCACGCTGGCATTCTTCATTCCATACGAATGAAACGCCCTTCTTCATGATGTGGGTGAAAGGCTGGCATCGTCCGGAGAGGTTAGAGATAAACCTCCTGATGTAGGCTAGCCTCCCTTGAAGGCCTCGGAGTTCACGGAGATTTCTCGGAGGACCCATCTCCATGATTGCCTTCGTCTTCTCAGGGTCTACGTGGATACCCTGGGAGGTGATGATGAAACACAAGAACATTCTGCTGGATACGCCTAAGAAGGATTTTATGGGATTTATTTTTAAATTATGTGCTCGTATCAGGTCGAACACTGTCCTCAGATCATGCAGATGATCTTCCTTAGAGCGGCTTTTGACGACGATGTCGTTGATGTAGCATTCCACTGTCTTGCATAAGTGGTCTCTAAAGATGATGCTCATAGCTCTTTGATAGGTGGCGCCAGCATTCTTTAAACCGAAAGACATGACTGTGTAACAGTATGTACCAATCGGTGTTCGGAATGATGTGTGCTTCTCGTCGTCGGGAGACATCTTGATTTGGTTGTATCCCGAAAAACTGTCCATGAATGAAATGCGCTCAAAGCCGTAGGTGTTGTCAATCATAATGTCCGTGATAGGAAGAGGGAACTCATCTTTAGGAAATGCCTCGTTCAGGTTGCGAAAGTCGATGCAGATTCGAATCTTTCTACTTTTTTTGAGGATCGGTACTATGTTGGCGACCCAGTCTGGATGCTGTGCCTCACGGATGAAGCCGCTGGCTATCAGTTTCTTGACCTTGGCTTCAATGGCATTTATGATGTCAGAACGGAACCAGCATTGCTGTTGCTTGACCGATTTTGCGTCCGGACGGATGTTGAGCTTGTAAAGTGCAATCTCGAGGTTCAGTCCTGGCATATCTTCGTAGCTCCAGGCGAACACGTCGATGTATTCTCTGATGAGTTACAGTAGTGATTCTCGTTCTTCGTCTGTCAGATTTTTGCTAACGAAGATGGGCTTTGGAGAGGACTCATCACCGAGATCGATTTGTACAACCTCATCCTCAGTGGGAGGCTCTCTTTGTTCGAACCGCTTCTCCTATTGCGCATCTAGTTGTTGTGCCCACGGCTCTAGCTCAAGAAGTTCGGGAATATCTTCATCTTCTTTGTAGGCGTCGGCAAATGCCATATTGACGGGCCAGACTTGCCTGAATATGTCCCCGATGCTGACGTCTAAATCGGAAGTGGGTGATCCGGCTGAGTGTGAATGCTAGTCGTATTCCTCGTCTGAGCTTTCAGGGGTTATTGCCGGTGTAACATAACCTAGGCCACATCTGGTTTTCTTATAGTAGTCTCGTGGTTTCCCAGCCGGGACCGGCGATTGTAAGGGTAACCACCGTCCAGTGCCGTAGTTTAAGCCTGGCATAGTTTCCAGATCATACCCTTGTTTTCGCATAAGGTACTTGGATCAGGGACTATACAGATAAAGGGGCAATCCTCTGGTGTCAGGTTCGAGATCAACTTCTTCTACCCTAAAGGGTTGTGGATCATTCTTTCGGCCGAAGATGACTGGATGGTCTTTTCCCTCGACTATGCGATAAGCGTCTTCCACTGAAGTAAGTGGGTTTACAGGGTAGACGTTTATCACCTGCATGTGTAGGTGAGTGCCTATACTATGTTCCATAGCATACATTATACAAAGCTTATTAAGCTCGAGGTAGTTCAAAGGCAGCCCTTTTTTGATGAAGCAAGGTATCTTTTCCAGTAGGATTACATCACCTGCAGATGGTGCACCAGTGTAAGCCGCCACATACTTGGCCAGTTCTGACTCTTCTTCAGCTACCTCCTGCGTAAATGAGGACTGAGAGGATGACTTAGGCAGCTTAATCATCAGGGGCTCCATGGGTGGAGCAGAACGTAGAGTCGTTGGTGTACTAGCCACCCCCAGCCTAGTGGTCAGTGCTGGCCAGGGAGTTGTTGGCTGGCTAGCAGTTCCTGGCTTAGCGCTCGGCTGCCGATTCATCCTGGGAAGACGGATCGTCATTGGCTTGACAGAGGGATTGAGCTCATCTGCATGTTGCTGGCTAGCTTTAGACAGCCGGATTGTTAGTGGCTCTGTCGTGGGTCTTGGCACATGGCCAGACCTTGGTAGTCGGATTACCATGCGTTCCTCCTGTGCAAAGAGGCTAATTGCGTCCTTACGCAGAATGGCCGTAAGGGGCACGGTTATGCCAGGCTTGCGGGCTTGGAGGTAGATCGTCAGAGGTTCTTCTGATCCAGATGCTGCTTTAGTTGGAGCTTGAGTATCTCCTTCGACGAGATGCTTCTTCGACTTCTCATACAAGCATGAGTCTGAGTAGTAGGATTCGACCCCTTTGAATGGATCGATGTCGGCAAATTCTGTTCTCACGAAGTCGTACTTGTCGACATACTTGAAGCACTAGTGCAGTGTGGAGGGCACAATCATGTAATCGTGTATCCAAGGACACCCCAAGAGAATATTATAGGAAGTGTCCGCATCTATGACATAACAGGTTACTTCTGACTGAAGGTCGTCGATTTGGCACTTTAGACGAATCTTCCCAATCGGATAGCTCATGCCCGAATTGAAACTGCTGATGGCGGTGCTTGTTAGCGTCAGGCGATGCATTGGGACACGCAGATGGTGTAGTAAGCTTTTCAGGATGATGCTTATGGAAGAACCGAGATCAATATGCATCCGATCTACCTTGATATCGCCAATGTACCCAGTATAGTACAGAGGGCGATCGTGCAGGTTGGTCTTGATGAGCATATCTTGCGGAGTAAAGACAATGTTCGGCATTGACCCTGTGCAAGCACTGTCCTGGAGATCTGTAGCGAGCTTTCCCCGGTGAGGTTGGACTGAGCTAGATATGCATCGACATTCTGAAGTGCCTCGCTTAGTACGACGCGAACATCCTTGGAGATTCTCAGGAGTTCGTATAGCGATAGTTTGGCCAGTGTGTTGGCCAATTGTGCCAAGATGTCAAAGTTGTACGGCCTCTCCAGCCCCTGAGGCGTCTTCCTTTAGAGTGGTTTGTGGGGTCTCCTTCGGCCTAGGCTTGTCGGTCGTCGAAGGCTGCGAAGGTCCGGGAGCATCAGCGGCTGTCGGCTGATGTTCCTCAGCTGAGTTACCCGGTGGAGGTTGGGTTTGTGCGCCGGAGCGGGTAACAACAGCAATAGCTTCCTCGACCTTTGTCGAGATCGTGCGGCATGATTTGACTTTTCCATTCTTCTTCTTGCTGGTGGAGGGAGGTACGGACTGAGTCACCTCAGGTACCAAGTCCGGATAGACCCACATGATCTCCCCTCATGATGTGGTAAGGGGTACTAGATCAGCAGCTTGGTCTCGGGGAGGTAGAAGATTAGCGACCTCCATCCTTGCTCGGGGGACAGGTACTACTCCGTCTTGAGTCTTTGTCAGAGGGAAGTTTCCGAATTGTACAGACACCATGTTGGCTGCTACAGTCACCCCTTCGAAATCAATGGCCAGTGCCTTAGAATCGATGAGATGTTGGATGTATCGCTTCAGTTGGTAGCAATCATCTGTAGCATGGTGGACATAGCGATGATAGTGGCAGTATTTGGGGTTCTACAAGTCTGCAGGACGAGGCTCACACCTGGAAGGAGGGAGCTGAATTCGTCTTCCTTGGATGAGCATGTCTAAGATGGGTTTAACATGGCCATCCTCGAAGGAGTAGGTCATTTGTGGCCACTGCTTTTCTGCTGGCTTTGATTCGGGCTTTGGGGCTGTGTCGGCCACCATAGCCTGCTTGCCCTTGTTGTCTCGGTTGCTGGAGGAGTTACCACCATTGTTGTTGTTGACGTTAGGGTGTTTGCCCTTGTCTTCCCCTTCCGAGATGTGCAATCCTAGTTGGCAGGCTTTCTTCACCTTGTCTTCTGCGCTAGTAGCACTGATGATGAACGTCTTCCAATCCTTGAATTGACTTTCGCCCATCCAGAGGCTGATTGTGGGAAGCAGTCTCTTTTGGCAAATCTCAATCAAGGAGGAATCAGGGTTACCGGAAGGCAGCTTCATCGCGGTTTGGCGAAACCGCTCGATATAGTTTCTTGTCAGCTCCTTTTCTTCCTGAACAACATCCATGAGGGTGGACATTGTCACATCTTGTCCTACTTCGTAGAACCTCTCTAGGAACATACGTTTGAAGCTGGTGAAGGAGTGGATGCAATTGTCCGGCAAGTTACGGTACCAGTCGAAGGCGACTCCTTCCAATGCTCCGATGAACGACCGCGTAAGGATGGCATCATCATAAGACAGATGGTCGGTTGTGACTTTGAAGTAGGTGATGTACCTGCTTGCAGATGTCTTCCCATCGTATGGATTAATGTGGAATGGTTTATATTTTGGTGGGAAGGAAACATCTCTCCATGGAGCGGGATACGGTTGTCGTATCCTGAGGTCTTGGCAGTTTTCTCGGGCATGGAACATGGCCCGGAGCTCCTGGACTTCTTTTCTTGCCTCCCTGGCCTCGTCTACAGTGGTAGAAACCGATATTTTAGGAGGATTATCGCCCGGGTTTGGTGCAGCTGAGTTCGAGTCCGCATTGACCGCGGGACCCAAGCTTGTTTGGCCAGGCGTTCTTCCTTGCAGAGTTGGAATGGCTGCTTTGATCTCATCCACAGACTTGACCAAAGCATGCAGTATGGCCTCCAGAGTGTCGATGCGTTGGTGATCTCTGGGGCCTTCTTGGTTGCTGTCTGTCATGAACACAACCCTCACATGATGAGATATGGAAGAAACGGTAGAGGAGGTGCCCTCTGAGTCATACCCTTGTACAGAGAAGTCGTCCGGGTATGTGGGAATGTTCTCCTCTGGTTCGGACTCAGAAAGGGTGGTACCCCCAGCTTCAGAGCTTGCCTCATCTTAGGAGTTGGGGATATCCTCGGGGACGTCGGGGTCTGCTGCATCTGTTGGGTGAACCGTTTCTCCTGGATTGTCTTCTTGGAACACCGGATTGTCGTGGATGTTTAGAGGAGTGCTACCCCCGGCTCCGATGCCTCCAAGTATGGTAGATTTCATCTTTGAGCGGGTACCTTGGTAAACTCCTCCTGTAACGGTGGTAGAGAACCATTTAGAAGAAAGTTTCTTGGTTACGCCGGTTGAAATATTTTGGCAGGAGACATTTGTTTTATTCCCTCTATCGCTGCCAGGAATCTTCAGTGCAGAATTACAAGAGGCGACGAGAAGAGCCCCGTCTTCTGAGCTTGGGTGTTGCAACCTTTGGAAGACGGACTACCGGTCTTTTTGTACTACTGCCTTGTTGCAGCAGCAGTTGACAATGACTTGGGTACATTGATGTCCTTGACAGGACTCTTTGTACGTAAAATCTTCGTCTCTTTCCTTGTGCTTATGAAGAATTACGTTGCGCAAGTCACCTGCTTTGTGGGCTGGGGAGTCCTGAGCACATGAGTGTGTTGTCCTCCTGCCTGCTCCCTGATATAGGGGTAGCACGAGTACTTGCCCATAATCCTTGTTGGGAGATTCTTGATAACTATCCCGTTCGTTGGCCGCCAGGGACTGGATACGGGTAGTTCTGTACAACTTTCCATCAGGGGCCCGAGTAATAGTCAGTGGGACGCCCTGGTGGTCGGAAGTTGGGACAGTCGACTGAGCTCGCCGAGCCCACGCTGCCCAAGACTTCTTTCTTCTAGCACCTGAGAGTGCGTGGTAGGCAGAGTCCAAGCTGGTCACAACAGAGTCTGGCATATGCTTCAGAGAGCCTCCATGGTCAGGACCGTACGAGAGACAGTTAAAGACTGACCGTGAGCCGCATGGAGTAGATGGTATGCGGCTAGGATCGGTGGCCGTGCAGGCTGTCTGCATGCGGCTGGTATGTGTAGCCGTGCAGGCTGTCTGCATGCGGCTATCCTTTGTGGCCTCATGAACTTTCTGTATGTGGTTAGAAGTCATGGCCGTACAGGCTGTCTACATGCGGCTGGCAGTTCTGGCCGAATAAGTTTTCTTCATGCGGTTGACAGTTGCGGCCGCATGAGCTTTCCCCATGCAGTTGGCGCCCTTATACGGCTTGGATTGCACAGAGTTCCTCTTTGCCCCTGTAAGTCCAGCATCATAGTGTTTTCTTCTGCCAGACTTGGGGACAGCAGAGTCCTCTGTGGTCTGAAGTGGGGCCGTACGCGAGACTTCTCCGCTGTCTCGGGCAACAGAGAGTACTTCTTCGAGAGCTTGGGGAGGAGCAAATGATTTGGGTCTCCACTCCCTGCGGGCCTTCTTCGTGCGGGCTCGCTACTGGACCGGGCTAGCGCTCCCGTTGGAGAGCATTTCTTCAAACACTTGCTGGTCGAACCGGACGACTAGCATTTGTTGAGTGTAGCCAAGTTTGGCTACGTCTGATTGCATCACCAACTCCTCAGCCGTGGAGAATTTAGTCCCAAGCAGAGTCGCCATCGTGTTTGCCATTGATTGTAAAAGTACAGAATAATTATATTGGAGGATTGAATTTAGACTCATAATACAAACTCGCTCGTACAAAGAAAGCCTAGGGACAAAAACCTAGGTACAGTAATCTAAGTACGATTGTTTATTTATGATTCTGGGGGTGACGGTAGAGGCTCAGGAAAGCGACGGCCGCTCTGCCTTACTCCTTGGACGATCAGACGTCGCCTTGGCTTTGATGAAGAAATACTCTCTGGATGGGAAGACTCTTCTGTGCGTGCCTTTTTGTTTCTCTGTGTGTCCAGCCGGGTGGAGAGGATCTCTTTTGCACGGGAATGGCACCTTACTATATTCTTTTTCTTTGCTTCACTGGATCCGATCCTTTTGCAAGGGAATGGCACCTTGCTATTTATAGGAGTGGGGTGTGATGATTAGGGTTTGCAATGATTCCCTCCTTGAAAAGTCGGTGACCAATCATCTGGGCCATTAATCTTGATTGCATTACATCAGGGCAATTGATTCTTGATTGCGCCAAATCTGTATGGGCAATTAATGCTGATTGCAATGAATCCTCATAATTTGTTATGAAAAGCTCGGATCTCCCGCCACGTGTCCTATTTACTTAATCACAACAAATCTAATTTGATTTGAGTAATAATGGTGATTGCACTAAATCTAGTTGTCAGGATTTGCGAGCAGCCATAACTCTGAGGGGATAAGACAGCCACGTGCCTCAACTTGTCATGAGAATCGCCACGTGTCTCAACCGTCATGAGCGGGACGTCTGGCAGAGCCGCATGAGTGTGGTCTAAGTGAACCTCATACGGATGACTCCCAAGTCCTAGCCGCAAGAAAGTAACCGCCGCATGGGGGCAGCAGCTTCGTAAAAGAGGCGACCGCATGAATGAGACAGCCGTATGAAGCGGGCAGCCGCATGAAGGAGGCATCCGCATGAAGCGGACAGCCGTATGAAGCGGACAGACGAATAAAGCGGGCAGCCGCATGAAGCAGGCAGCCGCATAAAAATTGACAGCCGCATAGGGATGGCAGCCACTTGAGAATTGACAGCCGCATAGGGATGGCAGCCGCATGAGAATTGACAGCCATATAGGAACGACAACCGCATGGAGCGAGCAGCCGCATAGGGGTGCTTGGCACTTGACAGATCCTGCCAGAAAGATTTCCTTCTTTTCCCAAGGAGCATGCCATCATTATTTCAGCTTTATGGCAGAGTTGTCATTCATTGCGTCAGAGCTGTCATTCATTGCGTCAGAGCTGTCATTCATTGTGTCAGAGCTGTCGTCAGAGCAATTAATTGGGAGACTGCTTTATGGCCAGTTGTATGGCCACGTGTCTTTGCCTGAGCCGCATGGAGCTGTTGGGGAGTTTGGAGCCGCATAAAGTTCTGAGCCGCATGAGGCTCCCTCTGTTTGGAGTCGCATGGACTTTTCTTGTCCTTTTCCATGCTTCTACAGTCACTGGGCGGAACAACACTGATAACATCCTCCTGGCGCAGGAAATGATCACTTGCTTGAAATTCTCGTCCAGGGACGGGAACGTGGCTATCAAACTGGACATAGAAAAAGCCTATGACCATCTGGACTGGCAATTCATAATCTGGGTGTTCAGGGCCTTCGGCTTCTCTGAGCCTTGGACCGACATCATCTTCTGATCCATTAGCTACTCTTGGTTCTCTACTGTCATCAACGGACAAGCGGAGGGTTTCTTCCATTCCAATCGTGGCATCAGACAGGAAGACCCCCTATCCTCCACCATCTTCATCATCGTAGCCATGGCGCTCAGCAGAAACCTCAACTTTTTGCCGAACACTCCCGGTTTCCACCACTTCTACACCACCACCGGGTGCCCCATAATCACTCACCTAGCCTACGCCGACGATATCCTCATTTTCTTCTCCGGAGACATCGGTTCTGTGGAGGTTGTTAGTAGTATCCTTGAGAGATACACCAAATGCTCGGGTAAACAAGTCAATACCTCTAAAAGCGTCATCTACACCCATCACAAAGCTGATAGGATCCATTCAGCTACTTTCTCCAACCTGACCTCCTTTTCAACCGCATGCCTACCGTTCAACTACTTGGGTTGCCCGCTGGTGTATGAGAAATCGAGTTCGGGCATCTTCGACAGCCTTACGAGTAGAATCAGGAAAAAAATTGAGGGTTGGCATAATGTAACCCTCTCTCCAGGAGGAAAGATGATCCTCATCGAGCACATCCTCTCCTCATCCCTATCTATATCCTTGCTGTCTGCTCCCCCCTAAGAAGGTGCTATCCTCATTAGTAGCTCTCTTCTCCAACTTATTTTGGGGACACATGGATGGCAAGGATAAGCACCACTGGACCAGCTGGGACTCGATGGCCAAGTCGACAGATCAGGAAGGGCTGGGGTTCAACAGATTACATCACATCGTTGACGCCTTCTCCATGAAGCTGTGGTAGAAACTTCGATCGAGAAACTCACTCTGGAATCACTTCATGAAGGCTAGATACTTTTGATACTCCCACCCTTCTATTGCCATTGCCAATACCAAATCTTCTATAAACTGGAGACGCATCCTTCTCGGCCACCAACTCGCTGAACCCCTCATCCGCCTACAGCTTGGCAACGGATGCTCGTCGATAAGCTACGAACGGTGGCTTGGAGATGCCATCCTTCTTCCTACCTCGGCCGCCCCCCACAACTGCTCGATCGGAGACTTATGGAATAGCAACTCTGGTTGGAGATGGGACAGAGTGGCAGACTAGCTTGGGCCGGGGCCGGTCAATAGTTTTACGGCCGCTAATGTTCTGCTCGGCGATGACCCCGACACTCTTCAGTGGTCCCATAATCCCAGTGGTATTTTCTCGCTGGCCTCCGCCAGGACCATGGCCAGAGGAATCGGCACGCCGGTCACTTGTACCACCGCCTTCTGGCAATCCTGCCGACCCCACAAATGGTCGATTTTGATTTAGAGAGCGCAGCACAGAAAGCTCCCCACCGATGATGCCCTTACAACTATTGGCTTCATCCTTGCCTCTAGCTGTCACTGCTGTACAACCCATAAATCCAAAATTATGGAACACGTCCTGCTCTCCGGGGACCTCGCTGCGCGGATCTGGACCAACCTGTCTAGTAGTTGCAATCTTACTCATCAGGCCGACGGCTTCAACGATCTACTCGCCATTTGGGGAAAGTCTCACGCGCATTAGATCGTCGCAGCCGCGGGCATTTGGGTCATGTTGAAGAACCAAAACAAATTCAGGTACGGTGGGCGGATGTACAACTACAACTCCTTACACAGGGAGGTCCTCAAGTAGATCTCCAAAGTCGGCAGGCGCTGCCACCACCCCTCTAATAAACCCTGGTGGTCCCTGTGCTAGCCCTAGGAATGGCCCAGCGAGCGAGTCCGGCTCCTCGGCCTTTATTTTCGTTGACTTTTGGGCGCTTTGCGTGCTTACTTGTATAGGCTTCGGCTTTTTGCGCCTAACATATCAATAAAGCTAGTGCTCTTCAATATATATATATATATATATATATATATATATATATATATATATATATTTTTTTTTTTTTATATATATATATATATATATATATATATACTATATCATACATATACTTGACAACCTATGATACCAACACTTACTTGATATCCATACTACATAGGCTTATAGGATACACAAAATGCCTATATCGTATAGCCAGTTTTTTACTTAAAATTAATACTGCACCTATTAGACCTATTCGCTAAATTCTAGAGTTAAAGTATGTCATAGCCCTTCATAGCAGCTTTTTGAAACTTCAAACGGATCGCATTTTCATGTCTGAAAGATCCTGAAATCGCAAAAATACTGAAACACGTTAGTCTTTCGGACACCTGATACTCACACAGTTTTACAAAAGGTTACAAAATAAATTTGTCCTATTAATATATATTTGGTAAGCCAACTTCGATACGTTCTTTTTAAAAAAACGGAAGATTAATCGGAGTCATGAGTTAGGAGTTATGGCATTTCTAAGTTGCTATGGCTACTAAAAACGACGATAAATACTATGACGAATTTGGGCTATTTTGGATAAAAGAATGTATATATACACCAAAATCTAACCGTGTGTATCATGAGATACCATCACACATTACCACGTGCCCTATTTAGGACACATACACTCAATCTAGACTCAAAAAGGACACAAAAATTATTTTGGGGACACATATCGAACACTTGGTAGTCACAAATTCGTAACAAATACAAATTGAGAATATAAATCAACACTAGTAAGATAAAAACCTAGATCTATCAAATTGAAAGCTTCCAATACTTAGATCTATCATTAGAAAGTCAAATCCACCTATACGAAGGTTCCTATGTGTTCAATAGGTGTTCCTAACCATAAAATTGGTGAAGAATAGATATTTATCTAACTTGTGCTTCCCTCCATAGGATAACTCCAAATTTGGACACGGAAGGGATGAGTCAGACACGACCTCCTAGCAAACTCCTCTTCTATGGATCTTTTTATGCTCTCCAATACTTTAGGCCTTCATGATGGTGAGGATAAGTGGAATTGGAAGTGGATTGAGTAGAATTGGTAGAAAATTGGATTTGCTTGGGAAAGAAGAAGCTTTGGAAAAAATGAGGCTAATAAGTGAAATGGAATGATTGAATAAATTCCTAATTAGAAATTCTCTCTTATAGTAAGGTTTTAGTCATGCCAAAATGTCAAATTTGTCCCGCTCCATTTGTCAGGAATGGAATATAATTAACTAAAGGAAGAAATCTCTACAACTAAAAGGAATATTCCTTTTACGATAATTAAACTTAATTAATTCTAATTGCTAAAGTCATGACTAACAATAATTAGCACTAACACTAGCATAAATCTAATTGGCTAGCCACTAATATAATTCTTGCCAACTAATAATATAAAATAATATATAAAAAAATAATCAATGTGCAAAATACCAAAATACTCCTAGTTGGAAAGTGGTAGTTATTGTAACTACCACTTTTCTAAAATGAAGGTAATTTTGATGTTTTATAAAATTGAGCATGTTAGTTGTTAAATAATGGATTTAAATCATGTTAATGATAATTGGGGAATTTTTGATTATTTTAATTTTATTTAATTTGGTGTATTGTGACTTTGGTCTTTTGCTAGTGAAACCTTAGAACTACTTAGGCTAAAGACTAACCATGACCATGGAGACCTAGTTAATGTAATTAGATTAGTTCACTACCACTTTTTAGACTAAGGATATTTTGGTAATTTGTGAATTATTATTTTTTTAAAATTTTATTTAATTAATAATGTGCTAAGTGTTATATTAGGTCTAACCCTATGTTTGCCATTGATTGTAAAAGTACAGAACAATTATATAGGAGGACTGGACTTAGACTCACAATACAAACTCGCTCGTACAAAGAAAGCCTAGGGACGAAAACCTAGGTACAACAGTCTATGTACGATTGTTTAGTTTTGATTCTGGGGGGTGACGGTAGAGGCTCGGAAAAGCGACGGCCGCTCTGCCTTACTCCTTGGACGATCAGACGTAGACTTGGCTCCGGTAAAGAACTGCTCTCAAGATGGAAAGACTCTTCTGCGCGCCCCTTTGTCTCTCTGTGTGTCCAGCCGGGTGGAGAGGATCTCTCTTGCAAGGAAATGGCACGTTGCTATATTTTTTTGTTTCTCTGGATCCGATCTCTCCTCCTTTTTTTTCTAAATTCTCCTGGGTTTGCAAGGGAATGGCACCTTGCTATTTATAGAAGTGGGGGTGTGATCATTAGGGTTTGCAATGATCATCCTAAAAAAGTCGGCGGCTTGGGGACTTAATTCACTACAACAAAAAACCCTTTTAATGATGCTCGACAAGGAGTTTTAATGATGGCTGATACATAAGCGTTATTAAGTTGAAAATTACCTTTTTTCTATGACGGTTTGGGCTAATTCTGGGCTTTTTATAACGTTTATAAAATAAAGCGTTATTAATAGTTTAGAGCGGTGGCAAACTTGTAATTCTTTTACTGTATAAAAGCTAAGTGGGAGAGAGAAAATTCATTTCTCATCCATTTTCTAAGGGAGCAGCAGCTCTCCTCCTCAAACCTCTTCTCCCCCAATTTTCCTCTTCGTCGATTTCTAGGGTTTCTGCCATTTCGACGACAACGACTAAATTTTGGTCAATTTGTTGAGTTCGAACTCGCTCGGGAGGACGAAGAATCGATATGGTGAGTCTGATCTTTTCTCTTCTCTGCTGAATCTTTTCGACCTAATCCTCTGTGAACTCGCTCGGGAGGACGAAGAGTCGAAGTAAAAATTTTACTTCGGGTTGGTGATCGGTTCTTCGAGTCTGGAAGATCCCAGTTATTTACAGCTAGCTAAGTAATTTTGTGACCCGATGCTGATTGTTCATATAGAGTAGTCACTTAGTACTCGGATATGTGAAATTTTGGTAGATACCTAGCAATATTAGGGTCAGTAGATATTCTAATGAACATCTGAATGAGTTTTATTCATCATTTGTATCATTTGTTCAAGATATAGAAGTTTGTAAGGGATTTCTTTAATCACTTGGGAATATTTTCCTTTTCGTTTCTTTAATATTTTTTTCTTATAATTCTGAGTTGCCAGAATAACATGATTGCTATTTTATTTGGGAATTTATAGGTCAATATAGCATCTGGAATGGCTGTGAATGTCGAGTGCAAGCTGATATTGGCAGTCATGCCATTACATGCCACCATCTATTCGTTTGAGAGCAAATGCGGTACCAAGTACACCTCCATCTGGTTTGTACCATTAGATAACACTCATCCTTCAGCACTTACTCTTTTCTTATAATTTTGGATGGCAAATTGTGCTTGCACATTAATTTTAGTTGTATAGCCAAGTCATATTTATCTATTATATATAATAAATAAAGACTTGCATAGGCATCTCTTTATTCTTTAGCTGGAGGGAAGTAAATCAAATCGTCTCAATATTGCACTTGAACTATATACAACAATATTAGATCTGTAACCGTAAAGGATTTAATTTGTTATAATATTTTATTCATTCCAACCTTTTAAGTTAAAGTCGTTGGCTTTAGTGTTTCACAAATCTGTTTTTGTTAATGTATGTTGTTGCACTATTTTTGCTCTCTTTATGTTGTATAGATTTTCTTGTGTTGGTTCCTTAAGTCATGATAGTCATGATAGTCTTAATTAATGGTTATGACAGACAAGGTGTGGCTGACGATGCAAATAATCTAGCTTCCAAAATTTGGACCGATTCCTTGAAAGCTTTAAATATGCACATACTCACATGGGCGATTCCATTGTTGTAAGTCATGTTATCTGGCACTCCTTAGGTTTTTTCCTACTTAGGTTATCTGGAACTCCTTAGGTCTTTTGATTATAGTAAAATTTTGTTAGGCTGTGAGATAGCTTGGCTGCCATGCAGTTGGTTACTAGGGTTGCTTGCAATAGGAATCTTACAGAAAATTATAAATGTGAACTTTATGGTTGCGGAGGTGGCGTTATGTCATAGACCTATGGTATTTTAGGCGAAAAACTTGAAATTTTAAAACATTTGAACATAAGAATAAGATTGTTTATTTAACTTATAGATTTATAGTTCCAATGAGCATTTTCATTTTCGGTTTTTGGGCAACAAAAGAGGAAGTTTTTGTTGTAACTACATGGAAGAAAGTGTTTGCAAGTGTTCAGCTTCTGACCTGTATCTTCACTTTCAATATTAGAGATATATCCAAGATTCCTTAAATTAGCATAAAATGCATTTCAATATTCGATTGTTGTTTTTGTTGTTGTAATGACCATTTCAATATTCGATTGCTGGCAGAACCATCTTGATGACATATAAGCATAAAATGCATGCAGTCGATAATGCTGGAAAGATAATATCCAATGCAGATGTGGATTTCTACATCAGCGAGCTCAGTGATCTCTTTTGATTGCTTCAAACAATCTTATAACATTTATAGGACTTTGTTATGTTCTTTTTGTAAGGGCCCTCTGGGATCTTCTGTTCTCTAGAACATGTCCTTCGTAGACTTGCAACATATATATATTTCCTTCGCGTATATATCATTTCACTGAATATATAATGTTATGTGGAAATTTAACTTCGGGCGGCTGCATTGATTTAAATTCACTTTGTGAAACTTGTTTTTGGATGCAGGATATTGTACATGTCATCGAATCCAAGCCAGTAAAGCGCTATGGTGATTATTTCTTGCGTCAGATTTTAAAGGTTTGTAGCCCTCATTTCTATACCCCTTCTAATATCTTTTGCATTATAAGGGACATGGTTTTATGAATTGCATGTACATAGTAGACTGTTTGTTAATGTCATTCCACACAATGATTTGTGCAGTTTGAGGATATAATTGGTGAGCTGGACAGAGTAAAACTAGACTGATCTTGTCCAAATGGAGAAACTTGGTGCTTTTTTGCATGTCAGTGGTTAATTTCTTGTATTTGTATTCTGTGATCCTCTAGTGTTATTTTCCCTCTTGAAAAGATTTTGATTGGTTACAGCAAGGGTGATTCTAATTGTCTTATATTTATACACCGATAACCTGCATTTCGACGCTCGTGGATCTCGAATTTTCAATAGAAGTATGAATTACTGCACTCCAAACTAGTCCTCAAAATCTGCAAGAAACTTGCATGGTACTTCTGCTTCTTTTGTCTTTCTCTGTAGAAATCTATAGCAGAATTATTTTCTTCTTTATTACAACCCTTCTTTTTGACTTGATGCAGTCTGCAATAGGCTCGGTAGTAGCTGCTGCGGAGCAGGCTTTTCTTCCTTATGCTGAGAAGGTACTTGAGATGATGAAAAGCTCTTTGGTGCTTACAAATGATGAGGACCTGGTCTCCGTGTTTTATCTTTTTCAGGGATTTGCTACACGTGATGTTGACAGTTTTGATGTGCTCAAGTTGAAGCCAAAGTAATTACTTATTTTGAGGATCCATTTAAGTAGTAGTTGTAAATATATGTATTTGGATACCCTATTTTGAGATAATGTAATGAAGATGGTGATATAATATTTCAATGTTTTCTTGTGAATATAGTTCAATGTGGTTGTTTTAAAATTGAATTGAAAAGTTTTTGGAAAGTAATATATAATGTGCAGTATTAATCATTGTAAATGTGATGAGTTCAGTAATATTGAGTGTTATAAATATTCTCCATTGAGCTTATACAGATTATCTATTCATAACGCTTTCAAAATGTCCTGAATTGTGCACTATATACTAACTATTCATAACGCTTTTATAGAAACTATTAATGACGGTTATTTTATGACGCTTTTAAAAAACATTTATAACACCCGTTTTCATAACGGTTGCTGTAGAAAAAAAAAGCGTCATGATTCGTCATTAATGACGCTTTTTAGCCGTCATTAAAAGGGTTTTTTGTTGTAGTGATTGCCATTTTCCTTGATCCTATTTTGTAGGCAATTAATCTGGACCATTAATCTTGATTGCAACGAATCTGGACAATTAATGCTGATTGTGTAAAATCCGTATGGGCAATCATTGTTGATTGTCATGAATCTTGGAAAGCTCGGATCTCCTGCCACGTGTTTAATCCAGGTGATTGCCATAAATCTGTTTTGATTCGGGTAATTATGATGATTGCACTAAATTAGGTTGTTGGGATTTGTTGATAACTCTTGATTGATTTAGTGCCACGTGGGAAACTGATCTTCTGCCATGTGTCATAATCGCGAGCCACAGCCGCATGAGGGTAGCTTCTTAGGTTTTGGACTGCATGAAGGTGGCAGCCGCATAGGTGAAGCCTCCAAAATCTGAGCCGTATGGGGGTGGTTTTCAATTGAGCCGCATAGGACTTGCCACGTGCAAAGGCTACATGGGCGTGAGCCGTATGGAGATGATCCTCATGATTCGAGTCGCATGAGAACAGCGGCCGCATAGGGTGACTGTTCATAATTTGAGCCGCATGACAAGGGTCTTCACTCTCCGAGCTGTATGCAAGCATCAGCCGCATGGGGTGGTGGCAGCCGCATAGAGGGCTTTCTAGTTGGTGGATCGTGCCAGCTGTAGAGAAGATTTTCTTTGTTTCCCGAGAAATATGCCGTCATATCGAAGTTCATCATTTCAGCTTTAGTGTCAGAGTTATTAATTTATGTCAGAGCATTTAATGGGAGCAGTCACTTTATAGCCAGCTGTAAAGCTGTATATGGTCACGTGATTCTTGCTTGAGCCTCATGAGGCTATTTGAAGAGTTTCTGAGCCGCATGAGACTCTGATAGATTCCTGAGCCGCATGAGGCTCCTTTTGTTTTGAGCTGTATGGGCTTCTTCTGTTTTGAGCCGCATGGGCTTCTTCTATTTTTGAGCCGCATGGGCTTCTTCCGATCCTTTTTCATGCTTCTACAAGACCTCCTTCAAAGTTTTCAATTTGAAAAATTAGAATACTTCGAATAAGAAGCATGACTATATGAGCTCCGCTGGCCGCATATGATGTTCTTGGCCGCATGGCTTGTCTGTCCGTATAGCTTGTCTGGCCGCATAGACTCCCTAGCCGCATGAACGGCTTTGGCCGCATGGATCACTTCTGGCCGCATGTTGTTCTCTCTGCCACGTAGGCGGCATTAATTGCTCTTGATTTAGAGCCGTCTTTAGGGGAGAATCCCAAGAGTCGGTTCATTAAATATTTATATTTCGTGCTTTGATGAATCTTCTTTATGAGAGAGGGGGCAAAATCTGAGGAGTCGGTTTTGCCTGCTGCACACGACCCGAAGCGATTTATCGGTCCACATCCCCCCTATGTCAGCCTATAAATAGAATGCTGTTGGGATAGAGAGGCTTCTTTGCCTTCTTTTGTCTTCCTCTTCTCTTGTCCTAAGCTATTGTTCTTCTTTCTCCGATCATCATCACTAATGGCCCCGAAAGCTTCCAAAGCTTCCAAGGCCTCTACTGCAGCGAAAGGCAAGAAGGCGGCAGCTCCCTCACCTACTGTAACGCCTCCAGTCCATCCTGACGTCCACCCTACCATCCAGGGTAAGGACTATGTGGAAGATCGAACACTCCAAACCCTGAAACCATGGCTCTGTTGCATGTTTTTATGCACAAGCCTTCTTCTCCTCAGCATTCAATGTGTTCTTCATCATTATGAAGCCGCATATGCTGTATGGGCCGCATAAACTTCTTATATTCAAGCCACTTGAGGTATACCTTATGTTTGAGCCGTATGAGATCGTTTCGGCCACATAAACACCTTGAGGACTGAACTGTATGAAGCCCCTCTGAACAGAATCGCATGAGCTCTTTTTTAGACTGTACCGTATAACGTTCCCTGACCATCTTTTAACTTTGTTTCTTTTTATCTTTGATTCTTGCAGCAACCCTGCCGAAGACTGAGCTCATTGTGAAGGAAGAGCTGCTGCCCCATTTCAAACAAGGGTTATCGCTCGTTAAGGAGGAGATAATACCAAAAGCGGAGGAACATAAAGGAGAGCTGACGCCCGTTGCTGTAAAGGAGGAGCCCCCGTCTGACGGGGGTAGTACTGGGAGTTCTGACTTTCCTACTTCGGACGAGGATTTTGCTCAAGTACATTCTTCATATGCAAAATGGTTGAGGGATTGGTATATGCGCCCCCGCAACTAGGATTCGTGGGCTCCCACAAATGTCTGTCTTTTGTCTTGATATTTCAGTCCGTCTCTAGTTACGGTTTGTGTTTTGCTTCTTTTGGACATCGATGTAATCTTCTTCCCTTTTGTCTGAATGAAATGATAGAGAACCTTTCTGGCTTGCTCGTGAGATATAGTCATGTGAATGTAACCAATTTTGAATGATCGAAATACATTCGCTCTATTCTTTGCTTATAGTAGTTGCCCCAATGGGAGACTTTTTATGGACCTATTATCCTCGGCGTATCCTGGTTCTGGATACGGATAATAAGTTGAGAGGGAACCAACATACTTACTTAGAGGTAATGAGGACATGTCAAATATGATGGTTTCTTCGATGGAGCCTTCCCACTCAGAGGTAATGAGGACATGGCAGGATTGGGCTCCATGAAGGGAATATAGAACAACTCAGAGGTAATAAGGATATGGAGGTTCTATGTGAGGGGCAGTTTGTTTTTGATGGAAGGAAAACAACTCAGAGGTAACATCGACGTGGTTATCTCAGAAAATCTGTGGATCTGTTACCCTTTTTGTGCACTGAAAGTGCGGGTATTAGATCATAAGGAGGAAGCTCTTTTAGGAGGAAAGTTCATAGGTATGATCATACATGACTTACTACCTAGGAGAGGCGATATAGATTTATCTGTAGTGACCAGAGTGTAAGTTCAGTGGTACCTGCGGGTACATAACTCGATAATCTAGGAGAGTTGGAGTCGGCATGTGAGTTCAGTGGTACGAAAGAGTACATGACTCGTCGTTCTGGAAGATTTGTAGTAGGGATGTGAGTTCAGCGGTACGAGAGAGTACATGACTCGTTATTCTGGAAGATTTGTAGTAGGAAGGAGAGTTCAGCGGTACGAAAGAGTACATGACTCGTTATTCTGGAAACTTTGTAGTAGGGATGTGAGTTCAGCGGTACGAGAGAGTACATGACTCGTCATCTTGGCAATTTGTAGGCGGGATGCGAGTTCAGCGGCCCCAGCGGGTACGTGACTCATTACCCTGAAGGATGTCGTTTCAGACGTAATACTTCTTTAGGAACTTGCCGTTGATGGACAACATGAGCAAGTCTCCATTTTATTTTGTGAGGCGGTAAGCTCCATTAGAGAATAAAGCATCAATGATGAATGGGCGTTCCCTTGGCTGGAACTTGTCGGCGGTTTTATGAGTCATGACCATCGGCCTTCGAACTGCCAGAACGAGGTCGCCCACTTAGAATGTTCTGGTTTTAACCTTCTGCTTGAAGGCTTCGGAGATACGTGTCTGGTATAGCTCGATTCGTTGTTGAGCTAGTAGGCGCTTCTCATCTATAGCCTCCAATTCTTGTAGTCTGCGATGGTGATTATCGTCCATCGTCAATCTATATATGAGAGCTACGCGGAGTGAGGGGATTTAAGGCTCCAGTGGGAGAACTGCCTTACTCTCGTATACCAAGGAGAATGGCATGTTCCCGGTGGCCGTTCGTACTGTAGTACGGTACGCCCATAAGCATTCACCAAGATTATCATTCCAGTCGCGCTTATTTGATGACACGAACTTCTTGAGAAGCTTGATGATTATTTTGTTGAATGTTTCAGCCAGACCATTAGCCGCTAGGTTGTATGGTGTTGAAGCAATATTCTGGATGTGGTGCTTGTGGCAGAACCGATAGAAGGCGTGGCTTGCGAACTGCGGACCATTATCATGGATGATCCTTTGGGGCAGTCCAAAGCGATAAATGACGTGATGCTTGTGGAAACTGATCACGTTTGAAGTCTTTACTTCTGCAAGCAGAACAGCCTCCGCCCATTTGGAGAAGTAATCTATGATTGCGAGTATGAACCGATGTCCTGGGGATGAAGGTGGAGTGATCGGACCGATGATGTCCATTCCCCACGCTTCGAAGGGCCAGGATGCCACCGTCGGATGTAGAAACTCGGATGGCTGGTGGATGAAATCTACGTGGACTTGACAGGCTTTGCATTTTTGTGTATAGTCTATTGCGTCTGCAACCATTGTGGGCCAGTAGTAACCCATTCGACGAAGGCGATCTTATAGTTTCGGGCCAGGCTGATGGGCCCCACAGATGCCATCGTAAGCTTCACGCATGGCTTCTTTGGCTTCTGTATTCGACAGGCATCGAAGCAGTAATCCATCCTATGATTGCCGATATAGCATTTTTGTCTCTGTATCGTAGAAGAATCTGAGGGAACATCTTCCGATAGAAGTGGCTTCCTTCGGATTCTCCGGCAGGATGTCGTAGACTACGAAGTCAATGAACGATTGTCTCCAGTCTAGTACTTCGTCGACTGTCAGGGCAGAGTAGCTCTCGGCATACTGAACATTATTCCTGGGACAGACCAACTCACGGCCTATGATGTCAACCAGATGATGAGCATGATTCGGAACTGCTAAGGAAGCGACTAGGCCTGCTAGGGCATCGGCTTCAATGTTCTGGAGTCTGGAAACGTGTTCTATGAAGAACCCTTCCAAGGATGAGATGATGTCAATCACTGTTTCGTGATAGGGGATCATGTCTTCATGACGCACTTCGTACGAGCCCCAAATTTGATTGACGATTAGCTGCGAATCACCATATGCTTCAAGTTGCACTACCCCCAGATCTTTTGCGAATCGGAGGCCAATGACCAAAGCATTGTACTCGGCTACGTTGTTTGAACAGGTATCCGTGAGAGAATAAGCCCGATTGATCACCAACCTGATGGAGAAAATTAGCACTATTCCGACTCCAGCGACGATGTTGCCCTTGGGCCCAGTTTTAGAAGTGCCGTCGAAGAACATTTGCCATATGGTACCATGGGAGGCCATATTTGAATTAGCGACCTCGTCTGGCATCTCTTCGTCTATTTTGGTTGACTTCGAACCTGGATGAGCTACTAAAAAGTCTGTCAGAGCTTGACCTTTAACAGCCTTTTGTGGGACGAAGATCATGTGGTAAGGGGAACTAGACCAGCAGCTTGGTCTCGGGGAGGTGGAAGGTTGGCGACTTCCATCCTTGCTCGGAGGACAGGTACTACTCCGTCTTGAGTCCTTGTCGGAGGAAAGTTACCGAATTGTACTGATACCATGTTGGCTGCTACGGTCACCTCTTCAAAATCAATGGCCAGGGCTTTAGAATCGATGAGATATTGGATGTATCGCTTCAGCTGATAGCAGTCTTATGTAGCATGGTGAACATAGCGATGGTAATGGCAGTACTTGGGGCTCTCCATATCTATAAGACGAGGCTCACGCTTGGGAGGAGGGAGCTGAATTCGTCCTCCTTGGATGAGCATGTCTAAGTGGGTTTAACATGGCCATCCTCGCAGGAGTAGGTCATCTGAGGCCACTGCTTTTTTGACGGCGTTGATTCGGGCTTTGGGGCTGTGTCGGTCACCATAGCCTGCTTGCCCTTGTTGTCTCGGTTGCTGGAGGAATTACCACCGTTGTTGTTGTTGACGTTAGGGCATTTGCCCCTATCTTCCCCTTCCGAGATGTGCAATCCCAGTGTGCGGGCTTTCTTCATCTTGTCTTCTGCGCTAGTGGTACTGATGATGAACGTCTTCCAATCCTTGAATTGACTTTTGTCCATCCAGAGGCTGATTGTGGGAAGCAGTCTCTTTTGGCAAATTTCAATCAAGGATGAATCAGGGTTGCCAGAGGGCAGCTTCATCACGGTTTGGCGAAACCGCTCGATATAATTTCTTGTTAGCTCCTTTTCTCCCTGAACAACGTCCATGAGAGTGGACATTGTCACGTCTTGCCCTACTTCATAGAACCTCTCTAGGAATATGCGTTTGAAGCCGGTGAAGGAGTGGATGCAATTGTCCGGCAAGTTGCTGTACCAGTCAAAGGCGACCCCTTCCAAGGCTCCGATGAACAACCGCGTAAGGATGGCATCGTCATGAGGCAGATGGTCAGTTGTGACTTCGAAGTAGGTGATGTACCTGCTTGTAGATGTCTTGCCATCATATGGATTGATGTGGAATGGTTTATATTTTGGTGGGAAGGGAACGTCTCTCCACGCAGCGGGATGCGGTTGTCATATCCTGAGGTCTTGGCAGTTTTCTCAGGCATGAAACATGGCCCGGAGCTCCTGGACCTCTCTTCTTGCCTCCCTGGCCTTTCTGCAGCGGTAGGAGCCGATTTCAGGAGGACTATCATCCGGGTTTGGTGCAGCTGAGTTCGAGTCCGTATTGACCGCGGGACCCAAGCTTCTTTGGCCAGGCGTTCTTCCTTGCAGGGTTGTAAGGGCTGCTTTGATTTCGTCCACATACTTGACCAAAGCATGTAGTATGGCCTCCAGAGTGTCGATGCGTTGGCGATCACTGGAACCTTCTTGATTGTTGTCTGTCATGAACACCGTCCTCACATGAGGAGAGATGGAAGGAACGGTAGAGGACGTACCCTCTGAGTCATATCCATGTACAGAAAAGTCATCCGGGTATGTGGGAATGCCCTCCTCTGGTTCTGACTCGAAAAGAGTGGTACCTCCAGCTTCATAGCTTGCCTCGTCTTGGAAATTACGGACGTCTTCGGGGACGTCAGGATCTGTAGCATCTGTTGGGTGAACCTTTCCCCCCGAACTATCTGCTTGGAACACCAGGTTATTGTAGATATTCGGAGGAATGCTACCCACGGCTCCAGTGTCTCCCATAGATGTGGACGAATCTCCCAGTATGGCAGATTTCGTCTTTGAGCGGGTACCTTGGTAAACTCCTCCTGCAACGGCGGTAGACCGCCGTTTAGAAGAAATTTTCTTGGTTACGCCGGTTGAAATTTTTGGGCTGGAGACATTTGTTTTCTTCCCTCTTCCGCTGCCAGGAATCTTCAGAGCAGAATTGCAAGAGGCGACGAGAAGCGCCTCGTCTTCTGAGTTTAGGTTTTGCAGCCTTTGGAAGACGGACCACCGGTCTTTTTGTGCTGCTGTCTTATTGCAGCAACAGTTGACTATGACTTGGGTGCATTGATGTCTTTGACAGGACTTTGTGCACGTCAAATCTTCGTCTCTTTCCTTGCGCTTGTGAAGAATCACGTTGCGCGGGTCACCTGCTTTGTGGGCTGATGAGTGCGTTGGCCTCCTGCCTGCTCCTTGATGTGGGGGTAGCGTGAGTACTCGTCCCCGATCCTTGTTAGGAGATTCTTGATAACTATCCCGTTCGTTGGCCGCCGGGGGCTGGACACGGGTAGTTCTGTACAACTTCCCATCAGGGGCCCGAGTAATAGTCATCGGGACGCCCTGGTAGTCAGAAGTCGGGGCAGCCGACTGAGCTCGTCGAGCCCTGTAACACCCATATTTCTGAAATTAGGATAACTTTGAAGTTTTGTATTTATAATCATTTATTAAGGATAATTAATGCATGTTATGATTTTAGATGATTTTTGGCTAGTGTAAACCATTTAATTTGTTGATTTGTGAATTGGGGGTTAAACTAGGGAAACCCTGATTAGTCCTTAACCTAGAAGTTTCCATGACCATGTGAGCCTAGCCATAAGCTTAGAACATCAAATTAGTGATTTTAGCCTAAAAGGGTATTTTGGTAATTTACTAGATTTTATATGGAATTATGTGATTTTTAATATTATTTAATTATTATTAAGTGTCATGAGAGCCCTAACCTAGTTTACCCTAATCTAGAGATTAGTTACTAACCTAGAATGCTAAGGGGATAGATATTTACTTTTAGCCAAAGGTTGGAAATATCTTAGAATGCACTTTATTAGATATTTTCCACAAAACCCTCAAAGGATCAATACTTTGGCATGAAAGTCCTTGCCTTCACCATGAAGAAAGGCCAAGGATACCCCCCCCCCCTTGCCATGGCCGGCCAAAGGACACCCCTACACTACCCCCCCTTCCTATATAACCCCATCAAATTCATTCATGATCAATTTACATGAATTTAAAACCTAGAAAATTCCTTTTCATCAAACCTTCATAACTTTCTCAAATTTGAACCAAATCACTCCTAGTCTTTTGCATTGGGTTCCTACAACCTAGAGGGTGCTAAGGGAGGCTAGAAAGCTGGACACAAGAACTTGGACACCAGCAAGTGGATAGTACACACCCCCTCCTTTTCTTGAAAAGCTTGAGTTTTCACTCAATAGGTAAATACCCTCATACATAGTTAATATTCTATTTTTTCTTCATAAATGCATGCATATAGGTATACCCTAGCTGTGGGACAAGTTTGGTGAAATCTAGGGTTGGTTTGGTGTCCGTATCGGACACGTATCCTAGGAAGAAAAACCATGTTTGTTGAAATGCCCCAAAGGTTTTGATTTTGTTAAAATGTAGAACTAATTACATATTTATGTGGCCCTAGACTTGTTGTTTACAACTACACTTGACTGAGCATGACACTGTGTCATTTTCGTGTCGAAAAATCGTACGAACACGCTGCACACACTGCACTGCACAGTGTGGCAGTGTCCTGCTACCCCACTGTTCGTGCACACTGCACAGGGCACTTCGACACGCCAAAATTAGCATGGACACGGGGGCAATGTCTGCGAACATGCCCCCAAAGTTTCACAGTGTCTCGTTTTGTATCGGACACGCAATCACCCACGCACTGGACACCTACACGCACGTTCAGTCGAATTTTTGACTAGAACACGAGTCTCGTGTCCCACGCACACGAGTCGTGGACACGTATCAGGCTGACACGTGTGTAGCCCATCATTGGGCGAACACCAGGACACAAGCACGTGGTGTGTCGTGTCCTGTGTCGTGAGCACAAGACACTCGACCGCGTGCACGATGCGGTCTGAAATGCACTGTTTCGACCTCTGATACGCGCACGTAGCTCGGACACGACACGTTTTGGACACATTTTAGGGTGTATAAAAGCTAGTCCTAGACCTAAGCGACCTGTGTGCATGACCACGAGACGTGTCGTGTCTCGTGGTGTGTCCACGACAGCGAGGAACCCATGCACGACACAGTGTAGAGTATGGCCTGTGTCAGTTTACCCAATTGGGTTTTCACGAGATTGACACGTTGTGTCGTGTCGGGACTGAGTCTCAGGCACCCTAGAAGCTAGGGGACACTTGGGGCAACACTTACCAACCAAGGGTTTCGTGTCATAGTTTGGTTTTGGACACGGATTTAGGTTTTACCCCATCTCACTGTGCACAGTGCACATTTCCTGATTTTTAGGATTTTCCCAGTTTTTTAAAACGAATTTTGAAACGATTTTTGATGTGATTTTTGCATGTATTAGTGTGTATACATAGTGTATATACCTAGTATATATATGTGTGTGTGGGGGTGGAATTTGGGTGAAATTGCATGTGTATATATGTATATATGAGTATAGGTGTATATATATATATGTATTTGTGTGTGCGTGTGTGTTGATTTCAGGGTTCCAGAAATCTGGAAACACACCCCCCCTCCCATGTTCTCTGTGCACACAGCACATTCATACCATCTCTCTCTCTCTAATTCACTCTCTCTCATTATTTCCCTCTCTTACTATCTATATATGTTATATATGTTATTATATATATGTGTCATTATATATATATATATATATATATATATATATATATATATATATATATATATATATATATATATATATATATATATATGTGTGTGTGTGTGTGTGTGTGTGTGTGTGATTTGTGTTATATATAGTGTATACATATATTGATATATATATGTAGTAGATAGACTTGTGTATATCTATATATATATATATATGTATATATATGTGACTTCTAGATATAGGTTTATATGGAAACCTATATGAAGTTAGCCTATGGTCTAAGTTACTAGCCTATGGCCATTAGGGGCTAACCCTAATTGACGTAATGACCCATGACCTAACTAGTTGACCCATGTTTTACTAGAGTTGACCAAAGTCAACCTTAGGTCAAACTTGACCTAGTTGACCTAGGTTGAACTTGAATTAACCTAGAATGACTAGTTTGACTAAACCCTAACTAGTTTGACCATGTTTGACCTAACTTTGACTAGTTTGACCTAGTTGACTTTTAGAGTTGACCAGAGTTGGCCAAGAGTTGACTTTTGACCAGATTGACCTAGAATCATGTAGTATGCATAGTAAACTTCATTTTTTACTATTTAGAATACATTGTGACTTGTGTTGCTCAGATCAGGAGCCAGACACCTCTCCTCAGAAAGTATATTCTCTACAGACATTCATACATCAGGCGAGTACATTCTTTGACCGTTTCATACTTGTTCAGGCTTTACTTTCTCGCTCTAGATTACTTTACTTGATGCTGTCACGTTGGTAACACGGATTAGTATTATATGGATCTTTACATGAGATGTTATCCCTCTCGGGAGCATCGGGTACTTCATGTTACGTGTGTTTCACTTTCATCATGTACTCCTATGCTTCCATCATGCATGTGCACTCATGTGATCATGTACTCTCATGTTCACTGAGTCCTCATGTATAACTTTACGTATACTCATTTATGAGCCTCATGTGAAGTAATGTATAATAACGTAACTTTTCTAGATCATCGTGTATTGATTGGGAAAAACGGGAGAGTAGAAGTAGACATGTGAATAATTCCAAAGTAGTGTAATCATGTATAAACTCAGTAGTGTAATCATGTATAAATTCTAGCCATTCATATGCCTATCGTGTACTCTACATCACTAGCCACTTACAGTTCTCTATATACAGTAGATATTTTCTTTACAAGCTATCTCTTTTACAGCATATATTTCCTTTCAGCACTTCCTGTATTTTACTCTATTGCCTGTATCGTATTTCCTAACCTGATATGAACTGTGTGAGATGTATTGTGCTCGTTCCTGTCCTGACTGAACCTGTTGAAAATATTACAGAGGATGAGGATGAGGCATGGGTGACTACATATTATGGAGCAGGACTAGATGACACTTGTGTTGAGAACCCTCAGCAGGATCCACCTGCAGCTGAGGATGTTGCCCCAGTAGTCTAGGCTAGTTTAGCTAGACAGTCATTTCATATTATTATTTTGTCTCACATTCTGAGTTGTATTTTGAGATGATGAGATGTATAGACCCTTAGACTTATTTTGTATATTGGGTTGATATTCTGGATGTTATGTTATCCTAGACACTTAGACTTATTTCATCTATTGTACTGTTCTCTTTGAGTTACTATATATCTATCTTTCTGTCTTTTATTCTTCTACCTTAGATGTGATTAAGACTGTATATTGTTATGTCACCTCCATTCGAAGAGTATAAACTGTACAGGTACCTTTATATTGTTAGATGATAGACCTAGGACAGCGTTCTACCGCCGACACTGCGGCGTAGGCTGGACGTACCCACGTCTCGTGCCCTTACTCTAGGGTGCGGGTCGTGACACATTTTTAGTGGTGGCCCATGCAGGTCGTGTTTATGTGGTGGTATTCGAACTAGAGTATCGCCACAGCCTGCGGTAGGAAATAGGATGTATGAGGTACTCAATCACATTAGGAAAAAAACTCTTATCTAAATCCCTGCTATCTAAATTCTTGCTGATATTGTCTTTCTTTTGAAATAAACTGTCCCCTTTGACTATATCGTTTCTCCTCCGTATTGATTTTCTTGTTGATCTGTCTTCAGGATGGTGGAGAAACGATCGCAGCGTCTCGATCCAGGTGACACCACTGAGAGGTCGGCCACCTCTCGTCCAGCTCACCAGGACCTGGGGACTGCAGCTCCCCTTACTCCAGCTCATGTGGTAGCTTCTGCCACATTTGGGGGTGCACCTCTACTTATTAGGGGGACCATCCCAGCTACCCCAGACATGTCTCCTCCGTAGTTTCGTCAGCCACAGTTTCAGCAGCACCAGCCGCAGTTCCAGCCGTCAATGCCATCTGGATTAGTGGATGCTGCACAGATGTTTTCATACTTCCAGCATTTCCTAGAGACGCAGCTGGCCCAGCAGCAGCGTCAGACAGCGGAGTTTACCAGGGGCATAGATGAGGCCCATCAGCTGGCTAGAGCGACGGTGGAGAGGTTGGTTGTCCAGCCATAGGAAGGATTGGGACAGCCGCGACAGCAGAGGATTCCGGGCATTCAGGACTTCAAGAAGATGAACCCCAGGGACTTCTTGGGGACAGAGGGGATTCTTTATGCTGATGACTGGATTGAGCACATTGAGGAGATCTTTCGACTGGTGGAGATACCAGCCGGACTCCAGATATAGGCAGCAGCCAGCCAGATATGGGATCTTGCCCGTACCTGGTATCGGATGGACCCGAGAGTAGGCACTCTAGGGCAGACATGGGGAGCTTTCAAGGAGCTCTTCAAGGAGAAGTTTTTTTCGGATCAGGCAGTCGGCGCCTTGGAGACCCAGTTCGAGAACCTGGTTCAGGGAAACCAGACTGTAGAGGAGTATTCCAGTGAGTTTTGCCGGTTGAGCAGATTTGTGGAGGGTCTTAGCGAGACAGCGAAGGCGAGGAGGTTCAGGAAGGGCTTGGTCAAGGAGGTCAAGTCCTTGACCAAGAGTGACAGAAATGCCACTTCTGAGGAGATTCTGGCAGGAGTGATGGCGGCTGAGGATGATCTTGAGCTGAAGCTCAAGAGGGGCCGCGACACTCAGGGAGCTGGCAGCAGTGGAGGGCAGGCCAAGAGGACTTATTTTTAGCACTAGCAGCAGAGGCCATTCCAGCAGCAGAGGCCGTTCCAGCAGGTGCAGCAGCAACCGAGACACTAGCAGCAGGGAATAAGACAGCAGGTCGTCAGTTGTACTTTCTGCAAGAAGCAGGGTCATGGATGGAATGGCTGCAGAAAGAGGCTTGGCAGGTGTCTACTATGTGGTTCTAGAGACCACCAGCTGAGAGAGTGTCCCATGTCTTCGGGACGACCAGTTCAGGAAGGCGGAGCCAAGGCTCCGGCAGGGCAACAGAAGGGACCTTTGCCGACTCAGCAGCAGAGCTTCACCCAGCACCAGCATCAGGCCAGGGGTGGACAGCAGGGGAGAGCTTACACCATGGCAGCAGAGGATGCTGAGGTTACTAGAGAGCTGATAGCAGGTTCTATTCTTCTCGACTCTATTCCAGCTTTTGCATTGTTCAATTTTGGGGCTTTCCATAGCTTTGTATCAGTATCTTTTACGATTAGACATCATGTTATATCTGAATCGTTGCCTAGGACTTACAAGATCACGACTGGGGGTGGCATTATCCTCGTTCGTGATATTTGCAAGGGACGGAGAGTAGTTTTGGGAGGCCGAGAGTTGGATGTGTGTTTGCTCGTAATGCCACTACCGAACTACGATATTGTACTCGGTATGGATTGGTTGAGCAGACACCATGCCAGCATAGATTGCCGCGGGGGTAGAGTTCCGTTCAGAGCGCCAGGAGAGCCAGAGTTCGTATATTCCCGACGGCAGGCAGAGCAAACTAGCAGAGTTTTCTGTGGAGCTTCAGTTGAGGAGCAGCCAGCTCCACATCCATTGATAGCTGAGTTTATGGACGTATTTCTAGAGGAGTTGCCTGGGCTTCCACCAGACAGAGACGTTGAGTTCTCGATAGACTTGGTTCCAGGTGCGGAACCGATTTCTCAGCATGTCTATCGAGTAAACAACAGCGAGTTGGTGGAATTGAAGAAGGAGGTGGATGAGTTGCAGGACAAGGGCTTCATCCGCTCTAGTTCTTCACCATGGGGTACACCGGTACTCTTTGTACCGAAGAAGGACGGGTCGGTACGGATATATATCGACTACAGGGCACTCAACAGTCTGACGATCAAGAACAGATATCCACTATCGCGGATCGATGATCTCTTCGATCAGTTGAGCGGAGCTCGGGTATTCTTGAAGATCGATCTGAGGTCAGGCTACCACCAGGTAAAGGTGAAGAGGAAGGATATTCTGAAGACGGCGTTCAGGACATTGTATGGCCAGTTCGAGTTTATGGTGATGCCGTTTGGGTTGACTAATGCCCCGGTGGTGTTCATGAACTTGATGAACAAGGTGTTCCACCAGGACTTAGATAAGTTCGTGGTGGTGTTCATCGACGACATCCTGGTGTTCTCGAAGATAGAGGAGAAGCATGAGGAGCACTTGAGAGTGGTCCTGGAGACTCTCAGGCAGGAGCAGCTTTACGGTAAGCTCTCGAAGTGCGAGTTCTTCCTAGACAGAGTTGACTTCCTGGGTCATGTGGTGACTGGCGATGGGATCTCAGTCGACCCAAGGAAGATATCAGCAGTTGAGGCTTGGGCAGCACCGACGTCAGTGGCAGAGATCAGGAGCTTTCTAGGATTGGCAGGCTACTACAGGAGGTTCGTCCAGGATTTCTCCCGAGTTGCAGAGCCGTTGTCTAGGCTGACCTGGAAGGATGCAGAGTTTGTATGGTCAGAGGAGTGTCAGGCCGCTTTCGATGAGTTGAAGAAGCGGTTGACGACAGCCCCGATTCTGATATTGCCATTAGGATCAGGCGGGTTCACTATCTACAGTGACGCCTCGAGGAAGGGTTTGGGTTGTGTCTTGTAGCAGCATGGAAAGGTGATTGCCTATGCTTCGAGGCAGTTACGTCCCAACGAGAAGAACTACCCTACCCATGATTTGGAGTTGGCGGCAGTTATCTTTGCTCTGAAGCTGTAGAAACACTATTTGTATGGAGAGCGCGTGGAGATATTTACAGACCACAAGAGCTTGAAATACGTATTCACGCAGATGGAGCTCAACATGAGGCAGCGCAGATGGTTGGAGCTGATGAAGGACTTTGATATTCTGCTGTAGTATCACCCAGGGAAGGCCAACATAGTTGCCGATGCTTTGAGCAGATATCCGACAGCTATGTGTTTGACGATGGATCGTCACTTGTTAGCGGACTTGGAGAGCCTTGGGATCGAGGTGATTGTACCGGGAGTGCAGATGCAGATGTGGTCCCTCCAGATTCAGTCGAACTTGATTGATAGGATCAAGTCGGCTCAGTTCGATGACATTTCTCTACGATGCATCAGGGAGCAGGTCAGAGCAGGATTTGCGGACGATGAGTTCACTCTTGCAGGGGATGGCACATTGAGGTACGGTTCCAGACTGTGTGTGTGCCCAGTGGAGACTTTCGAGAGCAGGTTATGCAGGAGGCCCACCGTTCTCAGTACTCTATACATCTGGGAGCCAACAAGATGTATAGGGATCTGAGAGAGCATGTATGGTGGAGTGGGATGAAGCGCGAGGTAGCACACTTCGTAGCCAGGTATTTGATCTGTCAGTAGGTCAAGGCAGAGGGGCAGAGGCCGGGGGGACTGTTACAGCCATTGCCCATTCCGGAGTGGAAGTGTGAGCACATCACGATGGATTTTGTTTCGAGATTGTCGCGTACTCCAGGAGGGAAAGACGCGATTTGGGTCATCGTCGACAGGTTGACCAAATCGGCCCATTTCTTGCCATTCAAAGTGGGTTTGTCTACCGAGAAGATATCAGAGATGTATATGAGGTAGATAGTCAGACTTCATGGGGTTCCAGTGAGCATTGTATCGGATCGGGACAGTCGTTTTACTTCACATTTCTGGAGGAGTTTGCATATTAGCTTGGGCACTCAGCTCAAGTTTAGTACTGCATACCACCCTCAGACAGACGGACAGTCAGAGCGGACCATTCAGACACTGGAGGACATGCTGCGGACTTGTATCCTGGACTTTGGAGGATCTTGGGAGAGTCACATGTACTTAGTAGAGTTTGCATACAACAACAGCTTTCAGGCCTGCATTGAGATGTCACCCTTCGAGGCACTGTACGGGCGTAGATGTCGTACACCCTTGTCTTGGGATGATATTGGGGAGCGAGCTTTATTGGGGCCTGAGATGGTTGTGGATGCAGCAGAGAATGTGAAGCTCATCAGAGATCGACTTCGCGTGGCACAGGACAGACATCGACATTGGGCCGATAGCCACCGTAGACCTTTAGAGTTTGAGGTACAGTTTAGAGATAGGATTAGAATTAGGTTGTCTTGTTTGTGTTTTGTTAACCATGTTTGATTATCATAATTAAATTGAGACCTTGTTTGTGATTAGGTTGGAGACCAGGTATTTTTGAGGATATCTCCGACACGTGGTACTATACGTTTTGGTGGAGGTGGGAAGCTTAGCCCACGTTTCATCGGCCCTTTCGTTATCAGCGGGAGAGTCGGTGACGTGTCTTACAGGCTAGACTTACCACCAGCATTGGAGGGAGTCCATAACGTATTTCACGTGTCGCAGTTGAGACGGTACGTGGCAGATCCTAGCCATGTACTTGATTATTCCGAGATCGAGGTGGGACCTACTCTTCGTTATCCAGAGCAGCCTGTTGAGATTCAGGATCGACGGGAGAAGGCATTGAGGAACCAGACGATACCATTGGTTCGCGTCGCATGGAGGCATCATTCTCCAGGAGAGTCCACCTGGGAACGGGAGGATGAGATGCACGAGCGATACCCTTATCTATTTGTACCTTGAGGTATGATTTTCTATCCTTCTCATCAGTTTCAGTTTCGTCTTTAAATTTCGAGGACGAAATTATTTTAAGGAGGGTAGACTTGTAACACACACATTTCTGAAATTAGGATAATTTTGAAGTTTTGTATTTATAATCATTTATTAAGGATAATTAATGCATGTTATGATTTTAGATGATTTTTGGCTAGTGTAAACCATTTAATTTGTTGATTTGTGAATTGGGGGTTAAACTAGGGAAACCCTAGTTATTCCTTAACCTAGAAGTTGCCATGACCATGTGAGCCTAGCCATAGGCTTAGAACATCAAATTAGTGATTTTAGCCTAAAAGGATATTTTGGTAATTTACTAGATTTTATTTGGAATTATGTGATTTTTAATATTATTTAATTATTGTTAAGTGTCATGAGAGCCCTAACCTAGTTTACCCTAATCTAGAGATTACTTACTAACCTAGAATGCTAAGGGGATAGATATTTACTTTTAGCCAAAGGTTGGAAATATCTTAGAATGCACTTTATTAGATATTTTCCACAAAACCCTCAAAGGATCAATACTTTGGCATGAAAGTCCTTGCCTTCACCATGAAGAAAGGCCAAGGACACCTCCCCCCCTTGCCATGGCCGGCCAAAGGACACCCCTACACTACCCCCCTTCCTATATAACCCCATCACATTCATTCATGATCAATTTACATGAATTTAAAACCTAGAAAATTCTTTTTCATCAAACCTTCATAACTTCCTCAAATTTGAACCAAATCACTCCTAGTCTTTTGCATTAGGTTCCTACAACCTAGAGGGTGCTAAGGGAGGCTAGCAAGCTGGACACAAGGACTTGGACACCAGCAAGTGGATAGGACACACCCCCTCCTTTTCTTGAAAAGCTTGAGTTTTTACTCAATAGGTAAATACCCTCATACATAGTTAATATTCTATTTTTTCTTCATAAATGCATGCATATAGGTATACCCTAGCTGTGGGACGAGTTTGGTGAAATCTAGGGTTGGTTTGGTGTCCGTATCGGACACGTATCCTAGGAAGAAAAATCATGTTTGTCGAAATGCCCCAAAGGTTTTGATTTTGTTAAAATATAGAACTAATTACATATTCATGTAGCCCTAGACTTGTTGTTCACAACTACACTTGACTGAGCACGACACTGTGTCATTTTTGTGTCGAAAAATCGACACGAACACGCTGCACACACTGTACTGCACAGTGTGGCAGTGCCCTGCTACCCCGCTGTTCGTGCATACTGCACAGGGCACTTCGACACGCTAAAATTAGCAAGGACACGGAGGCAATGTCTGCGAACATGCCCCCAAAGTTTCATAGTATCTCGTTTTGTATCGGACACGCAATCACCCACGCACTGGACACCTACACGCACGTTCAGTCGAATTTTTGACTAGGACACGAGCCTCGTGTCCCTCCCACGCACACGAGTCGTGGATACGTATCAGGCTGACACATGTGTAACCCATCATTGGGCGAACACCAGGACACAAGCACGTGGTGTGTCGTGTCCTGTGTCGTGAGCACGAGACACTCGATCGCGTGCACGACGCGGTCTAAAACACACTGTTTTGACCTCTGATACTGTCACGACCCGCACCCTAGATTAAGGGTACGAGACGTGGGTACGTCCAGCCTACGCCGCAGTGTCGACGGTAGAACGTTTTCCTAGGTCACAACATCTAACAAGTGAAGATAATAACAGTTATACTCTCCGACTGGGGGTGACATAACAGAAATATAACTCAACCACAGCTATGGTAGAACAGGTAAGATAGATAGATAATGAAAGATAACAATATCCAGAACAGAGAATCACATAGATACAATCCAGAGTTCTAAGTGTCTAAAATAAATACATCTCAGAATATCTCAAAGTCTAGTACAATAATCCCAAAAAGTAAGACTATCCTAAACTAATGGAGTGTCGTCTACAGCTAATGGATCCTGCTGCTGGTCCAAATCTGGGCACTCATCTAGTGTGGCACCGTAGTAAGTAGGGCAGAACGCCTCAGCCTCGTCCTCTGTAATATTTCAACAGGTCCAGTCAGGACGGGAACGAGCACATATCTCTCAACAGTTCATATCAGGTTAGGAGTATAAATCATTGCAATAGAGTAAAATACAGGAAGTGCTGAATGGAAGTACAAGTAAAACAGGAGATATTTGTAACTGGAAATAGATATGATAGTAAAGACTGTAAGTGACTACGTGATTTAGAGTACAATATGGTTATGTAAACGGCTTAGGGGCACATGAATACAAATAAGGAGGCACATTTATACAGCTACTTGGGATAGTGTTCACATAACCAATTCTACTCACCCCGTCCCAATCAGTACACAAGGATCCATTCAAGTTACGTTATAAGCACATGAATACAACTAAGATACGTGAACTCATGTAATGAGTAGTACATGAGGCACGTGAAAGCATATGAGAACATGTAAAAACATAAACTAGTACGAGTACAAGGAGTACGTGATGCACATGATAAAGTACATGAACATGTAATACCCGATGCACCCGTAGAGGGATAACATCTCAGGAAGGGATCCATATAGTACTAATCCGTGAAGATACGTTTCAGCATCATGTAGAGTAATCTAGAGCATGAATATATCCAAACAGGTATGAAAAGATCAGAAAATGTATTCGCCTGATATCTGAAAGTCCGAGATGAAATTACTGTCCGAGGAGTGGTGTCTGGCTCCTATTTAGAACAGTACGAGTCACAACAAGTCCAGAATGATAATACAATGCAAATTAATGCATTGTACATGAAACTAGGTCAATCTAGACCAAAGTCAACTCTTGGTCAACTCTGGTCAACCCTAGAAGTCAAACTAGGTCAACCAAGTCTAATCTAGGTCAAATCTAGTCTATACTAGGCTAACTAGTCCTTCTAGGTCTAATAAGACTAAACAAGTCTAAACTAGACTCACTAGCTAAACAACACAAACATAGGCCATAGGCCAATAGACTATACCATATTCAATAGGCAATACCATGCCAAGCCATGCCTTGGTCACATAACCAATTGGCTATCTATACACTACCCTACACAACCACATATAGGTAATACATGTACACACATTGCTATATGTAACTATTATGTATAGGTGAACACTATGCTACATTATAGGATACATAAAAGAGAGAGGGAACTCACATATCAAGTGTATGTGTGGGTGTGTGTGACTAGTGCCAAGTGAACACTGTGATAGATTAGAGGGTGAGTGAGCATGGGGGAAACCTGTGTGTGAGGTTGTGTCTCAAGTGTGTGTGTGTGTGTTCATGAGGGTATGTGTGTGGATCAAAACAGTCCATAACCAAATACAGTTGACAGTCCAATAAAGCTCAGATTTTTCATTGAAACCAAAAAAAACAGTTTAATACTAGCACTAATCAGTCCCCTCACTTAATCTCAGTTTTTGCTTCTCAAAACACACCAATCATCCCCACATAATACCCAGGAAACAGTCCATAATGATATCACAGGTTTCTAGAACTAAAACTCAGATTTGCACATAACATTAACATTTCAGAAAAAGCTCATGAATCATACATAACTAATTAATATGCCCCAATATGAAATCCCATATTTCAGTTAACATATGGCAACAAAACTCAACACAAATCAATGAACAAAAGGAAATTAGTTCACAACTAACAGGAAAAATCAGTTTTAATGAAAAACAGTGAACACATTAGTTCTTAATTTCACATAAAAACTGGGAACTAAGTCCCATCTCAGGTTATTATAAGCAACTTGAAAACAAGTGAGGAAGAACTCAAGTCAATGTGAAATTGAAAACAATCTCAGTTTCGAATTTCACAAACTCAGGTTTATACAACTTCATGACAGTGATCTCGATATTAAACTTAGTAAATCATTTAACAGTTAAAAAGAATCAATCAAGAACAATAACAGTAAAACCAAAAGAACAGTCCACAGGAAAATCTCAGTTTTTGAGACCAAAACCCCATCAATACACCCCAAATTCCACATATTATTAGATAACACATAGGTGGACCTATTAGGGGTTTAAGAACATGTAATTAACTGTGTTAAGAAGGTTTAAAATGATGACAAAACTCAAATTGCAAAAACTAGAAAATTCAGAAAGACTGATACATGGGTTTTTCAGGAAAATAGGAAAAATGATAATTGAATAGTAAAATTCGAATAAAACCAATTACAGAGGTTGGTAACTTACAAACACATCGTGTACATGCTGTGTGAGGTGTTTGTGTCCACAAAAGTGGATACAAACGTGTCCAGTTAATTAAATACACAAAACAGTGAACTGTGCACACAGAGAAACCAATCGTCGTGCACGTGTTCGTGTCGATCGTGTGCACGACACACAGCAACACGACTCACAAGATTTGGTCCACGTGTTCATCTAGACTAGGGTTATCGACTGGACACCCTGAATCGTGTCCAAGTCGCGTGTGCATGACACGACACGCACGTATCAGTGCACGTTTTCAATAGAAAACTGCACAGCGCTAAACACGTGCACGTGCTCGTGCGTGTCCGACACGCCACGTGGGCCTGTGCAACTTGACACACGGGGTGACAGATGTTGCCCCATGATGTGTGTCAAGTTTCACGCGTCGGGGACGCGTGTCCGTGTCGGAAATGGCCCCGCACAGCAGGGCACGCACAGCCCCCGCGCGCGCGTGTGCACGACCGTATGTACACGTGTTTGTGTGGACTCGACACGACACTAAGATGACACGAAAACTACAGAAATGCATAAACGGCACATAAATCTAATTTCCTATTCAAATACAATTCCAAAAATCACACGAAATGCCTATTGGGGTATTTCATCAAACACGTGCCAAGTGACACTGATACTTGTCCAGTTTGGACACGAAGGGACACAAAATTCTAGGGTTTCCTATTCCTATAGTTGGGTGAGGGCTAGAAGATCCCTAAAATGATTTTTGACAGAATTTAAAGGCATTAAGTAGGATTATACCTATAGGTGTTCAAACTCCCAAAAAGCTCCAAAGAGAAGGATCTCTCAAACCACCAAAAGCTCACCAAATTGTTTTCTCCCTGTCAAAAATTATTACCAACAGCAAGAACACAAGATTTAGAGCCTATTACAATTTATTTAAAGGAATTTGGAGAAGAAATGGATTTTTTAAGGATTTACAAAGTTGGGGACTCACCTCTTCCAAATGACAAGTTTCCTAAAGAGGCAACCCTAGTTTTAAGAGCATATAAATAGGAGGGCTGACCATAGAGGCTATTCAAAAATTTTAGGGTTAGGGCTTGGTTCAATGGGTGTGGGCTATGGGCCATTAAGCCGATTAGTCATAAAATGACTTGTGACTTCACAAGCCATTTCCATTTCAAACTAACTCCTAATTTCACCAAATTAAACCCAATGAGTTCATCCTCATGAACTTAAGTCAACCTAGGTTCTCAAATCCTAAACTCTTAGTCAAGACCTAGGTTAGCCACTAGGTTAGTCTACAAGGTCAACTTAAGTCAAAGTCTCTAAAGCACCAAAAACAATTATTCTAAAAAATCACTCAAAAATCACATTAATTAAATATAATAATAATAATTCAAATTAAGTTCTAAAATTTTGAAAATGACCAAAATACCCTCAAGCTAGAAAAGTGGTAGTGACAAATCTACCCCCCTTAAAATAATTTCGTCCTCAAAATTAAAGGCGAAACTAAACTGCTGAGAAGGATAAAAAAGTATACCTCAAGGTCCAAAAAGATAGGGGTACCGCTCGCGCGTCTCATCCTCCCGCTCCCAGGTCAACTCTCCTGGAGAATGATGCCTCCATGCGACGCGTACCAAAGGTATCACCTGGTTCCTCAATACCTTCTCTCGGCGATCCAGAATCTCCATAGGCTGCTCTGGATAACTGAGAGTAGGCCCAACCTCAATCTCCGAATGATCGAGCACATGGCTAGGGTCAGCCACGTACCGTCTCAACTATGACACGTGGAATACGTTGTGGATGCCCACTAGTACAGGTGGCAAGTCTAGCCTGTATGCCACATCACCGACTCTCCCGCTGATAACGAAGGGGCCGATGAAGCGCGGGCTAAGCTTCCCACCTCCACCAAAACGTATCGTACCACGAGTCGGAGATATTCGCAGAAAAACTATGTCTCCAACCTAATCACAAGCAAGGTCTCAAGTTACTAAAAAAAATCAAACATGATCAATCAACAAAATAATAAAATACAACCTACTTCTAATCCTAGCTCTAAATCTGTACCTCAAACTCCAGCGACCTCCGGTGGCTATCGGCCCAGTGCCGATGTCTGTCCTGCGCCACGCAAAGTCTGTCCCTGATGAGCTTCACCTTCTAGGCTGTGTCAACAACCATCTCTGGTCCCAGTAAAGCTCGCTCTCCAACATCATCCCAAGATAAGGGTGTACGACACCTACGCCCGTACAGAGCCTCAAACGGTGACATCTCAATGCTGGCCTGAAAACTATTGTTGTAAGCAAACTCCACCAAATGTAGGTGATCCTCCCAGGAACCTCCAAAATCCAGGACGCATATCCGCAACATATCCTCAAGGGTCTGAATAGTCCTCTCTGACTGTCCGTCCGTCTGGGGGTGGTATGCGGTACAATACTTGAGCTGAGTGCCCATGCTAGTCTGCAGACTTCTCCAGAAATGGGAAGTAAAGTGGCTATCCTGATCTGAGACTATGCTGACGGGAACTCCGTGAATCCTGACTATCTGCCTCATATACAACTTCGCCAGCCTCTCTGTAGACGTACCCACCTTGAATGGCAAGAAGTGAGCCGATTTGGTCAATCTGTCAACGATGACCCAAATTGCATCTTTTTTTCCTGGTGTACGCGGCAACCCCGATACAAAATCTATGGTAATATGTTCCAACTTCCACTCTGGAATGGGCAACGGCTGCAACAATCCCCCGGGCCTCTGTCTCTCTGCCTTGACCTGCTGACAGATCAAGCATCTGGCTACAAAGTTGGACACCTCCCTCTTCATTCCGTACCACCAGACATGCTCTCGCAGATCCCTGTACATCTTGTTGGCACCAGGATGTATAGAGTACTACAATCTGTGAGCCTCCTGCATAATCTGCTCTCTGAGCTCCCCGCTAGGCACACATAACCTAGCACCGTGCCTCAGGGCACCATCCTCTGCAAGTGAGAACTCAGAATCCTCCACTCCCATACTGATCCGCTCTCGGATACACCGCAGAGCCACATCATCAAACTGTGTCGCCTTGATCCTGTCCATCAAGTCCGACTGTATCTGAAGGCCCTATAACTGTATCTGCACTCCGGGTACAATCACCTCTATCCCAAGGCTCTCCAAATCTGCAAGCAGGTGCCGATCCATAGTTAAACACATGGCTGTCGGATACCTACTCAAGGCATCGGCAACCACGTTGGCCTTCCCAGGGTGATACTGAAGTGAGATATCAAAGTCCTTCATCAACTCAAGCCACCTGCGCTGCCTCATGTTGAGCTCCTTCTGTGTAAACACATACTTTAAGCTCTTGTGGTCTGTGAAAATCTCCACCCTCTCGCCGTACAGATAGTGCTTCCATAACTTCAAAGCAAAAATCACCGTCGCCAGCTCCAGGTCATGGGTAGGGTAGTTCTTCTTATGGGGACGTAATTGCCTGGAAGCATAGGCAATCACCTTCCCATGCTGCTGCAAGACGCAACCCAGCCCCTTCCCTGAAGCATCACTATAAATAGTGAATCCACCTGATCCTGAAGGCAATGTCAGAATCGGAGCTGTCGTAAGCCGCTTCTTCAACTCATCAAAAGCTGCCTGACACTCCTCTGACCATACAAACTCAGTATCCTTCCGGGTCAACCGTGTCAACGGCTCTGCAACCCGGGAGAAATCCTGCACAAATCTCCGATAATATCCTACCAGCCCCAGGAAACTCCTGATCTCTGCTACTGAAGTCGGCGCTGTCCAAGCCTCAACTACTACAATCTTCTTGGGGTCAACCGAGATACCATCTCCAGTCACCACATGCCCCAAGAAGTCCACCCGGTCCAAGAAAAACTCACACTTGGAGAGTTTTTCATAAAGCTGCTCCCGCCTGAGAGTCTCTAGCACTATCCGCAGATGCTCCTCGTGCTCCTCCTCAGTCTTGGAATATATCAAGATATCATCAATGAACACCACCACGAACTTGTCCAAGTACTGGTGGAACACTTTGTTCATTAGATTCATAAACACTGCTGGTGCATTGGTTAGCCCAAACGGCATAACCAAAAACTCAAACTGCCCGTACCGCGTCCTGAAAGCGGTCTTGGGGATATCCTCCTTCTTCACCTTCACCTGGTGATAACCCGACCTTAAATTAATCTTGAAGAACACCCGAGCTCCGCTCAACTGATCAAACAGATCATCAATCCGCGGCAGTGGGTATCTATTCTTGATTGTCAGGTTGTTAAGTGCCCTGTTGTCGATACACATACGTACCGACCCATCCTTCTTCGGTACGAAGAGCACCGGTGCACCCCAAGGTGAAGAACTCGAGCGAATGAAACCCTTGTCCTGCAGCTCATCCACCTGCTTCTTCAGTTCCACTAACTCGCTGTTGTTCACTCGATAGACATGCTGAGAGATCGGTTCCGCATCGGGAACCAAGTCTATCGAGAACTCTATATCTCTGTCCGGTAGAAGCCCTGGCAACTCCTCTGGAAATACGTCCATAAACTCTGCGATCAAGGGATGCGGAGCCATCTGCTCCTCGACTGAAGCTCCACAAAACACTCCGCCGTCCTGCTCTGCCTGCCGTCGGGTGTACTCAAACTCTGGCTCTTCTGGCACCCCGAACAAAACTCTACCCCCACGGCAATCAATGCGGGCATGATGTCTACTCAGCCAGTCCATACCTAATACAATGTCGTAGTTCGGTAATGGCATGACTAGTAGGCTCACCCCCAACTCTCGGTCTCCCAAAATGACACTCCGCCCTCTGCAAACATCAATCACGAGGATGACCCCACCCCCGGTCGTGATCTTGCTGGTCCTAGGCAATGGTTCCGAAATCAAACTGTGTCTAATAGCATATGATATAGACACAAAGCTGTGGGAAGCCCCGGAATCAAAGAGTGCAAATGCTGGAAGGGAGTCGAGAAGAACCGAACCTGCTATCAGCTCTTCGATAACCTCAGCATCCTCAGCTGCCATAGCGAAAGCTCGCCCCTGCTGTCCACCCCGTGCCTGCTGCTGGTGCTGCTGGAACCTCTGCTGCTGGGTCGGCAGGGCTGGTCCCCTCTGCTGGCCTACTGGAGCCTTGGCTCCACCTCCCTTTTGTCCTCGCCCAAAAGCCCCTGGGCAGTCCCTCAACTGGTGATCTCCAGCACCACAAAGTAGGCACTTGCCTAGCTTCTTCCTGCACTCATGGATCATGTACCCTGGCTTCTTGTAGAAGGCACAAATGACTGCCGGACGAGGTGCCTGCTGCCCTCTCTGCTGCTGGTGCTGCTGCACTGGCCTCTGCTGCTGCTGATACTGCTGCACTGGCCTCTGCTGCTGCTGCTGCTGGAAGTGAGGCCTCTTGGCCTGCCCTTGACTGCTACTGCCTTACTGAAAGTCTCGACCTCTCTTCTGCCTCAGTCCCAGGTCGTCCTCTGCCGCCATGGCCCCAGAATAAATCTCAGCAAATGTAGCGTTCCGGTCGCTCTTAGTCAGCGACCGAATCTCTCTAATTAGACCTCGGCAAAACTTCCTCGCCTTCGTCTTCTCAGTCAAATCATCAATGAACCGGGCCAGTCGGCAGAACTCCCCGGCATACTCTGCCACCGTCTGGTTCCCCTGAACCAGAGCCTCAAACTGTGCCTCGATCCCACCCAAGGCTACATCGGGAAAGAACTGCTCCTTGAACAGCTTCTTGAACTGAGCCCAAGTCTGGCGCTCTACTCCAACTCTGGGATCAGCCTGATACCATGCTCGGGCCAAATCCTGCATCTGGCTGCCTGCCGCCTCGATTTGGAGTCGAGCTGGTATCTCTGCTAGGCGGAAGATCTCCTCAATATGCTATATCCAATCGTCTGCAATGTGGAAGCCCTCTGTGCCAAAGAACTCCCGAGGGTGCATCTTCTGGAAGTCCTGTATATCCTTCTTCCTCCGATGGGGCTGCTGCTGAGTCCCCTGAGCTGTGATCATCTTCACTGTGGTGCGAACCAGCTAGTGCGCCTCATCGATCCCCTGCCAGAAATTGGCAGTCTGCCTCGTCTGCTGCTGCTGGTGAGACTCAAGAATCCTCTCCACGAAGGAGAAGAGATGGGAAGCATCTACCATCCCCGCAGGCGGAGGCTGCTGCATAGGAAGGATCTCTGGAATCACAATTGGCCTCCCGACTGCTGGAGGTGCTCCTCCAAAAGTGGCAGAAACTCCCACTCCTGAGGGCTGTACTGGCCCTGTGGCACCGGGAGCTGGATGCTGGACACGAGAGGTGGCAGACCCCTCTCCAGCCTCTTCCGTCACGGGGCGATACGATCGCGTCTCAACCATCCTGGAGACACAGATCAAACAAGAAGCAATTACTGAGAATGAGTCAAAATAATCAAAGGAGGACAGTTTAAAATTCTAAGGAAGACAATAAGTAGCAAAATAGATATACGAAATCTGATAAGGAGTTTTCCTAGTGTGATTGAGTACCTTCAAACATATGCTAATTTCTACTGCAGGCTGCAGCGATATTCTAGTTCGAATACCACTACACTTATATCCTAGACCTGCATGGGCCACCACTAAGAACGTGTCACGACCCGCACCCTAGAGTAAGGGCACGAGACGTGGGTACGTCCAGCCTACGCCGTAGTGTCGGCGGTAGAATGCTGTCCTAGGTCACAACATCTAACAAGTGATAGTAATAACAGTTATACTCCCCGACTGGGGGTGACATAACAGAAATATAACTCAACCACAGGTAAGGTAGAACAGGTAAGATCGATAGATAATGAAAGATAACAATATCCAGAACAGAGAATCACAGAGATACAATCCAGAGTTCTATGTGTCTAAAATAAATACATCTCAGAATATCTCAAAGTCTAGTACAATAATCCCAAAAAGTAAGACAATCCTAAACTAATGGAGTGTCGTCTACAGCTAATGGATCCTGCTGCTGGTCCAAATCTGGGTACTCATCTAGTGCGGCACCGTAGTAAGTAGGGCAGAACGCCTCAACCTCGTCCTCTATAATATTTCAACAGGTCCTGTCAGGACGAGAACGAGCACATATCTCTCAACAGTTCATATCAGGTTAGGAGTATAAATCATTGCAATAGAGTAAAATACAGGAAGTGTTGAATGGAAGTACAAGTAAAACAGAAGATATTTGTAACTGGAAATAGATATATGATAGTAAAGACTGTAAGTGACTACATGATTTAGAGTACAATATGGTTATGTAAACGGCTTAGGGGCACATGAATACAAATAAGGAGGCACATTTATACAGGTACTTGGGATAGTGTTCACATAACCAATTCTACTCACCCCGCCCCAATCAGTACACAAGGATCCATTCAAGTTACGTTATAAGCACATGAATACAACTAAGATACGTGAACTCATGTAATGAGTAGTACATGAGGCACGTGAAAGCACATAAGAATATGTAAAAATATGAACTAGTACGAGTACAAGGAGTACGTGATGCACATGATAAAGTACATGAACATGTAATACCCGATGCACCCGTAGAGGGATAACATCTCAGGAAGGGATCCATATAGTACTAATCCATGAAGATATGTGTCAGCATCATGTAGAGTAATCTAGAGCATGAATATATCCAGACAGGTATGAAAAGATCAGAGAATGTACTCGCCTGATATCTAAAAGTCCGAGATGAAAGTACTGTCCGAGGAGTAGTGTCTGGCTCCTATTTAGAACAGTACGAGTCACAACAAGTCCAGAATGATAATACAATGCAAATTAATGTATTCTACATGAAACTAGGTCAATCTAGACCAAAGTCAACTCTTTTGGTCAACTCTGGTCAACCCTAGAAGTCAAACTAGGTCAACCAAGTCTAATCTAGGTCAAATCTAGTCTATACTAGGCTAACTAGTCCTTCTAGGTCTAATAAGACTAAACAAGTCTAAACTAGACTCACTAGCTAAACAACAAAAACATAGGCCATAGGCCAATAGACTATACCATATTCAATAGGCAATACCATGCCAAGCCATGCCTTGGTCACATAACCAATTGGCTATCTATACACTACCCTACACAACCACATATAGGTAATACATGTACACACATTGCTATATGTAACTATTATGTATAGGTGAACACTATGCTACATTATAGGATACATGAAAAGAGAGAGGGAACTCACATATCAAGTGTATGTGTGGGTGTGTGTGACTAGTGCCAAGTGAACACTGTGATAGATTAGAGGGTGAGTGAGCATGGGGGAAACCTGTGTGTGAGGTTGTGTCTCAAGTGTGTGTGTGTTCATGAGGATATGTGTGTGGATCAAAACAGTCCATAACCAAATACAGTTGACAGTCCAATAAAGCTCAGATTTTTCATTGAAACCAAAAAAAAAACAGTTTAATACTAGCACTAATCAGTCCCCTCACTTAATCTCAGTTTTTGCTTCTCAAAACACACCAACCATCCCCACATAATACCCAGGAAACAGTCCATAATAATATCACAGGTTTCTTGAACTAAAACACAGATTTGCACATAACATTAACATTTCAGAAAAAGCTCATGAATCACACATAACTAATTAACATGCCCCAATATGAAATCCCATATTTCAGTTAACATATGGCAACAAAACTCAACACAAATCAATGAACAAAAGGAAATTAGTTCACAACTAACAGGAAAAATCAATTTTAATGAAAAACAGTGAACACATTAGTTCTCAATTTCACATAAAAACTGGGAACTAAGTCCCATCTCAGGTTATTATAAGCAACTTGAAAACAAGTGAGGAAGAACTCAAGTCAACGTAAAACTGGAAACAATCTCAGTTTCGAATTTCACAAACTCAGGTTTATACAACTTCATGACAGTGATCTCGATATTAAACTCAGTAAATCATTTAACAGTTAATAAGAATCAATCAAGAACAATAACAGTAAAACCAAAAGAACAGTCCACAAGAAAATCTCAGTTTTTTAGACCAAAACCCCATCAATACACCCCAAATTCCACATACTATTAGATAACACATAGGTGGACCTATTAGGGGTTTAAGAACATGTAATTAACTGTGTTAAGAAGGTTTAAAATGATGACAAAACTCAAATTACAAAAACTGGAAAATTCAGAAAGACTGATACATGGGTTTTTCACGAAAATGGGGAAAATGACAATTGAATAGTGAAATTCGAATAAAACCAATTACAGAGGTTGGTAACTTACAAACACATCGTATACATGCTGTGTGAGGTATTTGTGTCCACAAAAGTGGACACAAACGTGTCCAGTTAATTAAATACACAAAATAGTGAACTGTGCACACAGAGAAACCAATCGTCGTGCACGTGTTCGTATCGATCGTGTGCACGACACACAACGGCACGACTCACGAGATATGGTCCACGTGTTCACCTAGACTAGGGCTATCGACTGGACACCCTGAATCGTGTCCAAGTCGCGTGTGCACGACACGACACGCGCATATCAGTACACGTTTTCAATAGAAAACTGCACAGCGCTAAACACGTGCACGTGCTCGTGCATTTCCGACACGCCACGTGGGCCTGTGCAATATGACACACGGGGTGACAGATGTTGCCCCATGATGTGTGTCAAGTTTCACGCGTCGGGGACGCGTGTCCGTGTCGAAAATAGCCCCGCACAGCAGGGCACGCACAGCCCCCGCGCGCGCGTGTGCACGACCGTGTGTACACGCGTCCGTGTGGACTCGACATGACACTAAGATGACACGAAAACTACATAAATGCATAAGCGACACATAGATCTAATTTCCTATTCAAATACAATTCCAAAAATCACACGAAATGCCCATTGGGGCATTTTATCAAACACGTGCCAAGTGACACTGACACGTGTCCAGTTTGGACACGAAGGGACACAAAATTCTAGGGTTTCCTATTCCTATAGTTGGGTGAGGGCTAGGGGACCCTAAAATGATTTATGACAGAATTTAAAGGCATTAAGTAGGATTATACCTATAGGTGTTCAAACTCCCAAAAAGCTCCAAAGAGAAGGATCTCTCAAACCACCAAAAGCTCTCCAAATTGTTTTTTCCCTGTCAAAAATTATTACCAACAGCAAGATCACAAGATTTAGAGCCTATTGCAATTTATTTGAAGGAATTTGGAGAAGAAATAGATTTTCTAAGGATTTACAAAATTGGGGACTCACCTCTTCCAAATGGCAAGTTTCCTAAAGAGGCAACCCTAGTTTTAAGAGCATATAAATAGAGGAGGGCTGACCATAGAGGCTATTCAGAAATTTTAGGGTTAGGGCTTGGTTCAATGGGTGTGGGCTATGGGCTATTAAGCCTATTAGTCATAAAATGACTTGTGACTTCACAAGCCATTTCCATATCAAACTAACTACTAATTTCACCAAATTAAACCCAATGAGTTCATCCTCATGAACTTAAGTCAACCTAGGTTCTCAAATCCTAATCTCTTAGTCAAGACCTAGGTTAGCCACTAGGTTAGTCTACAAGGTCAACTTAAGTCAAAGTCTCTAAAGCACCAAAAACAATTATTCTAAAAAATCACTCAAAAATCACATTAATTAAATATAATAATAATAATTCAAATTAAGTTCTAAAATTTTGAAAATGACCAAAATACCCTCAAGCTAGAAAAGTGGTAGTGACAGATACGCGCACGTAGCTCGGATACGACACGTTTTGGACACATTTCAGTGTGTCTAAAAGCTAGACCTAGGCCTAGGCGACCTGTGTGCATGACCATGAGACGTGTCGTGTCTCGTGGTGTGTCCATGAGAGCGAGGAACCCATGCACGACACAGTATAGAGTGTGGCCTGTGTCAGTTTACCCGATTGGGTTTTCACGAGATTGACACGTTGTGTCGTGTCGGGACTGAGTCTCAGGCACCCTAGAAGCTAGGGGACACTTGGGGCAACACTTACCAACCAAGGGTTTCGTGTCATAGTTTGGTTTTGGACACGGATTTAGGTTTATCCCATCTCACTGTACACAGTGCACATTTCCTGATTTTTGGGATTTTCCCAGTTTTCTAAAACGAATTTTAAAACGATTTTTGATGTGATTTTTGCATGTATTAGTGTGTATACATAGTGTATGTACGTAGTGTATATATGTGTGTGTGTGGGTGGAATTTGGGTGAAATTGCATGTGTATATATGTATATATGAGTACAGGTGTATATATATATGTATTTGTGTGTGCGTGTGTGTTGATTTCTGGGTTCCAGAAATCTGGAAACACACCCCCCCTGTTCTCTGTGCACACAGCACATTCATACCATCTCTCTCTCTCTAATTCACTCTCTCTCATTATTTCCCTCTCTCACTATCTATATATGTTATATATGTTATTATATATATGTGTCATTATATATATATGTGTGTGTGTGATTTGTATTATATATAGTGTATACATATTTTGATATATATATATAGTAGATAGACTTGTGTATATCTATATATATAGATATGTATATATATGTGACTTCTAGATATAGGTTTATATGGAAACCTATATGAAGTTAGCCTATGGTCTAAGTTACTAGCCTATGGCCATTAGGGGCTAACCCTAATTGACCTAATGACCCATGACCTAACTAGTTGACCCTTGTTTGACTAGAGTTGACCAAAGTCAACCTTAGGTCAAACTTGACCTAGTTGACCTAGGTTGAACTTGAATTAACCTAGAATGACTAGTTTGACTAAACCTAACTAGTCTGACCACGTTTGACCGAACTTTGACTAGTTTGACCTAGTTGACTTTTAGAGTTGACCAGAGTTGACCAAGAGTTAACTTTTGACCAGATTGACCTAGAATCATGTAGTACGTATAGTAAACTTCATTTTTACTATTTAGAATACATTGTGACTTGTGTTGCTCTGATCAGGAGCCAGACACCTCTTCTCAAACATCATATTCTCTACAGACTTCATACATCAGGCGAGTACATTCTCTGACCGTTTCATACTTGTTCAGGCTTTACTTTCTCGTTCTAGATTACTTTACTTGATGCTGTCACGTTGGTAACACGGATTGGTACTATATGGATCTTTACATGAGATGTTATCCCTCTCGGGAGCATCGGGTACTTCATGTTACGTGTGTTTCACTTTCATTATGTACTGCTATGCTTCCATCATACATGTGAACTCATGTGATCATGTACTCTTATGTTCACTGAGCCCTCATATATAACTTTATGTATACTCATTTATGAGCCTCATGTGAAGTAATGTATAATAACGTAACTTGTCTAGATCCTCGTGTATTGATTGGGGAAAACGGGGGAGTAGAAGTAGATATGTGAATAATTCCAAAGTAGTGTAATCATGTATAAACTCAGTAGTGTAATCATGTATAAATTCTAGCCATTCACATGCCTATCATGTACTCTACATCACTAGCCACTTACAGTTCTCTATATACAGTAGATATTTCCTTTACAAGCTATCTCTTTTACAGCGTATATTTCCTTTCAACACTTCCTGTTTTTACTCTATTGCATGTATCGTATTTCCTAACCTAATATGAACTGTGTGAGATGTATTATGCTCGTTCATGTCCTGGCTGGACCTGTTGAAAATATTACAGAGGATGAGGATGAGGCATGGGTGACTACATATTATGGAGCAGGACTAGATGACACTTGTGTTGAGGACCCTCAGCAGGATCCACCTGCAGCTGAGGATGTTGCCCCAGTAGTCTAGGCTAGTTTAGCTAGACAGTCATTTCATATTATTATTTTGTCTCACATTCTGAGTTGTATTTTGAGATGATGAGATGTATAGACCCTTAGACTTATTTTGTATATTGGGTTGATATTATGGATGTTATGTTATCCTAGACACTTAGACTTATTTCATCTATTATACTGTTCTCTTTGAGTTACTATCTATCTATCTTTCTGTCTTTCATTCTTCTACCTTAGATGTGATCGTGACTGTATATTGTTATGTCACCTCCATTCGGAGAGTATAAACTGTACAGGTACCTTTATATTGTTAGATGATTGACCTAGGACAGTGTTCTACCGCCGACACTGCGACGTAGGCTGGACGTACCCACGTCTCGTGCCCTTACTCTAGGGTGCGGGTCGTAACAAGCCCGCGCCGCCCGAGACTTCTTCTCCTAGCACCTTAGAGTGCGTAGTAGGAAGAGTCCAGGCTGGTCACAACAGAGTCTGGCATATGCTCCAGAGAGCCTTCATAGTCAGGACCGTATGAGAGGCGGTCAAAGACTGACTGCGAGCCGCATGGAGTAGATGGTATGTGGCTAGGATCGGTAGCCGTGCAGGCTGTCTGCATACGGCTGGTATGTGTAGCCGTGCAGGCTGTCTGCATGCGGCTATCCTTTATGGATGTATGAACTTTCTGTATGCGGCTAGAAGTCATGGCCGTGTAGGATGTCTGCATACGGCTGGCAGTTCTGGCCGCATGAGTTTTCTCTATGCGGTTGTCAGTTGCGACCGTATGAGCTTTCCCCATGCGGTTGACAGTTGCGGCCGCATGAGCCTTCCCCATGAGGTTGGCACCCTTATGCGGCTTAGATTGCATAGAGTTCCTCTTTGCCCCTGCAAGTCCAGCATCATAGTGTTTTCTTCTGCCGGACTTGGGGACAGCAGAGTCCTCTGTGGTCTGAAGTGGGGCAGCAAGCAAGACTTCTTCGTTGTCTCGGGCAACAGAGAGTACTTCTTCGAGGGCTTGGGAAGGAGCAAAATTTTTGGGTCTCCATTTCCTGCGAGCCTTCTTTGTACGGGCTCGCCGCTGGACCGGGCCAGCGCTCCCGTCGGAGAGCATTTCCTCAAACGCCTGTTGGTCGAACCGGACGACCAGCATTTGTTGAGTGGAGCCAAGTTTGGTTGCGTCTGATTGCATCACCAACTCCTCAGCCGTGGAGAAGTTAGTCCCCAGCAGAGTCGTCATCGTGTTTGCCATTGATTATAAAAGTACAGAACAATTATATAGGAGGATTGGACTTAGACTCACAATACAAACTCGCTCGTACAAAGAAAGCCTAGGGACGAAAACCTAGGTACAGCAGTCTAAGTACGATTGTTTAGTTTTGATTCTGGGAGGTAACGGTAGAGGCTCGGGAAAGCGACGGCCGCTCTGTCTTACTCCTTGGACGATCAGACGTAGCCTTGGCTTCGGTGAAGAACTGCTCTCAAGATGGGAAGACTCTTCTGCGCGCGCCTTTGTCTATCTGTGTGTCCAGCCGGGTGGAGAGGATGTCTCTTACAAGGGAATGGCACCTTGCTATATTTTTTTGTTTCTCTGGATCCGATCTCTCCTCCTTTTTTTTCTGAATTCTCCCAGGTTTGCAAGGGAATGGCACCTTGCTATTTATAGAAGTGGGGATGTGATCATTAGGGTTTGCAATGATCACCCTAAAAAATTCGGCAGCTTGGGGACTTAATTGCCATTTTCCTTGATCCTATTTTGTGGGCAATTAATCTGGACCACTAATCTTCATTGTAACGAATCTAGACAATTAATGCTAATTGTGTAAAATCTATATGGACAATCAATGTTGATTGTCATGAATCATGGGAAGCTCGGATCTCCTAACACGTGTTTAATCCATATGATTGCCATAAATCTGTTTTGATTCGGGTAATTATGATGATTGCACTAAATCAGGTTGTTGGGATTTGTTGATAACTCTTGATTGATTTAGTGCCACATAGGAAACTAATCTTCTGCCACGTGTCATAATCGCGGGCCACAGCCGCATGAGGGTAGCTTCTTAGGTTTTGGACTTCATGAAGGTGGCAGCCGCATAGGTGAAGCCTCCGAAATCTGAGCCGCATGGGGTAGTTTTCAATTGAGCCGCATAGGACTTGCCACGTGTCAAGGCTGCATGGGCGTGAGCCGCATGAAGATGATCCTCATGATCCGAGCCGTATGAGAACAGCGGCCGCATAGGATGACTGTTCATAATTTGAGCCGCATGACAAGGGTCTTCACGCTCCGAGCCGCATACGAGCATCAGCCGCATGGGGTGGTGGCAGCCGCATAGAGGGCTTTGTAGTTGGTGGATCGTGCCAGCTGCAGAGGAGATTTTCTTCGTTTCTCGAGAAATATGCCGTCATATCGAAGTTCATCATTTCAGCTTTAGTGTCAGAGTTATTAATTTATGTCAGAGCATTTAATGGGAGCAGTTACTTTATGGCCAGCTGTAAAGCTCCATAGGGTCACGTGATTCTTGCTTGAGCCACATGAGGCTATTTGAAGAGTTTCTGAGCCGCATGAGACTCTGATAGATTCCTGAGCCGTATGAGGCTCCTTCTGTTTTGAGCCGCATAGGCTTCTTCTGTTTTGAGCCGCATGGGCTTCTTCTGTTTTTGAGCCGCATGGGCTTCTTCCGTTCCGTTTCCTTGCTTCTACACCCTAGAATTACCCTAATCTTGATGTTGATCATGACCTTAGAAGCTTGGTTAGATAGAATTAAATAATTTAGCTAAGTTCTAAACATCTAGATATTATGTTGAACCAAAGATATTTGTAGAAACCTAATCTAGTTTGGGAATTTACCTAAAAGGCATGAAATTACAACTTGAGAAGGCCTAAAAACCAATTGGACCTAACTCTAACCCTAGCCCACTACATGGCCGGCCAAGAGAGGTCCCTCCCTACCTATATAAGTGAACATTAGTCCCCTCTTGCCTCTTTTATTGCAAACCCTAACCCTAATTTGTGTTCTTCCCTAAATTTTGCCCCCTTTCATCAAATCACCTCCAAATTTATCCAAATCAATTCCATTGCACTCTCATTGTGTAGAGGTCTCTATTGGCTAGCTAGCAAGGATTGGGAGCAATTTGGCTATTAGATTTGGAGTGAGATCTTTTCAAAGGGGATTTTTATTAAGATTCTAACTTTCAATAGGTAATGATCTCTAAACCTATTTGTTTTCTGATCTCTCATCATAGATGCATTCATTTAGGGTCTCCCTAGCATTAGGCTAAGTTTGGTTCAAAATCGAATCCATTTGGGGTGCGTATCGTAAGAGTATCGGATACGTGTCTCAAAAGTTCGATGAAATGCCCCATAGGATGTTTTGTCCACCAATTTCGAAATAAATTATATATTTAGGTAGCTAATTAACTGTAGATCATAATGGTGTTTGACTAAGTCAAGTTTGAAGTGCTTTGTTGTGTCGTTTCGGATACAGGGACACGCTTCTTATACTACACAGGGTGAATAGTGTTGTCCTACTGCTGCAGGCTTTATGCAGCCTTAACACGCGACTATTTCAAACCCTAGTGACTGAATTGGGTAGTCCACATAACTGACACCTAGTTTAGGGAGTGTGGCCTGGATTGATTATGATTTGGATTGGTGGCATTAGCCACAGATTTGCAGTCCAGCATTGCACTGTTTGACACTTTTGGACACTCTATACATTTGACACTCTGGACACGCTTTGCTTGGCACTGCTTGGACACATGCTGACACTGTCTATGACACCTAAACACCCCTCGACCCTGCACATTGGTTTGCCACATCTAACACTCAAAGTCGAGCACATACACTTCAATTTCTCTGATACACTGTGACACCATTGCTTTGACTCTATGACACTTATATTCACTGTGACACTTGGAGACTTCATGGACACCATGTTGACACATCACTTTACACTTGTATTCCTTTTCATTTGGCACTCGATCACACACACATTCACTCATTTACATGTCTGATACTATTGGCTCTGTACACTGCACACTATGATACTGCTCTGACACTGCCTTTTACATCTCGACACCCCCTTTCCATTTACGGTTACATAGTATATATATATATATATATATATATATATATATATATTTATATATATATATATATATATATATATATATATTTATATATATATATATATATATTTTTTTTTTTTATATATATATATATATATTTATATTTATATATATATATATATATATACAAATCTATATATTACATACATACATATATATATATATATATATATATATATATATATATATATTTATATATATATATATATATATATATATATATATGTATGTATGTATGTAATATATAGATTTGGATATATATGTGAATGTTTGTATGTTGTTCAGTTAGTTTGGGGATTTCTGGGTTGTTGGTTTGTAGGTTTATATGTGTGAGGTTGCTATATCTGATGTATATATATATGTGAGTGTCAATAGTTATAGAGTTTGTGGCCTTGATATGTTTTGGGTATAACATATGTGGGTTGGGTCTGATCCTGTGTGTGTAATCTCAGATTTATGGTTAGATGTGGGATTTGCTAGCATGGATATATATATATGAGGTTGTTATGGATGTGGGTTGTATATGTTTTGGGGGTTTGCATATGCATTTGTGATGTTATTGTAATCTCAGATTTTTGAGATATACATATGGGTTCAGTCCCAGATTTTTGTGGCTTGTTTATGTTTTGGGATAGGTCTATGTGTGAGTTACTTGTATCTGTCACTTGCTAATTTCCTTTTGACCTAGCCATTGCATTCATATTAGCCCAGTCACTCTTATGTTGTACTGCAACCTGGGTGTAAATACTACTTCGTTGTCCTACATCATGTCCATATCATATTGGTCCAGTCTTACCTCATCATCCTGCATTTGTCTAGTACCTAGAAGTTCTGTCCTGCTCCCAGTCATCCACTAGATACTTGAGTATCAGGACAATACAAGCCTTGCATTGCATTTAGCCACTCATGTCCTGTATTAGAGTTTTAACCCATTCAATTGATATGTTCAGCTATGAATGTTCAGATGCTAACTTGTTCAGACTCTGAGTGACCACTAGAATGTTCTGTCCTTATTCAGATGTTCAGACATCATTACTTTTATCCATTGTTCTGACCACTTTAAATTTAGGTTCAGTTTCATATCTTAGATGTCCTACATCCTTTTCAATTTTACTGTAAACCTTAGTGTTAGTCCACCCATTCCTAGTTCAGACATTATCAGATGAGTGTGTCTAAACACAATGGTTCAGACCTCTATTCCCTGTCCAGACTAGTAGAAGAGTCCATGAGCTTGAGTTTAGGATTACCTTGGTATCATCTTGTTCAGTCTTAGGGGTGTTCCCTGCAGCTTTTGGCCAGTCCCAGTCTAGGAAGAAATTTGTATATAGGTTGCCTTTCCTATTTACTTCATATTCTTTACTCTAGTATTCTATTATCTGCACTCCTCTATTGAAGGTACTGACTTGAGTCTTCAAGTCACTCTTATTCACTGCACTCTTCATTAAATATCCTACATTCCAGAACCACTGTATGCTGTCCAATCTCATTCATGTCCTACATTCATAGTTAGGTACCCGCACATGTTAGGATATGATATACATTGTATATATTTATGTGTGTTTTGGTTTGAGGAGTTGAGGGCTACCTTAGTCCTATCCCTCTGGTACCTTGTACATAGAATATAGTATACTATTAAATGAGTACATATATGTATTTGATGATATATATATATAATATATATATATATATATATATATATATATATATATATAATATATTAATAATATTATATTAAAAATATATATATATATTAAAATATATATATATATATATATATATATATATATATATATATATATATATATATAAGGTATATCATATACCTTATATGTATGATAAGGTATATATAAGGTATATCATATACAAAAAATATATG